>CM076573.1:270435606-270935117 GCA_034641835.2 Pinus albicaulis
GTTCAAACTCAAATATTGAAAGGTCTCCTATTATCAAGGAAATTAAAAGAAGCGATGACACTATTGGGTATTCGAAAATCAACCAAAGATAAAAAAAAATGAAAAAAGAGGTGATAAAAAATATGAGTAGTGCTATAGAGTCAATTAAGAGATCTAGAGATAAAGATGTTTCAAATATACGTAGAGGAATACAGATGGCAATGGTTTCACCAAGTACTCAAGAGAATTGTTTGATAACATCTATGGCACGAGCACTGGGAACCTCGTGAAAAACTCTGAACAAACATCGAAAATTTCGACTGCAAATAGATGTAAATGAAGAACTCGCTTGATGAAACTGTTACAATGACATACAAAATCGTTTAAGAAGATGTTAAAATAATATGAATATTGGAAAACGGTCCATACGTGTTTCGCATTTGGGACATGTGATAGAGAAGATATTTTCAATCATCTGAAGAACATGAAAAGCATCTCTTGAAACCACTCAAATGATTTATTCAACTTTCAAGTTCAATAGAAGAAAATGCGTCAAATTCATGTTTCACTCAGTGCTTTTGTTCAACAAAAACCATGGTATGTAAAACCTATCACCGTACGCGACACTTTTTGTTCCCATTATCATGTGGAATTTGAGTTATATTATGACACGTTCCTTTATTTAGGTAGAACATTATGGAAGGATTCACCTCCTCCTTCCACCATCCGTGAATTCATATCTCAAATTCTATGTGAAAGAGAGAGTGATGAAATATTTTACAAAAAGAAATGTGTTGGTAGTAAAAAATGCGATGATTGTGGAAATTTGACTAAATTTCAAAACAAATATCGTATTGATATAAATGATCAATCATTGTCCAACATGAAAGTGAAATTGAAGAGATATGGGTATATTGATACATCGATTCAAGGTGGAATGATGTTAAAGATAAATTACAAAGGCAGAAATTTTCACGATAGACTTTTTGAAAGTTTGAGGAAGAAATTTTCAAATAAAGCAATCCCCATGACTAGATGGCAGGTGACTTGCAGACCAAAAAATCTCGTGAGTTTTTCCACAGGACCATTTTGTCGGTGATTGATTTTGCGAGAAAACTACACATTTGTTCCACAAAAGAAGGTGAGTGAATACTATCACTTTCTGACGACATGAAAGATATCCCATGTATCCATATTATATATAAGGACATGCTGAACAAAATGTCGATCATATAGAAAGCATGAGTGAAAATCGAAATATCATTAAAGAATATCACTTTTATATCAGTGACGATTGTACACATGATACATGTTTTGTACAACATTGTTTTGGAAAAAATTATGATTCATTGAAAAATCGTGGAATAACATTCAATAAACATTGGATATGGTCAGAGGGATGTGCAGGTCAATTCAAATCTTCAAGATCATTCTTTTGGTTGTGTCATCTTCATATGAAAACCTGCATTAAACATTGTTGAAATTTCTTTGAGACGGGTCATGGAAAAGAAGAGCTTGAAGAAGAGCACAGCAGTCACAAAGAGCATACATACATGAATGCCAGTATCAAATGAATTTTCTGCACATTCGACTTGTGAGTATGAGAAAATTGAGATAGTGTTTAGCTGCTCCCCATGTGGTCTTGCATCAAGAAAGTAAGAGATACATTCAATTTAATTTATATTAAATCGATTTTAAACATTGTACATTTACTCTGTTGATGATTATTTTTAATTGTATTTTGATATCATATTTAGGCGTTCTTTTCTAATTTTCCATATAAAGGTTTTTACGGCATATTGGAATAGAAAGGCATTAAGTAAGTCAAATTGAAATAGCGGTTAACAATAAAAGGACTCAATTGCATTAATTTAAACAAAGTTGTCAAATGTGTTGCATGGATAAAGAAAATATTATGCCATTTTGTGATGTTTTCATAGACAACACAAAATCCAATGACGTTTGTGAAAACAAAATGTATGTGAACGATTGGAAACATACAGAGCTAAATACAAAGGGAAAAATTTCTGTTGCAATGTTTGAAGAAATGCGATCAGAGGAAACTACAATATCATCCGATGGTGATCAAGTTTCTGATCTTGTTAGAGAAGGTAACATTTGAATTACTTTCTAATGATTTAAAGATCTAGAAATAAATTTAAATATGCATAATTAAATGTTAAATTTATTTTATTGTGCAGGAGATGTTTTTGCTGTAATTGCACCTATTGACAACGATGAAAATGTGAAATATTATTTGATGCGTTGCACTGAACAAAAAATGAAATTATTACAAGACTATAATGATCATGGATTTCAGTATGACAAAGGGTCTATTATACTGAAAGGTTATTTTTTCAAACAAACTCGTCAAAGTGGAGACTTTGTTTACTTCGAAGACTATGAACCTGATTCCATAAGTTGTCAATATAGTCACTTGGTGTGTGCAGCACGCATAAAGTTGATAGAAGTTCAATCAAAGAAAAAATGAAAAATTAAGAAATGGAAAATGTCAAAATCCGATCATGAACGGATTATTGAGGATGGAATTCCATTAGAATTTTTAGAGGTGGTCATGTATTCATCTTTGGATTAATGCTGTTTTGAACTTCAATTACTCAACTAAAATTTGGGCTTCTTATGTTATTTGGTTGCAGTTTTCCAATTGTTTTTACATTTAAAAACTGCATTAATAAAGTATCAGCTGAGTAGTTTAATACATGTGCATTGATGAAAAATGTTATATATATATATATATATATATATATATATATTCTAGAATGAAATTAATTGTTCTTGTATATCAGTAACCGACCATATGGTACAAATTATTTCACTTTATTTTGTAAGGTCAGATTCGGTCCCCATATGGCCTAGCCTCCAAGGGACGAGATAACAAGTGGTTTTCCCCACTTGCCTGAATCTTAGCTTTTAAACTTACACATGAGTACAATTTTACTATTTATGTCAGGCATCTTACATGATGTCCTAGCCAAAGATAGATTCTCTTTGTTTCAAGTTTCCGGTAAAAGTTGTCACCGAATGACCTGCTCGAACTCTTGTAGTAAACTTTTATACATAATGCACTTGCTCTCATTATTACTAGACATTGTTATTACTTTAAAAAATCGTTCTACATTATAATAATTTTTATTACACGCTTTGAATGTTGATACCTATTAATCTAATGACTTCTGATAATATACACCATCATACATTACAATTATATCAAATTCAAAAAATCAACATATCTGATAATCAATGGGTTAATCTTGTTACAAATATATCAATTTAATCGCACCAGTGGGCGCTAATGTAGATTGAAACCATCCAAAACTTTAAGTTTTAAAAACCTTTTGATTATATATTGTACAACATTAAAACATTAAACATTTAAAGTTCATTAAATATCACATGCAAAATGTAGATTGAAACCATCCAAAACTTGAGTTTTAAAAACTTCACATGCCATACCAATTATAATTCAACTATCCAACAAAAACAACACTTAATTTAAATTACACACAAGTTGTTTCAAGTTTCTGGTAAAAGTTGTCACCAAATGACCTACTAGGATATTATAAATACTAACTTTGTAAGATCATTTGGCATTCGGAAAAAGTCGAAAGTCTTAGACTGTCAATCAATTTAAAGTATCATTCACCCTAGGGAGTGTAAAATATTCAATGTAGGTTGGTGACGATGCTCACTCCTAGCTTGAAGCAGCGCCAATGACTAATTCTTTAATGAATTCCAATGCACTAGACCAAAGTTGGTTCAACCTACTTGGTTTTTCACCCAAGAAATTCCAAGGATGGACTATCTGGAAAAACTGCTGAAATTGAAAAGCTTGACATGGAGATACGACAAGGTGAACAAAGACTTCAAGAACTCTTTATGGAAAAGGCTCACTTGAAGGAAAGAAGCACCACGTTGCAGGCTAAAGTCAAGAACATGGAAGATAAGATCAAGAGGGACTTTCTTGATCCGAAACCTATTGGTTTGAAGAAAGAAAATGCATGTGTTGGCACACTTGGAAAAGAAGAAGACCACACTATGAGGATTGGTGCACTTCGTTTGGAAGGAGTCAATATATGTCGTATTGGAGCAATTAGACAGAATTCGAAAAGGAAAGAGCTTGAACCAATTCAAGCAGACCCAGGATCGAAAATCCTTTTGATTATATATTGTGCAACATTAAAACATTAAACATTTAAAGTTCATTAAATATCACATGCAAAATGTTGAAGAAGATTGCGGAAGTAAGGTGCAAGACAAGGAGGAGGAATGATGATGAAAGTTCCTTGGACTTGAGATTCGTGTCTACAACCGTACATGGGAAAAAGTTCTCTGCTTTGATAGACACGGGGGCTATCCATAGCTTCCTAAGTCGAAAGGCAGCTTCATCTCTTAGAAAGAGGAAGGCTAGCATGGAGAAAGAGTTGAGTGCTTTCAAGGCAGTCAATTTGAGGATGAAAGAAGTGACTGGTGTCATGAAAGGCACACATGTGAGAGTAGGGTCATGGTTTGGAAAGATAGACTTAAGAGTCATTGACATGGATGATCATTCTATGGTGTTGGGACGAGACTTCATGGTTGCAGCACAATCCATACCAATGATGGACCGAGACATTCTCTTAATTCTTGTGATCAATCTTAAACTATTTTCTGAACTTCTATTCTTATTGTCACCCTTATTAGTTTTTTCATCTTTCCATATCGATTATATTAAAAAGAAAGTAAAAATAATAAATCATAAACCATTTAAATATTTAGCTCGAACTCTTGTAGTAAACACCATACCTCAAGTCTCTCTTGCTCTCCAATATTATTAGGTTTAATTATTATAACACAAAAATCGTTCTACATTGTCGATAATTTTTTGCGCTTACACTGAAATCAATGAACACTATTAATCCAATGACTTTACAAGTAATGTACCATCATACATGCAATTATATCAAATCAGAAATCAACACATAGGTACAAACCATTTAAATATTTAGCTCGAACTCTTGTAGTAAACACCATACCTCAAGTCTCTCTTTCTCTCCAATATTATTAGGTTTAATTATTATAACACAAAAATCGTTCTACATTGTCAATAATTTTTTGCGCTTACATTGAAATCAATGAACACTATTAATCCAATGACTTTACAAGTAATGTACCACCATACATGCAATTATATCAAATCAGAAATCAACACATAGGTAAACCATTTAAATATTTAGCTCGAACTCTTGTAGTAAACACCATACCTCAAGTCTCTCTTGCTCTCCAATATTATTAGGTTTAATTAATATAACACAAAAATCGTTCTACATTATCAATAATTTTTTGCGCTTACACTGAAATCAATGAACACTATTAATCCAATGACTTTACAAGTAATGTACCATCATACATGCAATTATATCAAATCAGAAATCAACATATACTGTAATGAAATCAATGGGGATTGTCTTGTTACAAGTAACATTTCAATTTACCACATGTGAAAATGTAGGTTCACATTCTATCATTCATGTAGTTTTAAAAACTTTAGATTCCATGCTAATTATAATTCAACTATCCAACAAAAACATTTAACATTAAATATCACATGTCAAATGTAATTCAGATGACAACATTACTTCACATTCACATGCCAAAAGTACTAAAACCATCCAAAAATTAAATAAAACAAATTATATAATAACATTGTAATAAAATATGTCCAAAAATTGTAAATCTCACTTGCGTATCAAGTTGTATCAAGTTTAACAAATTTTAAAACCATCTAAATTTTGAAATCAAATCTACTGTAAATCTTGTCCATCAAATGGAGGATCTAGCGTCTGGGTCTCGGGTAGCGCCCTATCTTGTGAATAGGAAACCTACATACACAATGCACATGTACTTGAACATTAAAATTTGAAGTTTTAAAAATGAATGAGAATATATATATCTAGAAATTCATGTAAAAAACAAAATATAACAAAAAAATCATGCAATACCTCGTAAGGTTCCCTCTCCATTTGATGAACAGGTTCTACCATAGAAACATCTGCAGTGGTAAACTGTACAATATACATGTACAGTTAAATATAAATATATATATATATATATATAAATAATTTATATAAATTAAAAAGTTTCAAATGAAAATGCATGTGTACATATATAAACTTATTTTCAATAATATTAAAAAAAAGAACTAAAGACAACTTGTTCAAATGCTGTGGATGTTCCTATCTCCGTCGCTAGAGTCCCTGGATTAAAAAAATCTTCTATAGGAATCTAAATTCAAAAAATTTTAAATAACTCAAAATATAGATCTCTCTCTCTATATATCTCAATTTTTAATGGAACTTTTTGAGGTAACATAAATTTTGAACTTGTGAAAAATTGTCCATACTTGTGGCTCATCTCCCAATGAAGTAGAAGGTATATCTCCTAAGGAAGAAGAAGGCACCGCCATCCCAAAAACATCAGACGGAATCGGTACCTGTTAAAACATTTTATCAAATTATATATATACATACATGTACATGTGTGGCAACAATTATTTATTTTAGAGTCACTTAAAAAACACTAACATGTGCCAACATATCATGATGGTCAGACCCATCTGCATCGTTTGAACTGGTGGTCCTGAATGTAATATTAACATTTTCATCACACATCATGCCTGAGAACTGCAAATGGTGTTTTAACATATAATCATACATTTTTGTTAGATTAATGTACACATACAAATAAATGTATACATGTACATACACGTGTATTTATTACAAATTGTACACATGTATATGTAAATATAATTTCAAACCCTAAGGTCACTAACACATACCGTTCCGGTGCCCTCTTCCTCACAAAAAATTAGGTCTTGCAGACCATTGCGACAATTTATTGTATATGTTCGGAGATCTTCAACATTCATGTTGTAAATCTCCTCATCTGTACGATAAACAAAATTGGCACGTTCATTTTCACGTGCTCTTTGTCGATTTAAACAAATATCGACTCCACTCAATCCGCTATGAACATTGTCGATCATAACATCTCTTGCTTCACGACTTATTTGAGAAGTCGCATCCATCTCTGATCCCAGGGTTTCGACTCGAAACGGTCGACTCACCAATGGTGGCTCAGGGCGAGGCAACTCCACATCTCGCTTAGCGCCCTTAAGTTGATATAATCGACCTCTCCCCGGGCCAAAAAATTCTGAAGGAAGGTCATTGTAGTCGGGTTTCATACCCAAAAAAAATTCTGCATAAAACATTTGTGCAAACTAAACAGGAACCTCATCGTTTCATGGAAGCCTTCCAAAGGCCGCAAGATGTCGATCATAAAAATAAGCAGCTTTGTCTGGGTGCTTGAAATACTAAACCTTCAACATTTTTATTTTTGGCCCTTCCTTATAATTAAACATTGACTTGGCATCTGCTCTTGTAACTCTTTGTTTTATGTCCTGCCATTTATCGGGACCTATCATTGTTTCTTTTCTCTTTCTCATTAGTCATTGGCCCCAAATTTCTGTACACCTTTACCATTTCACCCAATGAATGTGTAACTATTTCGAGGCTTTGTCTACTCTCAGCAGGTAGAGACAAAGCCTCGAGATCTCTTTGCAATTTTGCATGAAGGCTTTGACACCTTTGTAAGGTGCATTCCGCCATGTTCGTTTCCCATGGTATATCAGTAATCTCAGCCAGATAAGTTGTGCTGGGTTGATAGCCTTCTTCTTGAATGTAGCGCGCTGCCCTGTGTCTATTTTGACCACTGGCTCGAACATTTTCAGCCTCTGCATCAATATATATAAAATTTCGTATATTAGAAAAAACACGTGTAAAAAATTTTGCACAAATTTAATGAAAAAATATTGAAATTGATGTCAACCTTGATGTTGTTGGTTAACATCATCTCCAACATGACCCTGCTGAGAACCAACCCCAGAATGACGCTGTTGAGAACCAGACCCACAGTGACCCTGTTGAGAACTAGCAGCTGTTGATTGGCCTTCGGGGGAATAAATATCACCCCCTTCCTGCAACCTGCTACCACTCATACCTCGACCGGTTGAACCTTGGACACGCTCCATGGATGGAGTAGAAACCCTTCTCCTCTTGCCTGCTAAAAATTAAAATATGAAACTTATTAAAAACTAATTTCATTCACAAAGTTAATAAAAAAATCAATTCCATATGTACACACATGTATGGAGATTTAAGATTATATTTAAATACCGTGAACATCCTCCGATCCCTGAACCTCCATATGGGATTCGACTGATCTTCATCTTTCATCCTCCATGATATATATCTATTGGTCGAAATTCACAAAATAGATTTCAAAAAATCAATTTGTAATTTAGTGTACACAAATTATGTAGAACACAACTTTCAAAGAAATAATTGATCATGTGTGAAACTAAATTTAATCGAAAAAGATATTATAAAAATGATAAGTTCACCAAATTGCGCTTTACATGGTGGGAGCACACTTGGTATAAAATTTACTACTTAAATACACTTTAGTTTGTGGAAGAAATGACACATGTACATAGTTTACCTTAAAGTTGTCGTGTTTTACGGATATTAAAATGAAGAACTTCTATTTAGATCCATTCCAGAGATTGACTGTAGGGGCATTTACTAGATATGTCACCTTTCATAAAAGATGAGATCCAGAGGCTACCTAGCCCTTTACAGACTCTGCCTATAGAACTTGTAGAAGTAAACACTAGAGTCATTAACAATATCAAAGAACATTTTCATGCTCATACATGGGAATGTGTCTCTTTCCCTATGCAAAAAAATAGTTCAAGGCAGTTAATCTTCATAGACATGTCATCAAGCAAGTCAATGTGATCATCCCCAACTTACTTTTTATGAAATTAGGCTTGGAATCCTCTACAACCTGGTGGATGGAGCTGAATGGGAACTAAGTTGAATGGTTAGATTTCTTATCTAATTAAGGTCTTGAATGTATTTTGATGTTTCATGAATTTCTTTGCAAATTCAAAGTATAGTGCATGTTGCATGAAGCAAGATGTTGAAAGTAGAGTTATGTTGACACACTTAAATGCAACAAATATGGAAATTTGTACCTGAGCTCTACTATTTGACTTGAGAGTCAGTTGTTTGAAGAGGCATGTTTTGTCAATTTGTGTTTGGTTGATGGTTTTGTACACCAATATGTAAGAGTACATGGAGATATTCACATGATGTGAATTTTTTTTCTTTGAAGGAGAAAAATGAGAATTACTTTAATATGTCATGCTTCTTTAATTTATCTTTTATAGATGACCGGAGAATCCCTTTTTAATATATCCCTTTTGACTTCGGATATGTGGGCAATATTCATCTGCATTTTTTTCTATCATAAAGCAGTGAGTAAAATTGTATTCCATTTGTGTCAATGTTAAGGTTAAGCACATGGATTAAAGTTTTATATATTAGATGAGGAAGCTATGTATTACATATGGTCTTGAATGAGCTTTTTGACTCTTTAGATATATATCTAAAGAGTCCAAATGCTCATTCAAGACCATATGTAATCCTCATCTAACTTAGCCAGGGATTTGCAATACTATATTTGAGTTGGCTAGCTAGCTCCATTTCAAGATATTATGGTTATCCAAGAGGGGATATAAAAAATGAAAAGAAGGATATTGAGCTGTAGGTTATCCAAGTTGGACATAGAACCAGTGGAGAAACCTAAGGAAAAACTATGTTTCCAGGTCGAACCTTTGTAGAGGTTCCAGTACCTGAGAGTAAAATCTAGTTTGGGGCTGTTAAATTCTAACTGTACTGGTAATTGTGCTAGGGGGGAGAAATAGGATGTAATTTCATCTTCTCACAGTTGGGACTCTTTTTTTTCATGTGTATTCAACTAAACATATTGTACATATTAAATGAGGACATAATTATTACACATGTTTAATTTACATGAACAAATGCTTCTTTGATTTATCTCCTATAGCTTAATGTATTATGCTAGATATATAATTTAAGTTGAAGGCCCATGAGATAAATATGACTTCTATGTGAAATTTGTATTGAATCATCTATTTGTTGTGTTATATGAACATAATTGGTACGCATATCTAAAGAGTCCAAATGCTCATTCAAGACCATATGTAATTTCCTCATCTAACTTAGCCAGGGATTTGCAATACTATATTTGAGTTGGCTAGCTCCATTTCAAGATATTATGGTTATCCAAGAGGGGATATAAAAAATGAAAAGAAGGATATTGAACTGTAGGTTATCCAAGTTAGACATAGAACCAGTGGAGAAACCTAAGGAAAAACTATGTTTCCAGGTTGAACCTTTGTAGAGGTTCCAGTACCTGAGAGTAAAATCCAGTTTGGGGCTATTAAATTCTAATTGTACTGGTAATTGTGCTAGGGGGGAGAAATAGGATGTAATTTCCTCTTCTCACAGTTGGGAGTCTTTTTTTTCATGTGGATTCAACCAAACATATTGTACATATTAAATGAGGACATAATTATTACACATGTTTAATTTACATGAACAAATGCTTCTTTGATTTATCTCCTATAGCTTAATGTATTATGCTAGATATATAATTTAAGTTGAAGACCCATGAGATAAATATGACTTCTATGTGACATTTGTATTGAATCATCTATTTTTTGTGTTATATGAACATAATTGGTACGCATATCTAAAGAGTCCAAATGCTCATTCAAGACCATATTTAATTTCCTCATCTAACTTAGCCAGGGATTTGCAATACTATATCTGAGTTGGCTAGCTAGCTCCATTTCAAGATATTATGGTTATCCAAGAGGGGATATAAAAAATGAAAAGAAGGATATTGAACTGTAGGTTATCTAAGTTGGACATAGAACCAGTGGAGAAACCTAAGGAAAAACTATGTTTCCAGGTCGAACCTTTGTAGAGGTTTCAGTACCTGAGAGTAAAATCCAGTTTGGGGCTGTTAAATTCTAACTGTACTGGTAATTGTGCTAGGGGGGAGAAATAGGATGTAATTTCCTCTTCTCACGGTTGGGAGTCTTTTTTTTCATGTGGATTCAACCAAACATATTGTACATATTAAATGAGGACATAATTATTGCACATGTTTAATTTACATTCAAATGCTTCTTTGATTTATCTCCTATAGCTTAATGTATTATGCTAGATATATAATTTAAGTTGAAGGCCCATGAGATAAATATGACTTCTATGTGACATTTGTATTGAATCATCTATTTGTTGTGTTATATGAACATAATTGGTACGCATATCTAAAGAGTCCAAATGCTCATTCAACACCATATGTAATTTCCTCATCTAACTTAGCCAGGGATTTGCAATACTATATTTGAGTTGGCTAGCTCCATTTCAAGATATTATGGTTATTCAAGAGGGGATATAAAAAATGAAAAGAAGGATATTGAATTGTAGGTTATCCAAGTTGGACATAGAACCAGTGGAGAAACCTAAGGAAAAACTATGTTTCCAGGTCAAACCTTTGTAGAGGTTCCAGTACCTGAGAGTAAAATCCAGTTTGGGGCTGTTAAATTCTAACTATACTGGTAATTGTGCTAGGGGGGAGAAATAGGATGTAATTTCCTCTTCTCATGGTTGGGAGTCTTGTTTTTCATGTGGATTCAACCAAACATATTGTACATATTAAATGACAAATTTCGCTCTCCCAATCATTTCTAAATCACCTATATCACCAAGAAAACATGTTTTAAAAGAACATACTTTAGTATGGGAAAGACCTTAGGTTTCAAATATTACAAGAAGGTTTTTGATATGGTTGAGAGAATGTGGAAAATAGAATCCATAAACAAATTATTTTTCAAAACGTATTACTTTCAAAGTATCAACAAGGAACATGTACAAGGGTGTTCAATGAATTAACACTATTTATTTAAATTCCATGATGCATATCTTACTCATAATTTTAACAAATTATTAAATAATGATCTAGATTGGATAATTATATTATTTGTCATATATTTTGATGCTTATAGAGTGAAAAAACTGAAAGAATCAACTTGTAGGGTCATTTTAATGGTGGGTGGAGAATTCGGGTCTAAAACCTTTTGGAGTAATTTTGAGGTATTAAATGACATAAATCTGGGGGTCAAACGATTATCCCTTGTGCCAAAATCTTGACCATTATTCTACACTTAAAGACATATATCCAATGCTACAAGAAAAACATCAAATGAAGTTCATTCAAAATTTATGCCTTTAGTAAGTTGACCTATCATGTTGACCACCATGGTACGAGAGAATGACATTTTAGCCCCATTACTCATGCGTGGCAAGCTAGCTACATGTGGAATTTTAACAAGACTCTAAAAGGTCCAAAATCACAAACCTCGTTAATGGTTAACGAAGTCAAATCTTACACCTAGTTGGCTATCACGCTATGTTAAATACTTGGCCACTAGGAGGAATAAGAGTTCCATTTTGTGTTATTGTATTTTGTTCCATAGTTGAAAATACAACTAGGAGTGTGAAGTTAGAGAGAAAAATGTATAAAGTTAAGTTTTTATAGCAACCTTACATGCTAAAAGTCTTAGCTAACTCTAGAGATATTACCTCTTTCTTTGTACTCACATATTTTCCATACCAGAAAAGAGAGAGTAGAGCATGTTTACATTTTAGTGTTGTTTTTCTCCCATAAGGATTTCCTAGGGAAAAAGGAGTCTAGAGCATCATTACTTTTTAGGGTTGCTCGTCTCCCGTAAGGATTTCCTAGGAAAATAATTGTGTTGATTGTCTGGAGATATGTATGTGTGTGTTTCATTATGTTCTCTATTTCTTACGTTTCTGCCCTCCTATTTTTCTTTCCAATCAAGGTTTATAGAATAACATGAGAAGCAACATGAGACTTGGAACAATCATTTTCATTATCTGTATGGAAGGCAAGAAGGATTATATCCCCTTAAGCTTAAGCTTATGTAGTTTGTCAATTTTTATGATATATTTTTTGGTAAGGGTAAATGTTTTTTTATCTATAGTACAAGTCATGAGTTCCCCAATTTTACCTTATGTAAAGCATGATTCTAGGATTACTACAATTTGTACTTGGTTTTTTAAGAATATATCAAATAAAGTTTTTGAGAAGCAAATATGGCTTGTTCCTCAACAATATCCCTGAACATGGACACATCCTTGACTATCTAAGGACATAATGATCGAATGAACCATTTACATAAGATATCATCAGGGATTTTGGTTTGTATTAACCCCTTGCGACATCACTAGTCATGGATGTGATTAGAAATCAGTATGGCATCATCTTGTTTTAGATTAGAAAAGAGATCAAAATCGATGCCATACCTCATCGGTAACTAAAAATGAGTTAAAGGAGTTTGAGCTAACGACAAAAAATTAATGTAATATTTTTTGTCTAATTCAATATACATTTAGCATCATCTCCAGTTAAGGTGCATTAGAACAGACGTAGTTTAATGGAATCATCCACAAAATAATTTTATGACCACCACAGATGATAGGTGGTAATGCACATTAATGGATTTTCTCTAGAATTCCCTTCAAATTTGGGGATATTGGAAGGCAACTTGGAAGGTATGGGTGGCCAACACGGATCATGATGAATGGGGTCATTAGTTAACTTCTCCAAATTTGAAAGAAAAATGGAGGATAAGAAAGGATTATGAATTTGACTAAATATGATATAGGAGGATGATCACCTTGAACAACAGTGAGGTCCCCCCATATACTACTTCTAAGGAATAGGAATAGTAGGTTAGGAAAAACTTGGAGTAAAAATAATTGATCCTATAGGATAACTAGAGTTAACTACCATAGATGGTGAAGATAAAGAAGTAGGCATAGGAACACTAGGAAAATTTGTAATATCCATATAAGATATCAGTCAAATGTCCCAAGAATATGTGAGAGGTGTCAATTGAGGTGTAACTTCTACCACGTTTAATGGTGGCAATGATGACATATCAACAGAAACTTCAGATGCAGAGGGAAAAGAGGAACTAACATCCTTCATTGGTAAAATAGGAATGTAAGTGTAAGTAGGTGTAGTATTGTCTGGGTTTAGCCACAGTAACTATAGTTCTAATGGATCATTCAAAGGTGGATTTACAAGAGAGCCATAATTGTTCACCAATGTTTCGATGGAAACCAAATCACTACAAGGAGGACTAGGTATAGAATCCATAATTATATTTTTGTCTAAGTCTTGGGTAGTGACAGGATCTATCCGAGCAAGAGATAAAATTCCACCTTGTTCAAGAGGAAAACTATAAATTCAACATGACTTACAGTTATTGGGTTCAGCTAGGGTGAATAAATGTATATAAACCAAAACAGGTTAGCACAAACACCCATAAGGCCAAACCACTTACTCAAACCAAACAACATGCACTAGAAAAGTCTTAGAAGGTAGTCACACATGAAAACAAATCCTAGTATTATGTCTTATATGGTCTTCCAAAAGACTTCTTCCTTATAGGATCTCAACTCCACAAACAGAGTTGTCTAGGGCGAGGTAAGGTAGAGGGATGGTTATTGCCCTATCCACCACCTATAGGGTGTTTTCCTAAGAACAACCACTAAGGTTACCTTCGTCCCATAGGGGAGGTTGAGTCTTTGGCTTTTGAGTAGTCATCCAAAAACAAGATATTCCCTGACACGAGTATGGTAGCCTTGAGAAGAATTGATCATACTTTGACCTAAGCCTAACCCTCACTTACATGGGTGTTTGGAGGACACCGGTTTTGATGGTGGGAGGATGAAGGATTTTTCACTCCTTAGCTCATTTTGATAAGTTTTTTTATGGTCTTGGAGCATTTTACACACACGCCTATCTCCAAAACCCTAGCATAAGATAATGTTGGTGCATTAAGAGAAAAAATATGAGTCTAGTTTATTTTATTAATGCATTAATTTTATTATTTGTTATTTACTCAATTGGTTAGCAGTGTGAAATTTAGATGGTGTGATAGAATCTTTGTTAGTAACACCCTACTGCAACTATATGAAAAATTATCTCTCAATTCAATGAATCTCTGCTCGGGGAATTTATCAACAAAAGGAATATTGCTCTCATGTAAAGGGATGCAATGATGGTATTTGAAAGGCATGCCACTACTTATTGATCACAGAAATGACCCTCCAATGGGCGAGGTGGGGATTGCAGGGACAGTGACAAAATGTTGTGTAACAGTGGTTCATAGTGGAATGCCATATCTTAAATTTGGCTTGGCATTTAATTTTTTTATCATGACTTTCTAACCATAGACTAATATTTTTTTCCAAAATAAATTCGTACAACTTAGCTAAAATGTGGCTAATCATAATGTTCACACAATTAGAAGGAATTTTTTTATCCCCGCTTTTAAATATAGGTGTAATGAATCTTTGTGTCTAGGGTTAAGAAAGCCTTGCTTCACTACCAAATTGAAGAGTTTATGTATGTGAGGGATGAAAAATAGATCCTCTTTAATAAAATTCAAGTTGATAGCATTTAATGTATTTATATTTCCCATTTAAAAATCACTTAATCCAAAACCTAATGTCTTCCAGATGAAAGATTTTGACTTCTATTGGAGCATTCTAAACATAGTGTCCATGGTGTTTGGATATTCATACAATTTTTTAAGTTAGGAATTTAAATGCTTGAAGGAAATCAAATTATTTCCTTTAGTATTACAAATACTAAATCCTTATAATTAAATCAAATACTAAATTATTTACAAAGTTTTTTCTATTATCCTTATAGGTTAGGAGATGTAAATCTCTATTTAAATCCTTTTAGCAAATATCAATTTGAATTTTATCGAAAAGTAGGTGCCTTCCATTCACACAATTCTCTTGCATGGGGTTTTTTTGCATAACAAAGTTTAGAGTTAAGGTTGATGATATATGATCAAAGTTAGGTCATGGCCATTTAAGAGGTAAAAAGTTACTATTTGGTTAGAAATAGGGGTTTCGGATATGACATAATCAACAAAACTACTAGGCCCATGGCACAAGTCATTTGGCAAAGAAAATGACATTATACCTAATTATGGGAGGCAAGATAGTAAAAAAATGGCATTATATAGTGAGCATTAGTTTCAAAAAACTATAGTATGTAATTAAATGTTATGTCAATTACCATATTGCCAAGAATTAACAATACGTGATAACACATGAATTCATGTAGAAATTTACAAAAAACAAGATATCTAAACTTTGAGAAGTTTCAATCAAACATCACATAAAATAACATGTGAATTCCATGAATGAGCATGATGACAAGAATTAATATGGTTCTCTTTAGGAATCTAACATTGTTTTTAAGTGTGGAGATATTTACGGCTAGAAATAAGCAATAAAACTTGAATAAATTGCAAACATCAAGGACAAGTATAAGTTCCAAGAACCTAGAGAAATGTTGAATACAAAGAATATTAGCATGCAATCAAGATCAAGAAAAAGGAGATTAAGAGTTGAAGTGTCTGGACAAGAAAGGTGGAGATGAAGCTTCACTAACAAATGAACAAGCATGGACCCTTAGCAAGAAGACAAAATTAAAGCTTAGTTATCATGTTATTTTATATACCATTATAAGTGTAGCTAAGACTGAGACCAACAGAGGTATCTTATTCATGTTGTGCTTTGATTCATTTCTCCAATAGGGGTATCTTATTCATGTTGTGCTTTGATTCATTTCTCCTTTAAGAGAGGAACTTGAACTTGGAATTAATGAAGAAATATAGAGTATTGTAGAATGTATTATTAGATGTTTTTTGAGATTATGGTGTCTCACTCAAGTTGTGAGATTTATTTAAGATGAAAATCTTATTTATGAGGAAGTTGTTCCAACTCCTAAATAGATTTGTAATACCTTAAATGTATGCGCTTTCTTGCTAATAAATGTTCATTTTCTCCATTTTCTGTCTCTCCTAAACTTTAGTTTTTTCATTTTCTCCATTTTTTGTCTCCTAAATTTTAGTTTTTTTCTCCATTTTGTGTCTCTCTTAAATTTTAGTTTTTTCTTCATTTTCTGTCTGTCCTAAATTTTAGTTTTTTTCTCCATTTTGTCTATCCTAAATTTTTAGTTTTTTCTCCATTTTCTGTCTGTTCTAAATTTTAGTTTTTTTCTCCATTTTGTCTCTCCTAAATTTTAGTTTTTTCATTTTCTCCATTTTCTCTCTCCTAAATTTTGTTTTTTTTAATGATTTAAATGAATTTTCAAATACATAAATAGATCTAGAAAACCTTTTAAATACTTAAACATTACAAATTAAACTATTTAGACTATACTAATACAACTTCACTATTATACATTTATAAATTTTAAATATAATATAATATAATACAACTTTACCACTCATGAATTTGGGTCATTCAAGATATAGGGTAATAAGAAGTCAAGAATAAAAAAATTCTATTCTGATCATATAACTTTCATGCAATTGCTTCTATTTTGGTCGCTTATTTGTAAAATATTACACACTCATTATATAAAAGAGTTCAATTTGTAATTGATTTATTCACAGATAATGAGTGGCCGGAGCTGAGCTGCTCCATCTACCGGAAATACCGGAAATTCCAAGTAGATCGGTCAAATAAGATTTAATTTTAATTTTAGGGGTAGAGGAGATTTGACTCCATAATTTATTGAAAAATAAAATATTTAACAATAAAAATTCGATCAACTAAACTATCCTTTAAAAGTTATATACTAATTCTTTTAATTAAATAGCAACAAATTTACACACTTGTAGTGTATCTATTATGTATATTAAATATTATATCTATTATGTATATTAAATATTTATTTATAGGAATATTTATATTTTAAAGCAATTAAAATCTGATAGTCTATCTATTACAAATATTATATAATTAATTATATTTTAAAGCAATTAGAATTTGATGGTATATCTATTATATATATTAAATATTATGTAATAGTTTGAATATTGATGTGTTTTTATATTTGAGCAGCTCCTCTTCACGGGACCAACCAGGTAAGTGAATACTATACATATTTTTAAATTTGAATATCTAATAAGGAAAGATTTTATAGTGGCCAGTTACGATGTAGGTTGGGTTGTTATGTAATATTTTATGTTGTATTGTGTGTAATTAATTATATTTTAAAGTAATTAGAATTTGATGGTATAATTTATGATTATTATAAATCTCTACTAAATTTTGATAAAATCTACTAAATTTTAAAATTTAAACATATTTCACCAATTTTAAACTTTAAACAAAATTCACCAAAGAAAAATCCTTTTCCTTTTTGCTCAATTTTAAACTTTAAACAAAATTCAACAAGGAAAAATTCGTTTAAATTCAATCTCAGAAACTACTGCCCTTAAGTGCATTAAAACAACAATTAAACTGTAGATTCAAGCATTAGAATGTTATATCTCAGTTTAGCTTTCATCTAAGCTTTTGTGGCAGCATAGTGGCTTTGTTTCTTTCTGTTTTTGAAACTAAATGTGATACTGTCATTACAGGTTTAATCTTTGAACTTTGTCAAATTCTCTAATTCCTAAGCGTGAGCTCCGCAAATGAAAAAGATAATTCATGATTTCATCCACTTTCATTTTTGAATGCGAAAGCATGGAATGACAAGCATGTTTGCAGGCAGCATATAAGTCGTTATATAATAAATTTGAATATCAAAACACTGTTTATAAACATCTTTCCTCAATATTGAATTTATCTAAATTTTATACATACTGTCTGGATTTATGCATCTATAGCAGTTGTTAAAAAATACAGAACTAAAACTTAGAAATGAAAATTAGCAACAGCTTTAAATTTTTTGTGGGGGAGAATAGTAAATATTTACCAGCATTGTATCATTTTAATCACTATTATAATTTGCATGCATCAAGAAAACCCGTAAATATAATTTAAATACATGAAAAAAACCAATAGAACATACCTGTTGAATTCGTTCGGCCGATGAGGGGAGCAGCCGGAATGCGCGGATAGCAGCAGCAGGAGAGTAGTAGAGCAGCCGGAACGCGTGGACAACAGCAGCAGGGGAGCAGAAAAAATTCCCGGGAATAATGAAACACGTAAAAGAACAGTATTCACGGGCAATTTATTTATAGGAATTAGTTCGGCCGAACTTTTGTTGCCGGTTTTCCAATCTCCGGCAAAAATTCTGTTGGCCTGCGCCATCTATGTCTCGTCAATCTTAACGGAATCAACAGTTCGACCGAAATTTAGAAAAAGTTCGGCCAAACTATTGCAGAAAAAAGTTTTCGACCCCCGATTCTCACAAAAGTGTAACCCAGCTTCACGTTTCCGCCCAATATACATATGGCTATTTATCTTAATCAATTAAAATCAATGAAACGTGAAACATATACATCAGCTAATAATCCATAATATGAAAGATAAAAGCTTATACATATACATATGTGGGAAAATGAGCAACAATCTTTATTAATGGATAGAATGGGGAGGTTACAACCAACGATTGATTTGATGTCACCAACTCCAACATCATCCCAACCTCATCACAATGAACATCTCTCCAGTAGCATATCACTCAAATCAAATAATCAATTGAGAATCCAACATCATTTTTCTACCAAATTTATTCCTTCTCAAGCACTAGGATCTGTGCTCAATTTATAGAATAGCTAAAGTTAGTTTCACAATCAATGAATTTCTAATAATAGGCAAGACATGTTCCCAAGCTCAGAGGTGTTTAATGGACACATGGATTCGATGTTTGACACATATGGACTCTTCTAGAAGGCATTGGCCATGTGGATATTCCCCAAAAATGAGAATTTCACTCCCAATTGACCAATGCACCCTTGAATTCTGGGATGTTCTTTGCAGAGCACCCTTGAATGGAGGTAAATTCATATGCAAAGCAGTTAGTCCCTTGAGAGACTGCGTTGGTGAGATCATAGGTGATATAACATGTACTTCAAATCTTGGAAACCTTGCAATGGAAGTCATGGATTATTTGTTCTTGTTATTTGTCTTAGGGCATGTAGAAAATGAAATTATAGGGGATGATAGACCCTATTCATTGGTTCTGGGGATGATGTCTAGTTTAACCAGGTCATTGGGAATGGTGCCCAAATTGACCTATAACAGATTTCCCCCTAAAGCATGAAGTCAGAATAATAATAACAATATTTTTTTGAATGAGATGCTTTACATTGTGATGGGCTGGAGCTGAAGTGGAGTGACGAACTGAATAAATATTACAATACCTTACATCATGATATATCCTCTTGATCACAAATTATTGAGGGAAGGAATTCCCATGCTCGGCACATAAACTATCTAATAACATGTACATAGTTTAGAAATTCCTCTATATTGGAATATTTCCCTATACAGACATGCCTGCAGATATAAGCCCATGTTCAGATGACGATCTGTATGTAAGGTCACCATACAGATGATGTGTACAAAAATCCTAAAATCACAGCCCGGATGGCTGAAGCTAGGTCCAGGGTCTTCTTATCTCGTTCACTCAATCGTTCGGGTACAAGTCTAGCCATGTGAATATATGATTTGTAGTCGAACATGGTAAGACATCGTTTGATTACCAGTCAATGATGTGAGTTGTTAACAAATGTGATAGAACCGATAGAACCACCATTGATGTTAATGGCTCTCAAAGTACTACAGTAAATTTCATAAGGCGTGAATAGATGATTTTATGTCAAACGCAAAAAAAATATTTTGGTTAAAAGTCCTAAATCGA
The DNA here is from genome assembly GCA_034641835.2 of Pinus albicaulis. Classification (NCBI taxonomy): domain Eukaryota; kingdom Viridiplantae; phylum Streptophyta; class Pinopsida; order Pinales; family Pinaceae; genus Pinus; species Pinus albicaulis. The sequence goes on from CM076573.1 coordinate 270,456,298, forward strand.
GGATATTGTCAATGATGTAACAAGCCTCATGGTACTAGAAGATGATGTTTCTAAGTAAACTTCCTAGATGATGATTTGGCATCGACAGGAAGCCACTTTATTGTGAAACGAGAGTTACTGATTTCAGAGACAAAGTATGACTTGATATAGCAATGTTCAGGGATGACTATCATGAGAATGAAGGTTTATGAGTATTGCAGAAGGATGAGTATTCACTGGATGAATTGTCTTGAACATATCGGCGAAACTGAGATGAATTGGCAACATTGACCCAAAACCAAAGTGAAGGTATGATGAACCATAGGTATGAATGAACCGTCAAGAATATAACCCAACTCAAACAGTCACGGTGATGGAGTGAAGTATCATGTTCAAGAGCGACCTGCTACCGTAAAAAGTTCTGTTCACTTTCACAAAAATTCCTTGGTCATTTTTCAACCAGTATGTCTTTATTTTTTTAACAAGCTTGATGAGGATAACATTTTCTTGATCTATAATTCAACCCTTCAAGTGAATAATGTATCTCTATTCAATAATTTAACGAGTCTAGCGATGAAGAAATTTGATTCTTGCCATGATCAAAAAGCCTTTCGCTATTTGATTTTTTAATGAGCCTAACGAAAGTGACAACCTTGTCCTTTTTTATATTTAGAGAGTTTTAAAAACAAGACGAAATAAAACTCTATAAGTACTTTTTCGTAAAATTGTTGCTCAGATCCGAAAAAGTGTAAAATAATATCTGAGAAAACCTCATAGCCATGTTTGACTAAGGTATTCCTTTTTCATAAAAATATATCTCAGTCTGGAAAAGGGTTAAACTTATACTGAGTAGATATCAACTCATTTTGTAATATTCCTTTTTCAGGAATTTCAACAAGGTGCTCAAGAGAAACGTTTTATAAGTAAAATTGTGCAAAAATAACGCAGATCAGGGTTTGGTTCCCCTCATTTATGTTGTATGAGACTTATATATGGAATTTCATCAGAAAAAAATTAGTTTAGACTATTTAAACAGATCTCCCAAAAACTTGACTAGCTAAAAAGCACCCAAAGAGGAAGGCTACAACAAAATGCAAGCACTGCTTAAGGAATTGCACAGTTTTAGCAGATGTTCAAAGGAGATCAGAAAGGATAATTATGTTTCAATCTTACAGCATCATATCATCATTATGATAAATCCCTTTCATTATAAATTAGAATTCATGAGCCAATACATCAATAAATCTTCAGGAAAGAGAGTAGGAACACAAGAATATTTGCAGAAATGCTTCAACAGCATTATTTTTAAGGAGCTTCAGTAGATGTAAGTTACAACTTAGATCTAGGATAGATCTATGGATGAAACATCAGATCTATATCAGATCTAGAAACTATATAGTTTTCTCTTCAAGATCCACTTGGAATTTTGACAAAAGCATGCATGAATAAGAGTAGATCTGAGAAACAAGATGCAGATCTGGAAACTGCTGCAGTAAATTTATGAATATAAAATTTCATTACAATGGATTAGATCTGAACATAACATAGACCAGCAAGCTAATCCATGGATCACAAAGTGGGAGGAAAAGCCCAACACAAGAGATCTCTGATCTAAACTATGAGCAAGACACCATGTAAACCCTCATATAGAAATAACGCAATTTACTCAGTGGGACAGCACTGTAGCTCAAATGACATAGAAAAATACTGTAAAATTGTAGATCTGAAGTACAGGAAGCAGAGACACTCTTTCAGGAGGTTAAAGAACACCTTCCCTGAGAAGAGGCTCCCAAAAATACACTAGATCTCTGTAGATCTAGACTCCCACTTGCTGCAGCTGAAAAGACAGCTCAACCCTCAAGATGAGTAGTGTTGTAATGTACAAAGGAGCTTGGCCTCAAGCTTGATAGTGGTTCAATTCAAAAAAATTTCCTCCTTGAATCCTCAAAGGAAGAGGTGAAATCCCTGCATAGGAATTCCAGATACAATCCTCCACTAAACAATAGAGAATGGTATTTGTCTAAGTAGACAAATACTAAGAAATACCTTCTCTTTCTGCCCTCCTCCTCCTTTTATAAGATGAGAAAGCCTTTTCAAACCCTAAACCATCTTGACGATTTAGCCCTTTTCACATGAGAGGATCCCTTCTAGAATTGCGTTGTCCCTTTTGGAGATGCAATGAACCTAGACAACGCTGTTGATTTGGTCAAGGTTGACCCAGTCTTTAGCTCAAAACCTCTTTCACACCTGCAAGTGATTATTTACATGGCCCTGATTTGTCTTTGTTCACATGGGCATTGATTTATTTAGAATTTTTAGGAGTTTTACATGTCCTCCTTTATTCATTTATTCATGAAACAAAAATTGAATGTTCCTCTTAACTAAGGCTAAGTGGGAACATTACAGTCCTCCCCTCCAAAATGTTGCCTGTCCTCAAGCAACTGACAGGGTAAGAGCTGTAGTTCTTCTCCTTCTCCATTGAGGGCACCATCAAGGATCAAGTTTTCATTATGGACCAAGTGCTCATCAAGCCAATACATCAAAATTTTCTCCTCCAATGCTAACATGATAGGGGCATATTCCATCCATTCAGGAGTGTAAAACTCAACAAAAATAAACATGGGTGAAGCAATGTCACATCTAAAACATGTATCATGAAGTACAGGATAAAGTTCCATCCCATGTGGTGCATATACACTGCCCACTTTTTTCCCATAAAAACTGATAAACAATACCAATATATCATCTATGTATGGAAGCAAAATCACATATATGCAGTTTGAAATTTGCACTTGAGGAAGTGGGTCACAATCCCACATAAGATACCAATGCAATGCACTCGTTGTCTTGAGTAGATCTCAGTGTGGTAAGTGGTACTCCCACCACAACTTTGCTACATGGGTCACTTTGACATGGCTGAAAGTGATACCCAAGTTAGGTGCCTTTGGGAAGCACCCATCATGATAGAGGATCTCTGTTTCAGGGAAAATCACCCTAGAGTTTTGTTGGGTCAAAACCTCCACAGATCAGGGCATGCTATTTAGAAGGACTCACACACAACCATACTTAAATGCAAAAAACTAGATAACAATGATAGAAGAACTCACCAGTAGTCCTACGTTCGATGTAGATCCCGCGGGGTCCAAACCCCCAGCAACCCTTCTTCCTCCTTCAACCTGGAAAACAAGAAAGAACGTGCATGGAAACCTAGTTGTACAGCATATACTTCTCCTAAACGTTAGTGTAATTCATGTGAAATATGATATAAACGATAATAAATGCTTAATAATCAATCTTTTCACATATAAAAATAGATACTAACACAGAAGTTCAGGAACAAGATGGTTCTTCATTATTACGAACAACATGTACAGAAGTAAAGAGTGGAGAGATCATCTGAATCCTTCCACGATCTTCGAGCAGACCGTCATCCGGATCCATTCCGCCCTTGCCTCACTAAGATACTTTCAAGACTTGTGCACTCGAGATGGCATATAAACGGATGAACATCTCCAGGAAACAAGGGTTTCCTGTATAAATCTGGGAAAGTGCAGGAGGCACGAGGAATCAGACTTGAATTTGGATTCCAACATAGTATAATATCTATAAAATTTCTCTCTCCCTTAGGCCATGCACATGAGGGGCTTTTATACTCCCTCAAAGTAGTTTCAATCAGTTGGAAACAGTTGGCCATGTGCTGGGGTGGTTGAACTACTGGAGTAACCATCAACCCAGCCCGAATATAGGGAATTTATATATATATATTTTAATGATTTTAATGGCACACGTGGAAAAGTACATGTGGACTCGCGTATACACACGGAAAAGTCTGGGCATAACCGCGTATGGGAATTTTAACGCTATTTTTTAGTGAATTTTGTTCAAGTCTGTAGGAATGGGTGCCCAAAGCCATAAAGACAATCATGAATCACATGAGGGTGAAAAATGATGCTATAACAGATGCCCCCTAATATATGAGGTCAGAAGGGGTACATGATGGCCGAAATATATTATGCACATAGAAAGAACTTCGCAAGGACAAGAGAGGACTTCACCAGATTTCAGCCTGCCAAAAACCAATGAAAGAAAATAGAGAGTCAACTCATGCTGAGGCAGGCATACCCATGCTCAGTCAAAAATACATCATATGGAAAGTACAGAATAGATCCAAAATGTATACAAGTATAGCTGAACTGAAAGTACACAATGAATCATCTGAGCATGGCCCAGAAGTATAAGTCTGAATCAATGTCCAAGTATCACATATAGAAAGCTGATCAATGATGCTGCAACTGGATGTCTGATCATATAAGTAACTGAATCTCCAAGTACCAAATCATAAGGGGTGGAACTCATGGTACAATCACGCAACTCGGGAGCAAACATATAGGATGCTGCTGTGCTGAAATGCAACATATAAGGGTGAACGGTATCACTAGTAGAAACTGAATGGACTGTCAAAAGTGAACCGAAAGATGCTGATGCAACCCGAGGTCTTCACCGATCTCGACGGCACAATTCTACACAATGGGAATAAATGAGCTGAAGTCGACCATGTGAGAAATCATTGGATTACCGGTCAATGATGAATACCGTTAACCAACGCGAGACAACCCACCAATAATGAAAATGAGTGTCAAGGTGCCCCAGTACAATCTAACAAGTGCGAATGAATGAGTTGAAGTCGAACACTTGAAAGAATATACCAATCAGGAGGCAATGATGAATCCCCATTGTCGATAGCAAAGAGTCTGCCACTGATGACTGCAAACCCTAAGGTACTGACAAAAAGACTCTAGACCTTATTCCCAGAGCAATGAGTCAGAGTCGATGGGAAAAGATCTGCTGGAAGGAAGGCATTAAGGCATCCCACATCACTCCAGCGCGAGTGTAACCCGCAGGCCAAGATTTGGAAGGAATCGGACGAAGTAGAGTGACGGAACCAAAACCGAAGTACGTTTTCGACATGCACAAGATGAAGCTAGCGCACGGAAGAAACCCTTTGAACCAACCAATAATGAAAGCTGACACAGAGGCGAGAAATCCACCGATAGGGTCAAATGGAAATCAAGGTACTACACGAATCCCAAGTGTGATAATGTGTGCTGACGTCGAACACAGGGGAAACCACTCAGTCAAAGACCCATAATGATGATCAAATGCTGAGAACAAGGTCACCTATCAATGATGGAAATAGGGCCAGGGTGCGGCTCTAGGTTTGCTCTCAGAGCAATGTGTCGTAGTCGATAAGAGACAAACTCGCCAGCAAGAATTCAATGGAGACCTTCTCAAACTAGCACGAGAAACACACCAAAACATCTGATGTGATAGAACAAGATACTAACAAGACCGGGAAGGCCGACTGAATAATGAGTCAAGAGACACCGCAAAATGGCCGACTCTGGTTAGACTTCCCTTGAACAAAAGCATGACTCGTGATGACCATGGCAGTAAAAAGTGACACTGTATAAGTCTGTTATGCAGGAGGCAGAACAAACTCTCCATATGATTGGAAGAGATAACCAACCGGGGGAGGACTGACAAGTGAAACAAGGTAAAGGCTGAACCTTGGTCAAAACTAAAACCATCCCAAATGTAGGAAATATATATAAGTGTATATGCTTTGTTCAAGGGCCACAAACTGACACTGTACTGCCATCAAACAACGAAGTTACATCCCATTCCTGCTCTTTTTGTTATATTTGATTTTTTTGTCTTTTTCATATAATAAGCTTGAAAAAGAATAAAAGAATGCTATGGTACAATGGATAGAACGAGTATCAAGAAACAGATGCACTAGTTCCTGGGATTGGAACGATCCTATGCTCAATGCAAGGTGGCGGAAACTGGTAAGCGATACTCAGAGGAATGTTCCATCCATGGGTAAAAGGGTGTCAAGTCGCGATAGCTAAGTGCATGCAATGGTTTAACTTGTATAGACGGTCAAGGTCAAAAGTTGGCTTAAACATTGAGTCCAAATGAAGCCGGCTAAAGGCCATGATAAATAAGTAGCCAATATGCAATGCAGTAATACAACTCAACAACACCAGGGAGCCTCTAGGGTAATAGCCAGAAAAATGATAGTGAAGAAGAAGAAGAATGAAGCTTCAACACATAAGTCATGGCGGGACTAAAGAGGACTCCCGAGCCTACATAAAATGCAGCATGGGAAACAAGTGATAGCGAGAAACTAACTAGGAAGCCCATGTAAAGGAAGGCTCTACCACCAAGTCATGATTAAATAATCGGCGAGTGAAATACTCATGACCTGATGGGATCGACCCTATGGCAAGTGATCAGAATGGAGGCTAGTATGCAAAATGCAATGGAAAGTGGATTCCCTAACCTATTTGGCAATGAAGATCATATACCTGCCATGACGGGTCAGCAGTCATGGATCAAAAACTGGGAAAAATCTCAAATTCGTCAAAATGTACCTGAAAATATACCAATCTAGGCACTTCCAAGCATCCGGGTTATGCAACTTAAGATAGATTGAAAAAATAAGCATAACAATTTTTTGCGAAAATTTTCAACTTTTTGGGCATAAATAGACAAATTACCTCATATTTGGTTCATTATTACATTGTTGATTTGGGAAAAAGTGCTCTGGAGAAAAAAAACTTCTTTCATCAAAACAGGAGCAATCGACCGTCAATCTTTCACAGTTTTGCCCCCAACACAGATAGGCAAAGCTGGGACAATACCATGCGGTCTGTGAGAATGACCATCAAACACCGTCAGAAGAGTGGTAGATGGAACAGCTTTGGGAGATCCAATCGTCTTCCAACATGTGAGAGACATCACGCATGTGGAAGCACCCTCATCAACAACCGTCCGAAAGATATTGCACTTCCGGTACGATGATTTAATATGAAAAGCCATATGATGGGGGAGTCTCTTCTTAAATTTAGTCATATCAAATGTAATCAGAAGAGAATTTTTCGGATCAATAGCTCCAATGGCAGTGAGCAAAGCACTGCGCTGAGCCAGACAGGACTGGAGCACCTCTAAAGCCGACATGGCACAAGGGCTCTGCGCCAGATCTTCCACAATAGAGTAGTTCTGGGTAGCCCTAGTGTTTGGATTAATTGTCGAACGCTTAGTGGATGCTCTGGGCATCCGAGGCATAGGCTCAACAGTAGGCCTTGTAATGTGAAGCGGCTCAGTAGCATCAGGAGTATCCTTAGATTTCGAAGACTCTTCTCCACCATAATCACGAGATATCGTAGCGATATCCACGTGAACACTCATCATGAATATCTTTGATGGAATTTCCCCTTCCTGGGTGCCCCCAAAGGAAGCCCCAGGATTTTGATTCACGCCAACAACTAGCTGTTTCCCTTGGGGAAAAGGGTTTGTTAACATAGCCTGGGAACTAGAAGAACCCTGCTGAGCTAACAAGCGCTGCGCATCTTGAATTTTAGGGCAAAGGTGCGTAAGATGGTCTCCAGCACACAGCTTGCATGGAAAATTCACTTTCTTTTTATCCTTTTGACCCTCACCAATATGCTCGTTGGTTTTATTTGCATTACCCTTCCCATTCTTGCCCTTTTTCTTATTATTCTGTCCTTTCTTCTTCCCTTCGGATTGTTGATTTCCTTTGGGATCGGAAGTTTGGACAGCATTTATCGACAAATATTGGGAAGGCGATGACTCATCTTGTACAACCTGACCAGAAGGAGAAAATTGCAAAGACAACTGCTGCAATTGAGTAAGCAGGCTGGCTGCACCACTATTGATCAACCCAATAAGTCCATCACCATGAGGACCAGGCTTAGTTTTGGATAAATCTAATTTCGAGCGAGGAGAATTGGGCAAATATTTATGAAGGACCCCAGATTGAGAATATATCAGTTCCAACTGCTGGGCCCTAAAAATGGCCTGCTCCTTAGAAAATACCCCAGACAGGGATACATCCTTAGAAATGTCTGACTGCAGAGATTTCAGAAACCATTCCAAAAGGAATTCTCCTGGAATATGAGCTTTAATAAGCCTCTTCCTTCTCCGCCATTCCTGAATATGGTCAGAAATGTGGGTTGCGTCGTCCTATTTAAAATTAGCCAGGAGTTTAGTCCCGGCATCATAACGGACGGGAAACTGGAAATGGTTTAGAAATGTAACAGCCAGTTCTCCAAATGTAGCAAAACTGCCCCCAGTTAGCTCAATATACCATTTGGCAGCGTTTCTAGTTAGGGTGCGTTGAAACAATCTCAACCTAATCGAATCATCGATCAGGGAGTTAGAAGAACACCATAAATGGAACGTGGTGATGTGATCAGCCGGATCCTCTCCATTCTTGCCTTCAAACTTTGGAATGTCTGAAGGTAGTTTGGTCGGGACCGGAGGCCACCCCGGACTGTACCGAATCGGATCATTCGTCAATTTCGACAGATCTGGCAAGTTTAACGTTGCCAGAAAAGGTAAACGAGGTGGAGCCTGAGGATTCCATCCTTGATAGGATGAATTCCCAACATTCTGAAAAGAATACCCTAGATTTGATGAGGCACCAGGTTTCCAGAAAGAACTCGTAGCAAAAGGAGAAGAACCTCCTCCCCACGCCAAGTTACCAAAGACCGGACCAGTTCCCCTGCCTGAAGTATTAAATGAAGAGGAAAGCCCCTGATAGGGGTTCTAGGCATTAGATAGAGGGGAAAAAGTCTGATAAGCACTCGATGAAGGGAAAGAAGCATTCCCTTGGTGACCAGCGTAAAACTGATTCCCTGCCCCCGCTGTAGTGAATACAGGGTTCCATCCTGTAAAAGTAGTCGAATTCTGACCTCCAGACCAAGGGTTGAAACTCTGAGTCTGAGAAGTAAATGGAAAGGACCCTAAAGAAGGATTCGAACTAGGAATATGCCTAGTTCCAAAGGGGAACCCTTGAAAAGAAGCTGATCCACTAGCCATGGAAGACATGGGTGTAGATGCAGCTGCAGCAGTGGAAAAGGAAAAAGAAGGAATCCCACTAGTGGGCATTCCAAAACAAAAGGGACCAGATTGAGAAGCATGTGCTTGGGTGAAACCAGAGCCAAACACAACAGTACTAGAAGCAATCAAAGATATAGCAATAGTGCCTCCCCCTTCAACAGAAGCAGGAGTCTGAATGCCTGCAACACTCACAGCAGAAGCCGCGTTCCCAGTCGTGGCCATCGAAAGGTATGAATAATACGGAGGATCTTCCGGTCTCTCTGACTCAGGTCCGATGTATTCAACAACGAATGGATAATCAGGAGGAAGAGGAGATGGAAGTGACACAGAGGGTTCAGGTACTTCCTCTATTTGAACTTCTTCTTCCTGCGGAAATAAAACTCGTGAGGTGAGCGGAGCACTCCTCTCGGAACCAACACCAGAATCAGTTATGAAACCTTCAGACCCTTGTGGAGGATCTCTCTCCACTGCGTCAGACGTCATAGGGTGGTACCCACCTGCTAAATCACTCCTACGCCTTCTTGAAGAAGGCTCTGAACTCTCGGGAGATAACCCCCGGATTCTCCTCGATCGACGAGGCGCTTGATCAGCCACTTTAACAAATTTTAATTAGACTCAAAAAATATAAAGCTAAGCAAGCTAGGAGAAAAGAGCAGTCACTATAAGAAAAATCCCTGAGATACAATCAATCAAACAGCCTTCAAGTATTTCCGCTCCGGGTGATGAGGACCGGACACCAAAATACAGGAAAGCGAAATATAGGACCTCCCGAAAGCAGTCTGGGATGATTAGGGCCCAGAACAACTAGCGAAGGTATCAGAAACAGTTACGCCAACCTCCTAACGACAGCCTTTGCCGGCTCAAGCACCCAAGATTCGCAAGGGCACCCCCCAGAAGTACTGCTGAAAGTGATGCGACGTCTGCCTCAGGTACCACGGGTATTCCCCCTCGCAGTCACCTATGTGGAACCTAGGAGGGGCAACTATGGGAACGAATCCGTGTCAGAGGCCAGGCGGAACGGTCTTGAGGTCAGATTCGGAAAATCAGAGAGGGGGTATCTCTCTTCTCAGCCTTCACTTCCCCTCGCGCTTGACTCTCTGGAGGAGAGCTTTCCCAGTCCACCTAACGGAGTTGGATTTCACTCAATTAATCAACTTATATGTTTTGTTTGAGCGGCCTTGGAGAGTTAACTCTCCACTCACCTAATCCAAGGCCCTACAACCTAGCTAGTTGGTGTATGACACTTAAAAAACTTGCTAGTTGCTTTTAAATTATATCGCTTATTTTAATTGGCTGTTATGTTAAGTCAAAGGGATACGGAAATGAAACTTGTGGTGTTTTGACACAGAAAAGAAATTAATAAAAACCAAAGTACATGCAAATGTAGTAATTGTCTTTCGATGAAAAGTAACTTCTACACAGGTTCTACGAGACTAAAAATTTTATTTTTCTTTTCAGATAACAAACTTCACACTCAAAAAAACTATGAAAATGACTAAATGCTTAAGTGCACCCGATGCAAATCACTAAGAGCATGCATATTCTAAGATGCAAAATCTACTAAAGCAGAGAGAAAGTTCCCAAAGATCCTTCAGTTTTATCTCTTTTTGGTTGTCCAGAAAGCTAGTTCCCAAAATCAGAAACTCTTAATATAAAGACACCAAAAACGCTTGAAACAAGAGGAAGAAACCAATGACAATTCCTTTCCAAAATCAAGTAAAAAACCAAAGGCAAGAAACCTCAACAAAGCTTCAAAAGATATAATAAAACGAAAACAAAAACGCAAAACAAAAGCAAATGCCAAAACAAAATGTTTTTTGAGCTTTTGAATTTTATAAAGAGGAAGAGCTCGAAGAGACCAAGTAAACTATCAAATCCAAAGCCAAACAACTCTAAATTTCAAGCAAAAACTTCAAAAATGCTCCAAGTCTTATAGGGCTAGCTAGTAGCAAGATTTATATGAGCACAAGAAGACAAGAAACTCAATCACTTAGCCTAGAAGAATAGTACAACCTTGCAGCAAACAAAAACTTCAAAGAACCAAGAAAGACTCTTCAAAAATTACAACAAGACCTAGTCAACTGAACTCAAGAAAACCAACCAAGAAATGGGAAAAAATCGAAGTGCAAAGCAAGACACAAAGGTAGGAAAGATTAAATGAGCAGAGGCTCTTTGTTCTGATAAAGCAGAACAACCAAGAATCCCCAGAAAGATATCTTGGTACTCGACCCAGAAACGCAAGCACAAGAAACAATATTTTCAAAATAAGCTAGTTTTCAACCAAACAAGAGAGAGAAAAGACGCAAGACCACTTTCAACACAATCCAGAGGATACAAAGACACTGTAGAAATAGGCCTCCACAAGCAGACAAGACTAAAAAGCCAAGAAACCCAAAATTTCAAAATTGACCCAGATATACGCGACTTACAATTTTGAAACAAGCGTGCATACACGACTGTGTTAAAGGAAACATGTGTATACGCGACTCCATTTAACAAAAAATGCATGTATACGTGTCTATGTGAAGACAAACCCGCGTATGAAAAGGTAAATAATGAAAAATAAAAAAGATCAAGCCTGGATAAGGAACCAGGACTTCAGTCTGACTGAGAAAGAGTTAACTGGACTGGAAATGAAAGTTAAAACTATTGGAAACCTATCAAACAACTGAAACCACCCAATAGGGGAATCACAAAAATGCGTTCCCCAATGGAGTCGCCAATTCTGTTTGGGGAAAATCACCCTAGAGGTTTGTTGGGTCAAAACCTCCACAGATCAGGGCATGCTATTCAGAAGGACTCACACACAACCATACATGAATGCAAAAAATAGATAACAATGATAGCAGAACTCACCCGTAGTCCTACGTTCGATGTAGATCCCGTGGGGTCCAAACCCCCAACAACCCTTCTTCCTCCTTCAACCTGGAAAACAAGAAAGAACGTGCACGGAAACCTAGTTGTACAGCATATACTTCTCCTAAACGTTAGTGTAATTCATGTGAAATATGATATAAATGATAATAAATGCTTAATAATCAATATTTTCACATATACAAATAGATACTAACACAGAAGTTCAGGAACAAGATGGTTCTTCATTATTACGAATAGCATGTACAGAAGTAAAGAGTGGAGAGATCACCTGAATCCTTCCACGATCTTCGAGCAGACCGTCGTCTGGATCCGTCCCGCCCTTGCCTCACTAAGATACTTTCAAGACTTGTGCACTCGAGATGGCATATAAACGGATGAACATCTCCAGGAAACAAGGGTTTCCTGTATAAATCTGGGAAAGTGCAGGAGGCACGAGGAATCAGACTTGAATTGGGATTCCAACAGAGTATAATATCTATAAAATTTCTCTCTCCCTTAGGCCATGCACATGAGGGGCTTTTATACTCCCTCAAAGTAGTTTCAATCATTTGGAAACAGTTGGCCACGTGCTGGGGCGGTTGAACTACTGGAGTAACCATCAACCTAGCCCAAAAATAGGGAATTTTTATATATATTTTTAATGATTTTAATGGCATACGCAGAAAAGTACATGTGGACTCGCGTATAAACGCAGAAAAGTCTGGGCATAACCGCGTATGGGAATTTTAACATTGTTTTTTAGTGAATTTTTTTCAAGTCTGTAGGAATGGGTGCCCAAAGCCATAAAGACAATCATGAATCACATGAGGGTGAAAAATGATGCTATAACAATCTCCCTTTGCACCTCAAAGGAGTGGCCAGATTTAGAATTTTTATTGGCCCCATCCATGCCATGAGATCTGCATGTAATATCACTCCTTGTAGGATCCATGGCCTGCATACATATGGTAAGAGAATGCGTCAAATAAGAAAAATAAACATGCTCCATAAGGTCATATTCTTTACCATTCAAGTCTCCCACGCACATGGAGTTAGGCATGGGCATTTCTCTTCTTTTAAGAGAAGGAAGAGATGGATAGAATGTCTCCTGCATAGAGTCCTTTGGCTGCCCCATCTCCTCATAACTAATGCACTCTTGTAAGTGTTGATGTAGTTCCTCCCAATCATAGTGCTGATGTAGTTCTTCCTTCATACCCTCCCAATTAAAACTCCTCATGATTAGGGAGTAGATCTTTTTTGACTGCATATAGCTGGAAAGGAACTCTTTGTGTGCTCTTTGTAGTATCTCTTGCTTAAGCTTGGAGGCTTGAGACAAGAATACTTTACCAAGATGATCGATGACCCCTTCATGGACCACATAGCCTCCTCCTTGCTTCATGCCATCTAATATCATCCCAGTGTGAAGATCTTTGGAGTACTCCAACAGGAGTTGAGATCTCCAATATGGATCCACACAACTGAATAAGGATAGCGTTGTTGATACATCTACGGTGGTTCTTGACTTGTTGTTGATTTCTTCCTTGACATTATGCATGCCAAATTTGTTTGCTGGGAGGATGATCCTCCCCTTTCCTTCCTCCCACAGCACTGTGGCTTTCTCTTCCATTGTTCCAGCACTTTGTGAGGCTTTCCCCACATGATCAGAATCTAATGGCATTCCAAGTGGCTTGCCATGAGGTAGAAATTTTCCTTGCAACATTCTCATAAACATGAGAGAAGGAACTGTGGGATCCTTACTTCCACTACGCAAATCCATCTCTGTTGTTTGTGTGGAAAAATCTGGTGCAAGATAAGTATGCATGCCTTGAATTATTTTTGGTTTGCCACTCTTCAAGTTCACGCACTCCATCTGCAAGGTCTTCCAATCAGTGGTGACCTTCCCCAAGGTAATCAACCACTAGACACCCAAGATGATATTGGTGTCTAGTATGTAAACTACAAAGAAGTGATCCACCAAGGTGTAGGACCCCATAGTGACAGAAAGTGATGGAACATATTTCATGCACTGCATAGTTCTATCTCCTGGGAACAAAACAGAAAACCCATCAAAAGTATGAGTGGGGATCCCTCTCCTCTGCACAAGGTGAGCATCAATAAAGTTGTGGGTTGCCCCAGTGTCAATCAAAATAGACACTCTCTGGTTCATTACTGAACCTTGTACTCTTAGGTTCAAGTATTTGGCCACTCCTCTCAAAGAAGCAAGAGTCCCACTTGTTGGAGCAAAGGCTCCCTCTTCACCTCTGGATGGTGATTGATCTTCCTCCTCATCATCACCAACATTGTGATCCCTCCTAGGTCCTTCATTCCCATATTCCTCCTCAAAATCTGAGAAGAATTCTATATAGTGTGACCTTCTAGTAGCACATCTATGTCCCAGTACCCATGGCTCTTGACAAGTGAAACACAATCTCTTTTTCCTCAACTCCCTCTGGAGATCAAGGTCATTAGGCTTCTTTAGTGAGCTCTCCTTGGGTGGAGCAGCTTTCCCTTCTTTCCCCTTAGAAGAGTGAGGGGCTTTGCTTTGGAAATTTTCCTTTGCTCTTGGCAAGGCATCTTGGAGATCTCTAGCTCTCTGAATGGCATGATGCAAAGTGATGGGCTTGGTATACTTAACCAACCCATGCAAAGGTTCCTCCAGGCCATCAATGAACATGTAGACTCTCCTTGCTACTTATAGATCAGGGACCATTACTGACAACCTCAGGAATTCAAAGATATAGGCCTCTGCATCTCTTGTCTGCTTTAGCTTTGCCAAGCTTATAAAAGGGGCCTCTGGATCTTTCCGATCAAATCTCTCCACTAGTATCCTAGTGAACTCAACGTATGTAGACAAATTTCTATGTCCCAATGTATATATTCCATGAAACTACTAGTTGTGGGCATCTCCCTCAAAATGCAGCGCAACAATCTTGATGGCTTCTACTTCGAGCACTTTATTCAACTAGAAATAAATGTCCAACTTTTCCACCCATGCTTTGGCAGAAAAAGATGATGTTCCATTGAAATTGGGTAAAAATAACCTTCCCATAGTATGGTGTCTCCCCTGGAAGAAACCACCATCTCTGTACTGCTGCCATGGTCTCCTTCGGTCCTTGAGATGGCAAAATTCTTGGAAGCTCAAGTTATCCTTGAACCTCTAACTTTGTGAGTCATATTCTACAAAGTACCCTTCTAGGGAGGTTGGCTCTTACAGTCATTCATTATCTACAGCCAAGAAGGTAGGCATATTAGAGCATTGTGAGGCTTGTGAAGCTTGTGGCAAACTCACAGGTTGACCAATCCCAAAATGAGACATGTCAGACCTTTCTCATTGATGGAATCTCCCAAGGGATTCCCTCATTATATCCACCCTCATCTCTTTTATCTCCTTGGAAAAATATTGCATGACCTCCAAGAGAGTTTTTTCAAAATCCTCTACTTCCTTATCCTGATCATTCACAGATTCAGGGGCTTTCCCCTTGTCTTGACCCTTGTCAAGATCAACAGTGGTGTAGTCATGATTTCTATGAATTCTATTTTGGTACCTCCTCTCCCTCTCAGCGGGAGGATCCTCTTCTTTGGAATGCAAAATTATTGGTGCTCCAATGGAAAGCACAAGCTGTGCCAAGATTGGAGCTCCGATACCACTGTAATATTCCTTTTTCAGGAATTTCAACAAGGTGCTCAAGAGAAACATTGTATAAGTAAAACTGTGCAGAAATAATGCAGATCAGGGCTTGGTTCACCTCATTTATGTTTTATGAGACTTATATATGGAATTTCATCATAAATAAATTATTTTAGACTATTTAAACAGATCTCCCAAAAACTTGACTAGCTAAAATGCACCCAAAGAGGAAGGCTGCAGCAAAATGTAAGCACTGCTTCAGGAATTGCGCAGTTTTAGCAGATGTTCAGAGGAGATCAGCAAGGAGACTTATATTTCATTCTTATAGCAGAAAATCAGCATTATGATAAATCCCTTTCATTATACAGTGGAATGCATGAGACAATATAGCAATAAATCTTTAGGAAAGGGAGCAGGAACACAAGTATATTTACAGAAATCATTCAACAACGTTATTTTATGGAGCTTCAATAACTGGAAGTTACAACTCAGATCTAGGAAAGATCTATGGATGAAACTTCAGATCTATATCGGATCCGGAAACTATATAGTATTCTCTTCAAGATCCACTTGGAATTTTGACAAAATCATGCATGAATAAGAGTAGATCTGAGAAACAAGATGTAGATCTAGAAAGTGCTGCAATAAATTTCTGAATATAAAATTTCATTACAATGGATCATATCTGAATAGAACATTGATCAACAAGCTAATCCATGGATCACCAAATGGGAGGCAAAGCCCAACATAAGAGATCTCTGATCTAAACTATGAGCAAGACACCATGTAAACCCTCATACAAAAATATCGTAGTTTACTCAGTGGGACAACGCTATAGCTAAAATGACATAGAAAAATATTGTAAAATTTCAGCTCTGAAGTACAAGAAACAGAGACACTCTTTCAGGAGGTTAAAGAACAAAAGAACACCTACCCTGAGACGAGGCTCCCAAAAATACATTAGATCTCTTCAGATCTAAAATCCCACTTGTTGCAGCTCACAAGATAGCTCAACCCTCAATATGCGCAGTGCTGTAATGTAAGAAGGAGCTTGGAATCAAGCATGATAGTGGTTCAATTCAGCAAACTTTCCTCCTTGAATCCTCAAAGGAAGAGGTGAAATCCCTGCATAGGAATTCCAGATACAATCCTCCACTAAACAACAGAGAATGGTATTTGTCTAAGCAGAAAAATACTCAGAAATATGATCAATCAACAACATTCTCTTGCTACCCTCCTCCTTTTATAAGATGAGAAAGCCTTTGCAAACCCCAAAGCCTTTTCACATGAGAGGCTCCCTTCTAGAACTGCGCTGTCCCATTTGGAGATGCAATGAACCTAGACAGCGTTGTTGATTTGGTCAAGGTTGACCCAGTCTTTAGCTCAAAACCTCTTTCACACCTGCAAGTGATTATTTACATGGCCCGGATTTGTCTTTGTTCACATGGGCATTGATTTATTTATAATTTTTAGGAGTTTTACATGTACTCATTTATTCATTTATTCATGAAATAGAAATTAAAACAAAATTGAATGTTCCTCTTAGCTAAGGCTAAGTGGGAACATTACACATTTACTTTTGCAAGCTCGAAAAGACAAGCGCTCGACAATATTTTCACATTATCGGAGTCTGTAAAGAGATAAAAGAAGACTCTAGGGGTTCCTTTTTTGCTATTGTCAAAGCTTGAAAAAGAGATAAAAGTGCGCATCAAGTCCTTTTTCATTTTTATCGAAGCTCGAAAAATAAGGATAAAAGTATGCTTTGTGGTCAAATCATTCTTAAATTAAATCTGCACAACTAATATGCTCATCAATTGTAAAACCTATTCAGAGCAACATCAAATGGATTAAAAATACATGTTTCATGATAAAAATGAATAAAACCATAGTCACAACAATAAATATAATTGAAAATAATCAAATGACTAATTAAAAGAGATTTACCATTCATTTTTACCATTTGAAAATTACCATTTTCATTTTGGAGCTCTGAACCTGCTTTTGCCCCTGAACTTCAGGCGTTGATTGTGATTGATTATGTGGATGGTTTTCATCATTGTTTGATCTAGGTTGGTGACATCAACCTCCTCTTTCTTTTAGTAGTTAATTCATTTCATTTCCTTGCAAATTTCTAGGGATTTGGGCCCCTTAGGGAAAATTATTTTTCCAAAGAGGGCAACGCACCCTTGAGCATCGAAAACTACATTGTGGAGCACCTAAATTGAAGCCTAGGTGCATATGCAATGCATTGTCCCTTTTTTAGGAGTCCTCATCCTGCTTCTTTTTCCAACTATCAAGAGTTTGAGGATAACTTTCTGGATAGATGGGGCGAGAAGACGAATCACTTGCAAATCCTTGTTGAGTATGATAATTTGAAAAGGAAGTTAGATGAATATGTCTATGATTTCTCTATGAGTTTTAAAAAAGTGTATAATTCCATCCCTGCAGACATAAAGCCTCCTCCTAAGCTTTCTTTGCTCCATTATCTCTGTTATCACTCATCAAGTTGTGATACTTTTCTTGATAAGGTTATGCAGGTCATTCACCAAATGGATAAGGTTTTCCTAAGCCATTTCAATGTTATATATGAAAATTTTTTCATTTTTTATCCTATACTAAGTTTTATGTTCACCTCCATTCATTCAGTTTCAGTAAAATCAATCTCATATCATGTTATTTTTCATTTCCCACACATTTAAACAAAAAATTGCACCTCAGTTTTTCAAAATTTTGTAGCGATTTACACAAGAAATATGCAGATTTCACTACGAAACTGCCTAATATTTTCATAGCGAATCTGTAAGAAGCCTAACTATTTTCACTACAAAATCCTGTTTTTTAATTAGGGTTGTCAAAGTTGTATGAGGTGTCAGTTTTTTATTAGAGAAGTAAAGTTGGAGGTCATTCAAGGTCATTATGGTAAAATTCAAGTTACACAGTCGTGTTTGATGTCATCATGATCCTTTTTGTTTACATGTGTTATGATTGAAACCTGAGCTGTCAGTTAAAATTTTAAACCTCACCCCAAGTAGCTTTTTGTCATATTATGGTTTACCCTTTCATGGAAGTCGATCCCTGGAGAGTTGCTTCATCAATTCAAGCAGGTTGCTGTCAAATTCGAAGTATGCAAGTGTCATCAGCAAGCAAGGCAGTAAAGACTATAAAGTATCCATGGCTACAAGAAACAAAACGAATAAGGGTGGCCATTGTCACAGGCATGAACCCATGGATTTGAAATTACTCAATGAAGACCCAACTGCTATGCATGTTTTCAGGAGGACTGGCTGCTTGCAATTTTGCTAGAGGTTGTAGGGTTTTCACACACAAGTTTCAAAGGATTTTTCCATCAACTTCACAGGAACAGTATCAAAGGTTGGTATTATGAATCTCACAGTAACACCAGAGAGCATATAATTAGCTACGGGAATCCCTCAAGGTGGTGAAGAGTAGTTTAAAGGTACCAAATTCACAATGAAGGATTGCAAGGAGTTTCTCAAGAAATAACATAGTGAAGTTGATTTGAAAAATGCTATCCTTAGGATTTCCATGAAGGAGAATTATGTAAAACTATTGATGGTCATTCAAAAATATTTCACTTGTGAAGGAAGATTTCATATGGTCTACTCATACAATCTCAAACTTCTTCTGCATTTTGTAGGTAAGAGATCACTTGACTTACCTTTCTATTTATATAGAAGTTTAGGGAAAATGTCAAATAAGGTTCAAATCAAGACCAAAGAAAGTGAGACATCTCTTTTTCATCACGGTCTAATAAAGATATTAGTGTTGGAAGAATTGAGAAGGTTAGATAGAGATTGGATTTATTTCTTGTTTATGAGTGGTTATGAAATTGATGTGGTCACTCCAAAGAAAACCTCAAAACCTAGAACTACTACATCACCAGCTATGGCAGAAGAAGTTGAAGAAGAAAAAAGAGCATCCCCTGCAGAAAAAATGGACATAGGAGCAGAACCTCTGCAAGAGACTGACAACCCTCAAACAACACCTGCAAAACAGAAACATAAAGTTAGCAAAAAAATCAGCAAGAGGATCACTAGAATTTAGACATTGGATAAGGGAAATCTGGAGGATATCCCTCATGCAATTGACATTGAAGAGTCACCAAAAGTGCAAGCTGAAGACATTGAAGATGGTGGAAGAAAAATGAAGAAAGGTAAGACTGCTAAGAAGTTATATTTTGTAGGTGATGATTATGGTTTTATATTTCAGCCAAGGAAGCCAATGACTAGACATGCAAAGAAGGCCATGGAGAGAAAAAAGGCAGATAAAATCAGTGAAGCTGTGAAACCAATAAGTAGTATATATTTGTCTCCATCAATTAAGGAAGAAGTGGTTATCAGGCAGACAGAGGAAAAGAGAAAATAGTTGAAAAGACATAAATAAAATCCCTCAAAGAAAAGCTAAAGGAATCAAGTAAAGAGATATTATATTTGAAGCTAGAGGCAAAGAAGCACAGAATTGAGAAGGTTCAATTTAAACAGACGAGGAAAATATGGGATAAGAAAGGCTGAAGTGTTTCAAAATCTTTGGACAATACAGAAATGTTGCTGAAATGGAATCAACCATTAAGAGGGGAGGTCAAACATCTTAGGAAGATGAACTTACACTTAAAATCTAAGAACATAGCATTAACAGATGAAGTGTAAGACCTTCAGGAGTAGCTAGACTTGAATCAAGTTGAGCTAGAGAAGAGAGGGATGAGGACGAGAGTGTTTGAAGAACCCATAAGCCAATTAATTGTAAATGAAGAAGAAACTCCTAAAGAGTGAAAAATTGAGCTGAAATATGTTTGATGAGGTTCATGGCTTGCAAAGACTCTAAATTTTTCCTCAAGATATCATTTTTTTAAGACAGTCTCAGAATCAACAAATTCTGGTTTTTTAGGAAGTTTTGTAGTGTGCTTCATTCTTGAAGCTAGAAAAATACTACAAAAATTCTGAAGATGCAATTTTTCTTTGGAATTTAGTTTTGTCAAGGATTAAGAAGGGAAATTGGTGGTTTTCAATATGTTTTGGCATAGTAAAACATTTTGACCGGCAAATGTGGCAAGGAGATAGGTGAAAGGGCAAGATTTCATACGCTACGAAACTGCCTAAATTGCCCTGTTTCGTAGCGAAGGGTTTTTTGAAGATTTTCAAGGGTTCTAACACCACACCAACCATCTACAGATGTCTAGTCTAATAGTAGGCCATCTCAGCAGAGACTCATTACTCAAAAAGAGTGTCACACATCCAGCTCAATAGTCAGATTAATGATTAAAGTGAATGTTATCCACTCCTAAAAAGAAGGACAGTGTTTCCTAAAATCTAGGGGCATTTTAAATATGTCAAGTGATGGTGAATTGTCTCTCGAACATGTGATCTCTATTATGTAACTTTTTTTACTGTTAGAAAAACCTAATGTAATAAATAGGAGGTACAATCCTATTAGGAGTATGACTTCTTAAAGGATAGCTGGCCTTTTTTCTGTTCCAAGTAAGTAGTTTTAGTTATGATAGGTGTCAGAGTTATAATTCCAAGATCTAGCTAGCTGGGCATATCATTTGCATTGTAAAATAATGTCTATTTATAGACTGAACATCAAAGAGAAAAGGATTGGAGAATATTGCCCCAAATCGCTATTTGTATATTTTTTCGTTATCAGTAATATACAGTGACACTCTACTTCCAAATATGAGATTCTTATGAGGTGTTTAATGTATTGTTTCTCTGTATCTTTGTGTCTAATCACTTGCAGTGAATGTTATCTCTGATTACTCAGAATTCATGTTGCCATGCTCTGACTTCCTTTAGGGGTGAGATTACATTGTTTTCCTTATGTTGTGTGTATGAATCATCTTTATTAAAAACCTCTATTTGCCTCAGCTTCCATGTGAAGAATTACTATCAGTAAGTGCACTGATGTTGACTCCATAGCCCAATGGTAGCAAGCATTCATTTTTCAACCTGCAAACATATAAAACCAAGTCACAATTCATAGAGCTAGCCATATAGTATTATTTATATTGAAAATCATAAATCCCCTTTGAGAGAGCCCTCTCAAACTGAAGAGGCTAATCTTCAGTTATAAGTGGTTTGAAAGAGTTACATTGAGTTGATTGATGAGCAGCCTATCAAGATCAATTTAGTGATAACAATCTCGATGGATTTGACCCTGAGATGGCCTATCAACTTAGGAACGAAATCCAACAACACTCAAAGACATGCAATGAAATACAATCAGTGTGGAGGCGAATTTGTTGGAAAATAAATCCAAAATTAATATGGATAGAAGATTCACCATAAAAGAAGAGTCCACTACTTCTTCAAATATAAATCTAGATACATCGGTCAAAACAATCAAGAAAATTATGGAAAATATGTCTTTAAAATATCGAATTGTTGTTAGAGAACCTCAAATTGGTCCACAAATTAGAAACCCAAATTTCTAGAGGCAGCCACAAGTACCAAACAAGCCAAGGGAGCAGAAGGTTCTGGAGCAGTCACAACATCAAGCGAGACCACCTTTTAAGCAAAATTATGCCCAAGAACATGATGAGGAGGACAAGAAATAACCAAAATATCAGATTATTCTTTTTGGTCATGGGCAACTGACTATATATTTGACCAAAGAAGATAAAGAACAAGAACAATTGGAGAATTTTGTAATAGAATATGAGGAATTGTTGCTTTCCCAATATCAAAATGATATTTTAATGGTCGATTCTGAGGAGTATAGGAGGGGATATCAAAATTCCATCATGTAAGTTTAGAGGTAGTACAATTTAAGAAACATAAATGTGGGAAACAATACAGCAAATAAGGAAGTAACAACTAGTAGTGCAACCAAGAAATATGTGGTAACTCGTAATGTGAACAAAGATGTTACTAGTACTAGTTGTCAAAAGAGATAGCTTCCTATCACCATTCTGCAGAAGAAAGAGGATCCTCCCAAAGAAATTGCAGAAAGAAAGGATGCTACTAATAAATAGGAAAAAAAGATATCAAATCCCTTTAATCTTAAGGCTAAACTTGCTAAGTTGAAGATCTCCATTACTATCGATGAATTGCTAAAAAATGATCAATATAGAACTCAAATTTTAAAGGCATTGAGAGTTGAAAAAAATTCTGACATAGTTAACATAGTTGATGATCATCCAACTATCATTTTTGGGCCAAATATTGATGATAAAGGATAGGACAAGGATGTGCCTCCTTTTTATGTCATTTTGAATGTGCATGATTAAATATTACATAATGTTATGTTGGATTCCGAGGCCTCTCAAAATTTGATGCTGAAGGTGATTATGTAGAGACTGAGGCTTGACATCACCAGACCTTATAATGTCTTGTGCTCATTTTATTCCAACAAGGTTAAGTGTTTGGGATTGATCAAGGATCGAATAATGTCCTTGACTTAAATTTCTTCCAAATGTATGGTGATGGACAACGTTGTAGTGGCCATACCTCCCAAGTTTTTCATGTTTCTTTCTAGATCATGGATGGTAAAGCTACATCGTGCAATGCAAACTGATATGTCCTACATCATTGTCTCAGTTTTCAGTGGTCAGACAAGGAGGTTTTAGAGAGAACCACTCTTGCAATATATTATCAGCAGCAAAGAGAAGCCTACAAATCATCTGGTATATGTTGTTCATTAAGATTTATATTATTTTTTATTATTATTTAATTTTGGTTGTCCTAATGCAAAAGAGGTAAATTTAGAAATAAAAGAGGAGGAAATTGTAAAACAGAGAAGCAAACAAATTGAAGAATAGGACAGCCAAATAGTCCATAAAAAATTTGCAAGTTTCAAGGTTGGAATAAATGAAAAGGATGAGGAAAAGAAACGTGTTTGGACTATGCCTTTTGACAGGGCAAAAAGCAGAGAAAGGGCTGGTGCAGGTGTATGGATAGTCAACCTGAAATTTGGTAAGACCAAGCTTTGTTCGTACAAATTAGTTTTTGATTGTACAAATAATGTGGCGGAGTATGAAGCAATCATTTTGGGTTTGTGATTTTTGAAGAAATTAGTAGCTATAAGGATAGCTTCATATGGGGATTCAGAGCTAGTTGTCAAGAAATTCAAAGGTGAGTACCAGATAGAACATCCCTAGATGCGTGATTATCAAAACACTATCCTAGATAACTTGCATATTTTTTCTAAGTGTAATTTTTTAGTTGTTCCTAGAAAAGAGAATGTTGTTGCAGATGCATTGGCCACCATGGCCTCTAATTTTGAGATTTCCAACATTGTTTGATGAAAATACAAGGTAGAAGCGAGAAATAGACATGTTTTCCCGGATAACATGAAGCATTGAAAAGTCTTCAAAAATGACAAGAAGTTAGAAAAATTGTTGTTGATGAAGGAGAAATTTGGTAAAATGAGATTGGAAAAGGACTACAGATGGGAAGATGTTGACAAAGAGAGTTTTATTAATCGGTTGAAAGAGGAGTTGGATAAGCAGGGGACATAGTTGAAAGTGTTTCAACTTAAAGACAATGTTATTCCAAGAGGGATAGTACCTTTAGAAGAACGTTTTGATCATAATGATGTGGCCAAGAGGCCAAAATTGGTGCCTACTAGAGATGGAGTGGAAGAATGAAATATAGGTACAACATATAACCCAAATATGATAAATGTTTCCAATACTTTGAGTCTATAAATGAAGAAAAAATACTTGGACTTGTTGACTGAATTTTCTGATGTATTTGTTAGCCACCTTAAAAATTTGTTATAGCAAAAGGTGGCTAAAACTTTTTGGAGCCTTCAAGGAACAAATTTTATTGCTAAAAAGTGGTCTTCTGAAGACTCTTGAAGGCCTCATGCCTCTGTCCAAATATTCATTTCTTTTTCCGTTTTATACTCAGAAATTCTGTTGATTTCATGAGAAGAAAATGCTGCAAAAATCATCATTTTTTCCCTTCCTCCACTCAGAACTAACCTTCATTTTTCTCCCCTTTTTCTCCATAAAATCCTCTATTTTCATGATTCATATTCTTCCATTCATGAAAATAATTTTCCATGGTTTAAAATTCATTTTTTAAACTATTCTGAAACCCCCAAATCCATTAAAAACTCTGAAAAATTCATAAAAAACAAGTTTTTATTACTAAGGATTTAAGCTCCCTTGGGCTAAGTCTTAAACCACTTCCCCTACATTCCCATGCCCTACAAACCAGGCGCTATGCCCATTAGGCAATTATCGCGTCGGAATTAATCCACAATGGGTTGATCGAAATACCACATCAAAAGTTCTGATACGATTGAGTCCCTTTATTATAACTCTGCCCCCTCCGCTTTTCATTCCATATAACCTTCACCCAGGACTAAGTGATAAGAGTCTGGAGGCGCTAATCGCAAGTTTCAAATGGTTATATTGAAAAGCCCAAGCCTGAGGCACCGACTGCGATTGGCCCTTTGTTATATAATGCCCCAGGCATACTACATTCCATACAACCAAGGCCCTGCAATCGGGCGCTAGACCATACCATAAATATATATCTCACCCCCGAAAGTATTAAAAATTTGTATTATATTGAAACTTTGGGTTTTCATATATCATGAAGGGTTTCCACTGGTTCACTTTAAAAAATCAATCCCCGTCGTTGATCGTAAGCCGATCAAACAACCCGCACAACATCGCATCACAAGTTTCAACATGCACGTTTGTTTCACCCCCCCTCGATCGGCCATCCCTCCGATTCATTCCCCACCGTTGATCTGATCCTCAGATCAACGGTCATCGCTCAATTGCGTCGCCCTCCCCGTTCGTGCAATCGCATCAGATATTTTTGTTACACCCTCCCTCCTTCCCCGCCGATTGCGATCCTCCGATTGGATCTGGACCATCCACGTGTCCAGATCGGACGGTCCCAGATCATACCCATATTATTTCATCACCCTCCACCTTCCACCAAAGGTTTTTCAAAACCAATCACCACCGTTGATCATTGCGCGTTCGATGGTCCCGTCTTATTATTCCCTCTGCTCTCCTTCTAACCTTCTCTTAGCTGATCTCCACCGTTGGATGATGCCATCCAACGGCCATGCTCCTCCCCACACCCTCTGAGCATTTTCTTCCCAAAAAATGCAGGATTTTATAAATATTTTCGTATTTTGCAGGTGTTTAAAGGTTTATCCGTTATGTTGAAAGAAAGGCCGAAGGCCAGGAATGACGATTCTCGTGCCTTCAATTCATAAATGGAAATCGTTTACAGGGTTCAAGATCCACATTTCACCGATGCTTCATGGGCATTGATGCCTTGAGAACCCTGCACGACCTGCACATCAACAAGGCACTGCGATTTTAAATCACATTTAAAAGATGATTCGTGTCGAAGACAAAACACAACAGAATAGAAGGATTGAAGATAATTTGGGGATTACGGCTAAGAATGATTTTCAAAAGCCTAATCCCCAGAATTAAAACACAGTTAAAGGAACATCATAAGTGTTATCAGAGAGGAAAGCCTTCACCGCCACATCTGAGGTAGATTGATTCCTCCCAGCTACCACAATTCCACCTGTGCCTTAAAAGCATTCAAAAAGAGGCTAAAATTATTCAGCAAAATCATATATTTTCCTCAACACAGCGAAAGAATTAATTCTGCCAAAGGAACTTAATGCAAAAAATATCTGCAGAATTACTCATTCATGACACAGAGCCTTAAAAGTCAACAAAACTCCATCGAGCTTAAAATATTTAATGTATATCAATTAATAGAGTGAAACACCTATAAACTTCTTCATCGAGCCCCTCAAAGGCTAAGAAGTCATTAATCTGTATTAATTGTCCTGAGAGATATTTTTATCAGATCTCACCTCCTCTTTCTTCTATAAATACTTCTGTAGAAGATGAGAATTTGTTGGTTGGTTTTTGGTTGATCACTATTTGTAATACTGAAACTCTCTGAAATAATACATAGTCTGTTGAAGTTGAAGATGATATTGAAGTCTTGGAAGCCTTGATGATGTTGTTGCATGCTTGTTACTGAGAAGGCTCTATCATTGGATCCATGAGCTTGGCTGTTGGTGAAGTATTCTGAACTATTTATTGTTTTCCCCTATTTTCATTATGTTCCATTATTTCTTACTATAGTAGGTCAAAAGTTTTAGGCTAAGAAATGACTCCTGGAAGCACCTTAGACCTGTTCATCCTTCACTATTTTATGTTTTCTTCTGCTGAGGTATTTTAGAGTCTTCAATCTCTCTCTTTATTCCTCATGCTTTTTTATTTCTATAATAGCTCAAATAGTTGGTTTCAGCATGATTTATGGTTCTCCCTGCTTGTCTGCTATCACTTGAAAGCTCTTATTGAAGTCTCCCTTTGTAGTACCATTGTTTTAAGTTAGTCAAAGACGTCTGTTTTGATATTGCCTTTTGTCATTGCTTGAATAGTTGTTTTGAAGGTCTTTTATAGTTGTAATCATAGATGTATTAGGTTTTCCCTCTTCTATGACTGCAATTATCAGTGAATATTTTATGTTTTCTAAGTCATTTGAAATAAAATCTTTGAGGAAATAGGGTGTTCCCTGAATCTTAGATTTAATTTTGAAAGCTGTCTTGAAGTCATTATTTTCTTAAAGAATGTTTGTAGAATTTATGGTTAGCCCTGTCTATCAAATATTTCTTTATTGTTCAAGTTATGTTTTCAAGTTCCCTTCATTGAGAATTAAACTTCTCTTTCCAAATCATTGATGTCCATCTCATTCCAAAACCAAAGGATCCTGTGGCCAAGTTAGATTTTCCCTCTGATATCCCATATCCATTGATGAGTATGTTATGACCTCTTTTTGACTCCATTGCCCAATGAAGCTACTACTTCCTCTTTCTACCTACCTTTCCTAGATCTTTCATGTTCTGCTGTATCAATCCAACCAAACAAACAAACAAACACCTGCACTTAATAACTAGTCTAAAATTCATATTATAAGCACACAAGATAAAACTTTGCAAACAAACATTCGAGAGATCCCTCTCTGAGAACAGGAGGACTAGTTCCTGGGACTCTAAAGATTGGTTCTGATGTTGCCTTGTCTTTTGATTTGCCAAACTATCAAAACACGAGACACCAACATAATGGCGATCACGGTGGGACCACTGAGTTCATAGTTGCCTAGCAAGCTCTTATAAACTCATTAGTCTTTCAAAAAACCATAGAAACTCAGAAAAAACCAAAAATATTTCAGTTTGGCTTCATAATAAACATGGTGGTGGAACCATAAAACATTTTACCTTTACAAAAGCTAAAAATTTTCCACCTAGTGACTCCACTGGCCTCCAGTAGGTGTATTACTTCATTAGTCATTGTAAGCCATTAAGAAAAACCTAATCATGTTGTTGGTGGACAGTGTTTTCATTCCTAGAGATAGCCTTGAGTTGTGAAATACCAGTGCTTAGGACATCTTATATTAGCAAGGAGCATATGGTATAACAGAGAAAGCTATCAATAAAAAGCTCTCATGCTATTTCCTAAAAAACAAGGAATATTAATCTGAATGGGACCAAGACCTTCAGAAACTGACACAGAGAAAGGAATACTGCAGAGGCAACAATGCAAAACTCCAATATAAAAGCAACAGGCAATTCAGAGACAACTTACTGTAAAGAGGGCCAATTCAGAAATACCTCACAGAAATAAATTATCAGAAGGTGTATGTAGTGAATGAAATATTGAGAGAATATTAGTTGTCATTGAGCTGATATCCAGATACACAATATTACCATGTAATGGGCTTACCAATCTAAGAATCCATACATGACAATAGCATTTTAAAAACACCCTCCCAAAGAAACTAATATAGCAGAAATACGGTTTAGATGAATAGTGGAACAAAATATCATGCCTGAGCCATATTTAAAGCGCTTGACTAATATGAGCATGGATATCAACTAGGATAAATCCATACCAAAAATCAGTGAGCCACTCGCATTCCAGAAACATGATATAAGAAAGATGGATGAAATGAAATGATCTATTAAAATAACATATAAGAGAGAAAATTACACACTATGAAATACCAAGGACCAGAATCCTCTTAACAGATGGAACTCCTCCTCACTGAGACCCTACGGGCTCTGAGCCTTCATACAAGAGTTCAACAAAATGTATACAAAAATCCTTTCACCTCATAATTTTCTGATAAAATCTGGAACCCCAAATCATCTGTTCTTCGGGAGCTTTATAGGAGAAAAAGAAAGTTCCAAAAGGGAGTAGGTGATGAACATTTAATTTGCCTCATTAAGACCAGATGGCAGAAACGTGCACGCCCATATTGCTTGATGAATCTGTAATGTTGTTTGTACTCCGTGGCCTGCTTTCTGAAATAAATGCACTGGGTAGAAATCTCTTCAGGAACACGGCAAAGGAGTAAAACCACATGGACATTCCATCCTTTCCTGAAAGAAAATGGTGCTGAAAAGAAAACTTTAGAGTATTTTTTTCTGCGAATGGTACCCTCTACCTTCTAAACTCTGAATTACAGTTTAAGATCTTCAATGCTGAACATTGAATTCCTCGATCATCCACTGATATTTCTCTGTTACTCCATTAATGCCTCCATCTGCGCAATCTGTGATTTGAATGACTCTAGAGGGTTTGACAGATTTTAACCCCGCTTCTTTAATGTAAGTCTTGTTGACATACCTTCCCAGGCCTTTCTCCATAATTATAGCCTCTGAAAAATGGTCCTTTGACGTGCTCTCTATTACAGTAATAAAGACTGTAAATCATGGAAGTTTTCCGCCACTATAACCCTGCAAAACCAACAAACCCATTAGGAAAACCATACATGGGGATGGTGGATGTGGCGAAATGGTGGAACAATGCAGGGTGGCAGAAAATGCAGCGTGACTGTAGAAGATAGTCATGGTGAAAGCTGGCGGAATGCTAAAACATGACACTTGGAATTTTGAATGAAATGCGTAAGGGAGATGGAGAAAAATGTGACAAGAACACGTGGACTGATGATGTGGCGGGAAAACATGAGGTGGACGAGCAATTAATCTGGACCGTCCGATCTCTGGAGGAGATCGACGGCTGAAAACGCGACGGAGGGCGATGGATCGTGGGCCAGGGGTACGTTTTCCCCGTGTTAACTCGTGAGCAACTTTGTGGAGCGATCGTCGTTGGATGGGCCACTGTAGATCGAATGGCTCACGGCGATATCGCGCTGGGTCTTTGTACGAAAAATAGCACCCGATGGAGGGTGGTTTTTGAGCCATACGTGGAGACACGTGGCAGACTATGTATGGAATCTCTCCGAAAAATAAAATACCGCCTACCACCCAAAAGAAGTGCGATAGAAACCGGGCGGGTTTTGCATAGTGCATGGCACGGGGACCACCGAGGATGGGTGTACTGTGAGCCATGTTGAACTCTTAGTTAAACTGAGAAGGGGGGGGGTGAATCAGTTTAACACATTCATAGTCTTTTTAAACCTTTTATTCAAACTAACATACATCTTCATTTCATGTCCAGCTTAATATGTAAGAATCTTAGAATATGAGCAGTAAGTATTAATATAATAGAACAACAGAATTAATATGAGAGCAGCAGGTATTAAGCAGATGATATAAATCAGATCAACACATAAACATCATGCACAGAGACACCAGATATAAGTGAAAACCCATAAAGGGAGAAAACCACATCTTATTATTGTTGTGATGCAAAGGCAAGCTCCAACTCCCTCTCACCACTGTTTTTCTGCAGGCACCAACCTACAGGAGGCTCCTACCTCAATTCTGCAAGCTACAACTTGAAAGGAAGCACCAACTCCCTTCAATTTCCTGCAGGCACCAACCTACAGGAGGCTCCAACCTCAGTCAGTTACAACTGACAGCTATCAAGCTGCAACTTGATAGGGAAGCTCCAACTTCCTCAATTTAACAAATTGAATGTTTGTTGATTTACCTCAGATATCAGCTCTGTTCTGTAGCTTCTCTTTCTGCTCTTCTTTTCTTCATCTTCTCTTCCTTGTACTTCTATACTCTGCCTTCTCTATATTTTCTTTCTCCTTCTCTATATTCCTCTTTTTGAGCTTATCAAAATTGATCTTATATATATATATATATTCTCACATGACTATTTGTATTTCACAAGGAATCCGAAGTGAACAGTCATGACTCTTTGGCTTCTGTCTTCTTATTCCTTTTTCCAACTCCTTTTTAGAATTACTACAATATGCACAAATTTCCAAGCTACAGTGGGATTTTTTCTTTTCCTTAGGATACTTGCCTTTGCATCACAAAAAATAAAAAATTACATCATTTACATTCACACTCTTAATTACATATTTCCATATCACTCAGCCCCTCTTCTGAACTTTGGTTTTACTGGATTTTGTCTTTTTCTACTGCTGTTAAGAAATTTTTCTGCATCATCTTTGTTTACTGTCATCTGTACATTTCACCTGTTCACTGCTCTTTTGAATCCCTGTATTTTTCTTTTTCATTCCAGTTATATAATAGCTGTATGTACAGTTGTCTTTTAGTCAAACTTTAAAATAACTCTCTACATTTTTATAAATCCTTTTTAATCACACGGATATATCAGTGCTCACAATCTTTACCATATACCATCAACCGTATAACCTTTGGTTTCATTTTACAGGAAACGCTTTGCCTTATTAACAAAACAAATATTTGCTCCCACTTTTTAATTGCATTCAAAGTTTCATGTACAACCATTTTCTCATCCGGCAATCTCACTCTTCTCTTGAGAACACGATGGCAAATTCAATGTTTAAATCTGGAAAGTTAATAAATCAACCATATTCCCAGTTTAGCTTACGTGGCTCTTAATCTTCTTTTTCAAATAAATATATTCATAACTTTCGAACTTAATTCTGGCTCCCAGTTTATATATATATCATTTTCAATCTTTATATTATGCTGCCAACCAACGTTCATACCTTCGTGACCTTATATTAACATTATACGCCTTCTAGATGAATGAATTTATTATAAACGCTTGGCTCCGGGCCCCACCTATATAACCAATAGCCAATCAACCGCACGCACCGTACCTAGCTTAACCTTCGCACACCTTCGTTAAACTCTGGGCATGTTCAACGCGTGATTGCCGTCCGATGGCCCGTTTCCAAATCAACGGCTCCTGTCCATTTCACGCGGCTTCCAATGCAGAACGTTAATGCGCGAAGGTGCAGTTTAACAGGCGGTTTTCGACTGGGTCCACAGACCACGTGTTGATTCCTGTATGGAATCGCTCCTCCTCCAGGCAATACCACCTTCCGTATAGGAGTGGTGAATCATCTAATTATCCAAGATATTTCAACACACCGTTCATCGTGTCCGGTTCCGTCCTCTCCCACACCTGTGTCTCCATCCATTCATTATATATATATATATATATATATATATATATATATATATATATATATATATATATATATATATATATTCGACTATGGTTCCGTTATACTCTGACGCAGAGTTCCGCTCCTTTTCTCGGTTCCGTCTATTCTTATGCGTTTGACTATGGTTCCGTTATATATAACGCACAATTATTCGGTGTATACATATATATAAACCATATATATATATATAACGCACCTAATCACAATTCTTTGGTGTATACATATATATAAACCATGTCAATCGAATACAAGTGCTCCGTTAAAAAATTATGTTATGTGTAACGCCCGGCTGTATAAAAGATTCTCCCTTTTATCTATATATGTGTTGTTATTTTTGAATAACAACTAGTTTTCTCGTAATAACATATGTGGCTCTCGCTCTTATCGTTATCGCTACCGTCGTCGCTTCTATCAACAGATAACAAATACCAGTATTTGCTTCCTCTAATTTCCATTGTCCGTCATTTCCCTTGTAAATCGGTTCATGTTTCTGCATCTACTACCTCCTTTGCCATCAATGACAACATTTCCAACAGTCTCCCCCTTTGGCATTGATGGCAATACATTTTCTCTGTTTGCCTGCTCTTTCTCCTGTTGTTTGCTCTTCCTCCCCCTTTGACATCAATGGCAAGGGTTGCTTTTTTCATTTCCTCTCTCTGAGTTATGTTTAGTCCCTCTTCTGCTGACTTTATACCATGCTGCTCCATAGTGATGTATAATACTTGTTGAGAGAACACTTTGAGGATTATCAAATTTGAATATACACTGTAAATTGATACAGTTCTTTCACTTGTATAGAGCTAAAAGTGAGAATAATGATACTTCATAGAATACATTGTATCAACTTTATCTAGTTAGAGATGTATGATTGGATTCAGCAACTAAAATGCTGAGAGGCTTCAAATGATAATCACTACTCGTCTTTTATGTTTCAGATTCTTAATATAATGTTTCAAAGCACAATACCGATCCTTTTTCTCTGTAATTGACCTTTTGATGCTTGAATAATGTAGATAGCTCTAGGATAATAACTTGGTGTTCTTTTGCCTTAATCCTTTGATCCCGAGGACCCGATCCATGCTCGTTGTCGTGGTCTCCCTCGAAATGATATTTTTCTTTTCTGTTCTCCCCCTGCAATTGTGCTTTCTCTTTATATCAGAGAGTAGCATCTACATATGTAGAAATTTTCTGAATAATGATTAATTATTCATCGAGACTATCCTGATCACATACAATTCGAATTTATATGCAACACATAATCTCTTCCACTCAGATCATCACACATGCGGAAATAAAATCAAGCGATAACACATCAAATCATCATACACATTAACACAGTATGTATGGGGAAAGCTTATAGCTGAAAACCCCGCAGCTATTGTGTATATTATAACGGAGAAATCATGTAACAAACTCAGTACAATACTCCTCACAAGTACTCAGTACTTTCTCATGAAGTTACACACAAACTAGCTTGGTTTTGAACAGGTTACTAGTTCAAAACTCACCACCAATTGCCTTGCCTCTATTGCGCAATCATGGCCTGTCTAAATAGAGATCCAAGGTTCGAATCTCCTTGGCTTGACAGCGCAATCATCATGGGAAATTTCTCCAAGTGTGGTGCAAATCTCATGCACAACTGATGTCGCCACTGATAGCTAACTCAACCCTTTCATCTACCTCTTTCACTGGTCTCCACTGAACTGTCCATGCACTGTAGTGAACTGATGTGTTCTTGAGTTGAATAATGAGTTACTAATTAATGAATTAAATACTATTTAATTCACTCCACTCATTACTAGTTGATTAGCTAGTTAAACTAATCTCAACTAGTTCAACTAAGTTAAACCGAACACAACTCCACCAACTCTCTCATCAACTCCACCAAACTTCTGCCACTGAAGTCCTAACTGAAGTCAACCATGCATGAGCTCACCAAACCCTTAGGAATAGCGTAATTCCTTTGTCAGATGCATGAGCCACTTCCAAGGCTCGAACTGAAGTGCTCCAAGAGAGTAAACTGAAGTTTATAGTCTAAATATTATTAAGGGTAAATAATATTTGACTTCCCTATTTTAAGGAGAGGCAGTCTAAAAATAGACTTCGACCTCTTCGACCTATAGGTCAAAAAATAGAGTCCCATCTATTTTTACCAACATTACCAATGCTCCAAGAATCTCATACTGGAATCCCCGGACCATGCTCCATATTTCTAAAAATAGACATAGTCTAAAAATAGATTTTGCGCCAGAATTTGCCTGCGGGCCCACTTAGTGAAGGCGACTTCATTTCACTAAGCTCCATCATCTTGCTGCATTTTAAACAACATATACTACCCCTAATATGTCTCTTAAATATTCAAATGTCTCTTTAGCAAGTGGTTTGGTAAATATATCTGTTGTCTGTTCTTTTGTTGGTACATACTCCAGTTTGACTATCTTTTGAGCTACTTGTTCTCGGAGAAAATGATACTTGATTGGAATATGTTTGGTTTTTGAGTGAAGCACAGGATTTTTAGATATGCTTATAGCACTTGTATTATCACATTTGATTGAAATAGGTTCATCAATGCTTACCTTCATGTCTTGAAGAGTTTGCTTCATCCACATGACTTGTGTACAACATGCTGCTGCTGCTATATATTCTGCTTCAGCTGTAGAAAGAGAGATGGATGTTTGTTTCTTGCTTAACCATGCAACTAGGCTTTCTCCTAGATAGAAAGCACCTCCACTTGTACTCTTCCTGTCATCAACACCATGCAGATAGATCACTGCATCTCCTTATTGATGTTAGAGAGTTACTTTGAGGATACTAAAACTACACCAACTGATGTTTCTTGGGATATCTAATACCCTTTTATTGCTGTAAGACTATTTGTTGAGAGGTTGCTGAATAACTGCTACCATCCCATTCATGGCATGACAGCCCATTTAGATATAATAAACATAACAGGGCTTCCCCATCATGGATCTATAGAGTTTTTTATCTACATCCGGCAGTTCTATCATCGCACACAAATTTTAATCCCTGTGATCATAAAGGTCATGTTTATACCCCATTTTGAATTTTTTCAACATTTCTTTTAAGTATTTTTTCTGTGAGATGAATGTACCCGTGTTCTTTTGCTGAATTTGAAGTCCTAAGTAGAAACTGAGCTCTCCAATCATAGACATCTCAAACTCTGTTTTCATCTCATCAGCAAACCCTTTTGCTAGTTCTTCTCTGTTGCTTCCAAACATAATGTCATCAACATATACAACAACAATCAGGAGTTCATTTTCATGGGCTTTTATGTATAGGTTGTTGTCTACTCCACCTCTCTTGAAACCCTGCTTTTGCAAATGTTTATCCAGTCTTGAGTACCAAGCACGAGGATCCTGTTTCAGTCCATATATGGCCTTCTTCAGTCTGCATACATAGTCTTCTTTGTCTATCAATGAGAAGCCTTCTGGTTGTTCCATGTATACTTCTTCTTCTAGATCTCCATTAAGAAAAGCAGACTTTACATCCATTTGATATAGTTTGAAGTCTTGGCAACATGCAAATGCTAGGAACATTCTGATAGCTTCCATTCTGGCTACAGCGGAAAATGTTTCTTCATAATCAAGCCCTTCAATTATATATCCTCAGAGACCACCCCCCGGTTTTATCTCCCCCCCACTTGTCCTGTCTATTCATTTTATTTTTGAATACCCATTTTGAACCAATGATATTCTTTCAATTGGTCTAGGAACTAGGTTCCCGTGCATTGTTCTTCTCAATTTGGTCCAATTCTTCATTCATTACTTTACCCAATACTTGTCCTTGCTAGCTTCTCTTCAAACTTCTTTTGGCTTCATTTGTGATAACATTGCTATGTATACTTCTTCTCCGTTGCTTCACCTAGTCATTTTGTTTATAATTTTACACTCTTGTCTCCTATGATTTGATCTTCCTGGATGGTTCTTTTGAGTGTATCTTAGGGCTTTGAGTTCAGCTTCTCAAACATTTTCTGATGTTTTATTTTATTTCTTCATCATTTTGTCCTCTTCTTATGAGATTTTCGTGATTATCACGTTATCACTCAAAGCCTTCCAGAAGCTGCAGAGGAAAGTATACCCGAGGTAACCACAAACCAACCTTTTAGATGCAGAATCTAGCCAATCTGCATCCAGAGAGGGCTCTCTCTTTATGATTTATCTTTGTTCTTAGAAGGTTTTAGGCTAGTTATGGATTCAAGAGTTTGTTTTGGGAAAATGGTGGAATCCACAAACTAAGGGCAAGGTTGAGAGCTTTCAGTCCATTGGGCTATGGAGTCAAAGGATGGCTTTACTGGATTTCTATTTTAAACACAAGATGGTATTACAGGGCAAGATAGCTAGACAGAGAACAATCCTTAAAATTTAAAGTGGATGGGATGATTTTGAAGGGATGAAAGGCAACTAAGAATCTTTCACCATGTTCAAAAGAAAGAAATGATATGACTACAAACAAAGAGAAATGAATAATTCTTTATTATAGTAATCAACAGTGTTTAAATTAGCAAAGCCAGAGCATTTAAGAATTCATGCTTATAACTAATTTAGAAGAAAACATTGCTAAAAACTGTATTTGGAAATTTATACATCACAAATTCCATTCAACCTTTTATGTAAATTATCTGAATGGAGGTGAATGATATTATAAATCAATATAAAACTCTTATTAGGGCAGAAGACTTATCGAATCGTAGTCCAACACATGAATCCTCGCAACAAGTCTGATTTAAATCGTCATCCAAAGAAGTCACCAAAAAATCTCTCCAAAATGATTTTATCTCCAAATTTCCAAATGTTACAAATAGTTAAATAGAAATCCACCTCAATACTCTCTTTTGAGGGTTTATTTATATAAATTATAAACTAAAATATCTTGAAAAAATATCAAGATTAGTTCACAAATCTCTCCAACTATTTTACATAAATAGAACTTAAGTAAAGGACACTCAAACTAATGCATCTATTTGGCACTATTTTTTATGGATAGGTGATGAGAAAGAAGAGAATTCGAATTTGATTCAACTCTTAGCTGATGATGAGGCATCCAAGTCACTAACTGCTTCCTTTCTTTGTGCATTCTGCTCCAACAATTCTGCAAACTTGGCGTCTAATGATATCTTTTTATTTCTCAATCCGTAATAGATATGTACAAAGTGAAAGATTTTATTGTAGATAAATACGTTGGTGAGATAAACCTCTTTCAATTTCCTAAAATTCCTCTCCAGCTGTGCACAATAGGCTTTTCAAAAATATGTTTAAAATAGAGTTTTACAGAGTCTGAAATAATGAACGTGCACATTCTATTTCACACAGTTACTGAGATAGGTTTTTGTATATGGGTCTCTTAGAAAGAAAAACCTCCTTAATTTTTGTAAAATGTATTTCTGATTGGCCACAATATTATCTGCAAAATTATGACTTAACAGGAATTTTCTGCAAAAAGTGCTTTCCAACATTGTTTAATATTTCCAAAACCATAATGGCTGTTAGAAAAGTGAGAGAGGTTTTTGTAGATGGACCTATTAAGAACATAAAACTCCTTCAGTATTTCAAAATTCATCTTGGATTGATCACAATAGTTTCTGAAAAACTATGACTAAAATATGCAATTTCTACAAAAATGTTCCTTCTTGTTGTGTTTTTCATCTTTTTACTTTCTTGCTCTTTTGACTGTTTTAATTTCACTTTAGACAAAAATCACTATTGGTGAAAGTATTCTCATCTCTTTTTACCATTTTACTGCCTTCTGTATTTACTTTTACTGTTTACCTTTGACTGCTCTGTAACTTCATTTTAACTTTCACTAACTTTTACTTGATACACTTTAACCACTGATACTCTTTAGCTGTTATGCTTTCTAACCTCTGTTTGAATAGATTTGATAACAATCTTGGAGTAAACAAATATTATGACTAGTATTAAGACTGTTTATCCAAGGATGTGATCTTCTGATTACCTCTTCAGGGGACAACCGAGTAGATTTTTCAAGCAATTCCCCAATGGACAAGGTAGTGAGGTTTTGACCAGGTTCAAAATGGAGCATCACATTGATAGCTTGGGGAGTAATGGGGAAAAGAACACTCTGGTCAGGGGATATTACAGCTCTTTGAGTCAGATCATAGTTAGAATGGCAATAGTGGATAATTTCTGGGAAAGAAATGACTGAGGGGATGAGATATCTCAGGAGATTGGATTCCCACAACCCAATGACATATTTCCCCTTTGAATAATCGTCACTGCAGTGACAATAACTCAGAAGGGGACTTTCATCAAAATGAAAATATTTAATCTGAAAATCTTTATCTACTAAAGGAAAATATTCTAACTCTCTGTGGGGGGCATTCAATGGAGTCACATTCAGGGCTGTCGGGGCCTCCATTTTGGTTCTTGTGGATTCAAAATGGAGGTTTCTGGTTTTTATTCACAGGCCGGGCGTGATTTCAATTTTAATGGGGAAATTGGCACAATTTCAAGTTTAGGGGAGAAATTCACAGTCTTAAAACTCAGATAATTATCTCAGTGATCAGATTTAATCACTAATCCAGTGGAAAACAAGGAAAACAGACTTTCTTTTGAGTTTCGAAGCGCTATAGGATAAATACCTGTTCTTGGAGGAAAGCTGGTTTTTAACAGGTACCAGGCGGTAGCAGAAGGATACTTGAACACAGGCCTGGCGAAAATCTGGAGCGAAATCGATTTGAACAGTGGATTTCAGTGGAAATTTGAAATTCGTAGCGGAAAGCACAGTAGTGTTCAAACGATGAAAATGACATAAAAACACGCAATTTTTTTTTATTCCCAAAGTCAAAAGAGGGGTTTTAGTTTTTCGAGGAGTGACGTCACTTTGGTACGGGCTGACGTAGGGCAGGAGGGCCGGTAAGTGGTAAGCGGTAAGCGGTGATCCCGCACCGCTTATGAGCAAAGGCGGTATTAACCGCGAGGGCAGCGATTCCACAAAGCTATTGACGCGTGGCAGGTGAACTATTTGAAAACAACCAATCCCCCGCGCGTTAATGTTCTGACAAAGGATGGGTAGCGGAATTGACGTGGAGCGTCGATCTGTGGAAAGGCGATCGGACGGTGGAAGGTACAAGGAGCTAGCGGGGTATTATCGTGCGGGCCCAGCGGGGTTTTAAACGCAATTAACTCTATTTAAACATCCCGGGGGGAATATAATAGGCGGAAAGATATGATTATTAGTTAATTTAGATAATTAACTAATTCCATGGTTATAAAGGAAATAGGGGTCGTGGTGGGGTTAAAAGGTCGGGTGAAAAGCCAGGTGGATGAGCCACGTTGGCGCGGGATTTTCCAAAGTTTGGTTTCGGAAAAATTCGGGTTTTTTTTTATATTTTTGTATTAAACATATAAATCATATGTTTAAAGTTTTTCGTATATATGTTTTTTATTTTATTATATGATAAAATAACCAATATAGTTAACTCATCATAAGGGCAGGATTATTGTATAACGATATATTTAACCAAAGGGCTTGTATAGTGGGTTTTTAATGAATATTTGGGAAGTAAATACTTTGGTTAAAACATAATAGAGGGTTTTTGGGATATTAATTTAAAAGGAATTATATACTTAGGATAGGGCATTTTCACTAGGGATTTGGTAAATAGAGTTAAATTGAAATATGACAAAGGGACAAGGGAACTCAAAAAACTTTGCACATCTAAGAAAGTGACAATTTCTAAAGTAAATTGCAATATCTCATTTTCCACACTTGAACTTAGAATAGTAAGTTATTTTGAGGGATTTTTATGGAATTTTGCATAATTTTCCTAAGCAAAATGAGATTTCACTTAGGAAAAGGTTAAAGGTGAATGATTATAATGATGAATTATCTCAAGTACTTAGGTCTTTTTGATCATTAGGCCGAGGGTCCGGTCCCTCCAAAAGTCAAGGAAATGCCTTGAGCCCCTTTGATCTCCAAATACCTTAGTACTTTGGGGGGAAATTAGTAAAACTTTTAAGGGGAAAGTGATGAGGGAGGTTAATGATTTTTGACTTTGCTTGCTGTGATTTTCCACTATATTTCCTGCTTCAGTATTTGTGATGAAAGTAAAGGATCAAAAACATTTAGCAGCATCATTCATCAGATAAAACTTTGCAACACCATCTACCTACCCTATCTACTACTACCATTTTCTCTTCTTTATTAGGGTGCATTTAGACTTGCAAACCCTTTTCAACCTTTTTTCTTTTTTACATGATAAATCTATCTATTTCTACCCTTATTACATCCAAGGGCTCAGATTAAACTGTTGAGCACCTTTTATTAACTCTACCTATCTACTTATCTGCCAAGATTAAACTGTTTGGTCAGATATTTATTCTCTATTCTACAACATGAAATTGAAAAATGAACTAGCCAAGCTTAAACAGTTTGACTATTCATGAATTGTGGCATAGGTTTGACAAGCTGCACACAATTTCTTTATTACAGAAGATGAAATAGTAGTGGCATTTGGATTTGCACACTTTCCTTGGTCTATTTTTGCTTGGGGTTCATTTTTTCACTTCTTTTTGACCACTTTATTTTTCTTACCCTTTAATTTTTCTTTTAAGGTATACCCTCTTCACATTTTTTAAATTTTTTGATTTTTTGGTTTTTTCAAGAATATGGAACACCTTTGCTCAAGAAAGAAGGTTTGAACATATTCCATAGTTCAATCAAGACAATCATGAAAGATGAAACCTACTGGTATAGGAGGCTAACACTGGCTCCACTTGGGGATGGCTTTTCCTTGTGGAAAGTCAAGAACAGCAGGTCAGATGCCTAAAAATGTCTTCAAACTGAAAGTATGAAATCTTCCTTCTTCTGGTAGCTTTATTTTACATATGATAGTGAAACTTTTGGAACTTAGGGCCTTCACTTCGGGCTTCAATTCCAAGAAGTCACCATCCAATCAAAACTGTTCACCCTCAATCCCTTCAATTCTAGTTGAGGAAATCAAATTGAATATATTCCTTTTACATAAGTAAAGTGCAAAACTAAAACAACACACAAAAAATTTCAAACCAACTTAATGAAAAACTAGCTGAAAATTGAAAAACTAAAAAAAATGCTCAAAATTCTGAGCTTATTAGCACTCATTTACCTATTCTAATCTACTAAAAATCTTATTGAATCAGGTAATACAAAAATGCCAATGAAGCCAATCAAGTAGCTGTAAAAATAAATGGATAACTTGATTGCTTGTGATCAAAATTGGAAGTATGTTATGATCATGTGCCTTTATAATCAACGATAAGATATGTAAAGGCCACTTTTGATGTATTTGATCCTTATAAAGAAAACATGTTTGCAAATTTGGGCTCAAAAGATTCTCCATATAATCTGATATAGGATCAATAAAAGCATGATGTATGTTATTTACTTCTAGGCCTTCAATGACTAATTGTTCAATTGAATTATGAATATTAGACCATGAACTTATTTCTTCAGTCTTGTGTTTGAAAGAATAATCATCTTCAATATGCAAGTCAAAAGATAGTACCATTTCCTCTTGCTTTGGAGAAGGAAGATTTTCAAAGAATTCTTTAGGATTTCGGAAATTGTATGACTGAATTTGAGAATGCAAATGTTTGATTTCATTTTCATAATTTTCAGAGATGATATTGAGAACACATATTTTCAATTTAGGAGAATATTTTCTTGATTTCAAAATAAGAAAGAAAGCTCTTAGAAAATCCTCATCAAACTGAAGTTCTAATATCTCATCCCTCAAAATAGCTAGTGATTGTCTTGTGAAATTATCAAAATTATCATCATACTGATCATATTTAGGCAAATCTTCAGAATAAGGAATGTCATCAATTATAAACATTGGATCAACATATTTCTCTTCCAACAATCCCAATATATCTTGATTAGATTGGTTGCATTCTGTTTGAAAATCATTGTTTTGTTCAATAGGCGTGATATCAAGCAATGGGCCTTTTTGGGAAGGTAGAATAACATGAGCATCAACTTGTTCCTCTGTCCCTTCATGGATAAAAACCTTTGTACATTCATCAACATTAGAATAAGTAGAAACAATTTCTTCATTATGTAAATATTTTGAGGATGGTTGCATGTTTAGAAGCAAATTGATTTCTTCTTCGGTGAGGGGGGGTGGGAATCTCTGAATTCTTAGATTGAAATGACAATTGTTTTTTCTCTTATCTAAAAATTGATCATGAGGTTGAATATTTTCTTTAACTCCATTCAAAACATTAAATGAAACATCATTTGTTAATACAAAGGGGTTTTGTGGATCTTGATTTATCTCCTGACTTATTTCATCTTTGTTTAACTCCTCTTGATTATTATGACATTTAACTTGAGAATGAAAGTTTTGGACTTCTTCTAATAAATATTCAGAAAACCAATTTCC
This sequence comes from Pinus albicaulis, assembly GCA_034641835.2. NCBI lineage: Eukaryota > Viridiplantae > Streptophyta > Pinopsida > Pinales > Pinaceae > Pinus > Pinus albicaulis. The sequence continues at coordinate 270,498,476 of CM076573.1, forward strand.
AAAATCTTCATCAATATTTTTAAGGTAATGTATAAGATCTTCAGCTTGATCACAACAATTTTCAGCTAATGATAAAAATGGAAAATCTTCTTTGTAATGCTCATAAAATACCTTATGAAAATCTTTTAGAGAAAACAAACTTGCGGGTTTGAGAGCTTCATACCATTCCCTTGCTTTTCCTTCTAAGGTTCCCATGAATATCTTCATGAGGCAATCCTCATGCCAATCACCCTTCAATCTTGATGAGTGTATATGAAATTTAATGAGATGTAGTAAAGGATCATCAATATTCTCATCTTGAAACATCGGCAGATTTTCACCCCAATTTACCTTCGGTAGTTTGTGTGGAAATCCAGGTATGTGATCTCTGCTCATGGGAGCATATCTTCGTTTTATTCTTGGATCATCTTGAAAATCAGCCATAATGAAAAGCCACTTTATCTGTACAACCAAGTTAGATCTTTATATAAAATACAATACATATTGAATCTTAACGAGAAAGAACATAATGTTTTGGATTAAGATCCAAGTTGAAAGCCTGATGTTTCCATATTGTTCTTCCAGGTTCATTCCTCCAGTGGAGTCTTGATTGTGAAATGGATTTGGAGTCGCCAGGTGGATGATTTTAACCTTTGTGTGTCTGATCCCTGTCCACCATCATAGATCAGATCTAAACCTGTAAAACAATTCTGAAGAGAAAGTTAGTTCTTCAGGAAACTAAATTTTTGTGAATTTTCAAAACAACTTCTACAAACTCTTCAAGAAATTTAAGATTTTTAATTAAAATTTTCTCGAAGATTTATTAAACTAGAGAGTCTGATTAAACATTTGAAACTAAGGTTCAATGTATAAGCTAAATCAGAGATAGACTGAAGCAGCTTTTATTTACTTTTGCAATTGCAGAGCAAAAACAATTTCAAAGGCTACCTGGCTGATCTTCAGACTCTGTCCAAAGCTTATAAATCAAACAATAGTATCAATAAAATGATTGGTCGGTATAACATTTGTACTATGTTATCACTCAGGTTTTCCTAGAAGTTGTGTAAGAGGAAAGTATACCGAGGTAACCACAAACCAACCTTTTAGATGCAGAATCTAGCCAATCTGCATCCAGAGAGGGCTCTCTCTTTATGATTTATCTTTGTTCTTGAAAGGTTTTAGGCTAGTTATAGATTCAAAGTTTGTTTTGGAAAATGGTGGAATCCACAAACTAAGGGCAAGGTTGAGAGCTTTCAGTCCATTGGGCTATGGAGTCAAAGGATGGCTTTACTGGATTTCTATTCTAAGCACAAGATGGTATTACAGGGCAAGATAGCTAGACAGAGAAAAATCCTTAAAATTTAAAGTGGATGGGATGATTTTGAAGGGATGAAAGGCAGCTAAGAATCTTTCACCATGTCCAAAAGAAAGAAATGAGATGACTACAAACAAAGAGCAATGAAGAATTCTTTATTATAGTAATCAACATTGTTTAAATTAGTAAAGCAAGAGCATTTAAGAATTCATGCTTATAACTAATTTAGAAGAAAACATCAAGAATAATAACATTTGAAAACAGAGTACAATTAAGCAAATTCTGTTTCAATCTTTTATGTAAATTATTCAGAAATGGATATGATGGTATTATAGACTAATATAAAATTTCAGACAAAGGGTAGAAAAACTTATTGAACTGTAGTCCAACACATGAATCCTGCAACAAGTCCAGTGCTTTAAATCGTCATCCAGTAAGCCACGAAAAATTTCTCCGAAATGATTTTATTCCGAAAATATCAATGTTACAGCAGAGTAATAGAATCCACCCCAAATGCTTCCAAGAGTGGAGTATTTATACAAATTCTAAACTAAAATATCTTGAAACAAATATCAAAATTGGTTCACAAATCTCTCCAACTATTTTACATAAATAGAACTTAATTAAAGGAAACTCAAACTAATGCATCTATTTGGCACTATTTTGTATGGATAGGTGATGAAAAAGAGGGGAATTCTAATTTTATCCAACTCTTAGTTGATGATGAGGCATCCAAGTCACTAACTGCTTCCTTTCTTTGTGCATTCTGCTCCAACAATTCTGCAAAATTGGGGTCCAATGATATCTTTTTATTTCTCAATCCGTAATAGATATGTAAAATGTGAAAGAGGTTATTGTATATAAATATGTTTTTGAGATAAACCTCTTTCACTTTCCTAAAATTCCTCTCCAGCTGTTCACAATAGGCTCTGCAAAAAGATGTGTAAAACAGAGTTTTACAGAGTCTGAAAAATAGCCTCTAAATATGTGCATGTATCTCTCAACCTGAAATCACTGTGGAAAACCTGAGATAGGTTTTTGTAGATGGGTCTCTTAGGAACAAAAAACTCCTTCATTTTTATAAACTTTATTTCTAATTGGCCACAATATTCTCTGCAAAATGATGACTTAACAGGATTTTTCTGCAAAAAGTGCTTTCCAACATTGTTTAATATTTCCAAAACTATAATGGCTGTTAGAAAAGTGAGAGAGGTTTTTGTAGATGTCCCTGTTAAGAACATAAACCTCCTTCAGTTTTGTAAAATTCATCTTGGATTGATCACAATAGTTTCAGCAAAACTATGACTAAAATATGCAATTTCTGCAAAAATGTTCCTTCTTGTTATGTTTTTTCATCTTTTTACTTTCTTGCTCTTTTGACTGTTTTACTTTCACTTTAGACAAACCTCATTATTGGTGAAAGTATTCTCATCTCTTTTTACCATTTTACTGCCTTCTGTATTTACTTTTATTGTTTACCTTTGACTGCTCTGTAACTTCATTTTAACTTTCACTGACTTTTACCTGATACACTTTAACCACTGATACTCTTTAGCTGTTATGCTTTCTAACCTCTGTTTGAATAGATTTGATAACAATCTTGGAGTAAACAAATCTTATGACTAGTATTAAGACTATTTATCCAAGGATGTGATCTTCTGATCACCTCTTCAGGGGACAACCGAGTAGATTTTTCAAGCAATTCCCCAATGGACAAGGGAGTGAGGTTTTGACCAGGTTCAAAATGGAGCATTGTATTGATAGCTTGGGGAGTAATGGGGAAAAGAACACTTTGGTCAGGGGATATTACAGCTCTTTGAGTTAGATCATAGTTAGAATGGAAATAGTGGATAATTTCTGGGAAAGAAATGACTGAGGGGATGAGATATCTCAGGAGATTGGATTCCCACAACCCAATGACATATTTCCCCTTTGAATAATCGTCACTGCAGTGACAATAACTCAGAAGGGGACTTTCATCAAAATGAAAATCTTTAATCTGAAAATCTTTATCTACTAAAGGAAAATATTCTAACTCTCTGTGGGGGGCATTCAATGGAGTCACATTCAGGGCTGCTGGGGCCTCCATTTTGGTTCTTGTGGATTCAAAATGGAGGTTTCTGGTTTTTCTTCACAGGCCGGGCGTGATTTCAATTTTAATGGGGAAATTGGCACAATTGCAAGTTCAGGGGAGAAATTCACAGTCTTAAAACTCAGAGAATTATCTCAGTGATCAGATTTAATCACTAATCCAGTGGAAAACAAGGAAAACAGACTTTCTTTTGAGTTTCGAAGCGCTATAGGATAAATACCTGTTCTTGGAGGAAAGCTGGTTTTTAACAGGTACCAGGCGGTAGCAGAAGGATACTTGAACACAGGCCTGGCGAAAATCTGGAGCGAAATCGATTTGAACAGTGGATTTCAGTGGAAATTTGAAATTCGTAGCGGAAAGCACAGTAGTGTTCAAACGATGAAAATGACATAAAAACACGCAATTTTGTTTTATTCCCAAAGTCAAAAGAGGGGTTTTAGTTTTTCGAGGAGTGACGTCACTTTGGTACGGGCTGACGTAGGGCAGGAGGGCCGGTAAGTGGTAAGCGGTAAGCGATGATCCCGCACCGCTTATGAGCAAAGGCGGTATTAACCGCGAGGGCAGTGATTCCACAAAGCTATTGACGCGTGGCAGGTGAACTATTTGAAAACAACCAATCCCCCACGCGTTAATGTTCTGACAAAGGATGGGTAGCGGAATTGACGTGGAGCGTCGATCTGTGGAAAGGCGATCGGACGGTGGAAGGTACAAGGAGCTAGCGGGGTATTATCGTGCGGGCCCGGCGGGGTTTTAAACGCAATTAACTCTATTTAAACATCCCGGGGGGCATATAATAGGCGGAAAGATATGATTATTAGTTAATTCAGATAATTAAATAATTCCATGGTTATAAAGGAAATAGGGGTCGTAGGGTGAACGTTTTGCGTCTTCTGGAGTATGAATCTCGGTGTGTTCCTTAATTTGTAGAACTCTCTTGGTAGATGAATGTCTCGGTTCGTCAATTTCTGTAATCACTCCAATGCTTGTATAAACAATTTAAATTTTCCAGTCTTTGCTATATTCGTGCATATATTCAATTTATCATGTAAGATGGAAAGAACAAAAAAAAAAAAAACAAAATGGTATTTGACTGCAGATATTTCTTAGATGGTTTTTGTTTTTTGAAATCTCCTGAACGCTTTTATTGCTTTCTCTTTTATGCTCCTACATCAAGCTCCCGGGGTGACAAAAATTAATGGCTCCGTTCCATGAGTTCCTCCACTAAATATCCTGCGCATTATATCTGGGCCGCATCAAGCCACAAACTTTCCTCAATGGGACGATTCTTCCACTTGACAAGGTATTGGAGGTACTCTTTTCTGCGAGTCCGCTTGGACACCTGTGTGTCGAGAATCCTTTCAATCTCAAGGGGCTGAGCCAAAGGCATTTGCCTCATCCAAGATCCACTTCCTATCTGGGTGTCCTGATCTAGCCGTGCCAAACTGTCCTCTTCAGGACTGGCAGTGTATGGAAACAGATCTGCTACGTTGAAGATAGGTGATATGCCTATTCCTGGGGGTAACTGTAATTCATAGGCAATTCATTAGATTAGCAGCACCATTTCTTTTAAGTCTTGTCATTGTAATTTTCAATTTGCTTTTAAAAGTTTCAAGTTGGTAAATCATTATAGGGGATATCACTTCCTTGAACAAATATAACCAAACTTGTTTTCATTTTAGAATTTCCATTTCACCTTAGAAAAACCAAAAACGACAAAAAGTTAAGAAATAGGTTATCTTGCACATATAGTGCGCCGCACTTCATCAGCTTACGATTCCCGGATTGACAAATTAAATGTAGCAATTTAGGACACACTAAATTGACCAAATAGGATGCATGCCATACAAGATCTAAAAAGGGCTATATCCTTTGCTTCAATTTGGTGAATCGTTATAAGCGAATTCTTCCTGGGAAAGTACATGATCCCACATTCGTGAATTTCCTCCAATCAGACTCCGTAATAGGTTTCCCAAGCTTCTTTTTACTACCTCTGTCTGCCCATCAGTCTGTGGGTGATAAGTAGAGCTGAAGTTCAACCGTGTGTCCAACTTCTTCCACAGGGTATTCCAGAAATGTCCTGTGAATTTCACGTCCCTGTCGGAAATAATTGACTTAGGCAACCCATGCAGTCTGACAATCTCCGTGAAAAACAAGTGTGCTACATGAGTGGCATCACTATTTTTTTTACAAGGAATGAAATGTGCCATTTTTGAAAATCGGTCCACTACCACCATCATAGAATTGTGGCCCTGCTGCATTTTGGGTAGACCTATGACAAATTCCAAGTTGAATGAATCCCATGGTCTACCTGGAATAGGTAGTGGTGTGTAGATTCCTGGATTCTGACTGTGTCCTTTCGCCAACTGACACACCTTACATCTGGTTACAAACCACTGCACCTCCCTTCGCATCTTCAGCCAGTAATAAAAGTGACTGATCTAATTGAGGGTATTATCAATGCCAAAATGTATGGAAAAACCTCCACTGTTCTTTTCTCGGATGATGTTCTCCCTCATTGAACAGTTAGGAATACATAACCGTCCTCCTTTAAACAACATTTTCTCCTGTAAGTTATAGTCTAGCCATGGACTATTATTTCTTAACAAAGGATTCTGGTAGGCTTCATAGGCCTCCTTGAAATCTGCATATGTTTGATACAAGTCTTTCAGGTGTTCAAATCCCAGCACTTGTATCGTACTCTCCTGTAAGAGAAAAGCTCTTTTGCTCAGCGCATCTACTACCTTGTTGGCATGTCCACTAATATGCTTCAATACAAAGGTGAAATTCTATAAGTACTCAACCCACTCTACGTGCTTGTGGTTTAGTTTGTGCTACTGCATAATATACTATAATGCAGAATTATCAGAAAATAAAACAACTCATTACCAAATAAATAGTGTCTCCAATGCTTTAGTTCTTGGACTATAGCATAAAATTCTTTATCATAAGATGAGTACTTTTTCCTGCTTTCATTCAAAATTTCACTAAAATAAGTGACCGGTTTGTCTTCCTGGCTAAGTACAGCCCCAATGGCTATACCACTAGCATCACAACGAACTTGGAATAGATTGTTAAAATCAGGCAACCTCAAATTCAGCCTTTTAGTGATCTTCTTTTTCAAAACCTGAAAACTTCTCTCTGCCGCTTCAATCCAACAGAAAGGTTATTTTTCCTTTTTGATGGTTTCCAACATAGGTGCGTAGATCTCACTAAAACTCAGTATGAATTTATGATAAAAACATTCCAATCCATGAAAACTACGAACCTCAAACAGGTTCCTTGGAGATGGCCAGCTAGCAATAGCTGCAACTTTTTCTGGGTCCATCTTCAGCTCATTCTCTGCAATCACAAAACCCAAATAAACTAACTCATTCCGAAAAAAAGAAGATTTCTTCAAATTTATCAACATATTATTTTGCTACAATTTTTCTAACACACTCCTAACATGTCGGAAATGTTCTTCTGTAGTCTTACAGAAAATCAGTATATCATCCAGATATACAATTACGAACTTCCCGATGAACTCCTTCAAAATTTCATTCATCAGACACATACAAGTATTAGGGGCATTGCTTGATTTGAATGGCATCACCAGCCACTCATATAGTCCTTCATTTTTTTTGAAAGCTATTTTCCATTCATCCACCTCTTGTATTCGAATATGGTGGTACTTGCTCTTCAGATCGATCTTTGAGAAATACACTGCTCCACTTAAGCAGTCCATCATGCCATCCATTCGTGGCAATAGAAATATGTATCTAATAGTAATTTTATTAATGGCTCTTGAATCTGTACACATTCACCACTCTCCACCTTTCTTAGGTGCTAAAATTGTTGGAACTGCACACGGACTCAAACTTTCCCTTATCAACTCTTTATCCAACAATTCCTGTACTTGTTTCTTGATTTCCTCATTATCCTTAGGACTCATTCGGTATGTTGCATTGTTTGGTAAACTAGATCTAGGTATAAAGTATATATGATTACTAATACTTTTCTTAGGAGGTAATTCATCTAGTAAATCATCCACTATAATGTCACTGAATTCCTACAACATGTCTTGGATTTCTTCAGGTAAATATATAATTTTAGTGTGTAAAAAAAATGTCTTTGGCTGCCTTACAACAACATATTTGATATCGTTGTCCTCGATCTATTTCAAAAATTCCTTTCCTCCCACAAGCAATACTTTGACTCCACTGGTCTCTGCTATCTCTTCCTCCTTGATAGGTAAAAGTGTATGCTTAATCCCATACTTAACAAAATTGTAATAGTTTTTCTCCTCGTCATGTACTACTTTTCTGTCATACTGCCATGGTCTCCCTAGCAGTATGTGACACACTTCCATAGGCATAATATCACAAACAACTTTATCCTTGTATTTGCCAATATGGAACTCAACTTCACATTGCTCATCAACTAACAATTGATGTTCCTTCTGTAACCACAACACCTTGTAAGGAGTGGGGTGCTTCAATATCTTCAACCCCAATTTCTCCACCATCTCTGTGGCCACTAGATTATCTGTGCTTCCACTATTGATAATCAGTCTGCAGCATTTTCCATGTGATTTTCAAACTGTCCAGAATAATGCTTTTCTTTGAGTCGGGTCAGCTATCTCTTTTGTTGGTTTCAGCAATACTTTATTCAAAACTAAGGCTTCTCCTATTTCTGGCACATTCTCTACCTCTTGGGGTGGTGCCTCTGCTTCCTCCATTTGAGCAACATATTTTCCTCTTGCTCCAGCCTGTTCACCCTCAGGACATTCAAAAGACATGTGCTCCCACTTGTGGCACTTGTAACACTAGATGGCAGCTCCTCTACCTCTGCCATTACCTCTTCCATGCTAGTATGGCCTTCCTCCTCTAGTGTTATTGTCATTTTCTGTTGTTCCTGGAGTTTTTGAACTACAACCTTCATCACTGGGATTGGCAGCTCTACCTCTACCATAGGCTTGCCCTTTCCCTCTGCCAGATCCTCCTCCTCTTCTGGCATTATGTTTCCTATTTATTTTCTTCTCTGCCTTTAAGGCACTCTATTAAGCCTTATCTATGGTTCTAGGTGAAACAATACTTATCTCGTCTAATATTTCCCACCTTAATCCATTCAAAAACCTCGTTGTTTTTCGGGAGTGTCTTCTATGTAACCGGCTCTCAGGTTTTCCCGATAGAATTCCTCAATGTATTATTTTACAGTCATCCCCTTCTATCTTAGATTATGAACCTGCTTGTACATATCAATCTGGTAGTCTTTGGGTAAGAATTTACCCTTCAATTTAGCTTCCATCCTGGTCCATTTTTTTATAGGTTGCTTGTTCAACCTCTTCCTCTCTGCTTGGACACTATCCCACCATAAGGATGCATGTCCTTTCAACCTGGCGGTAGAAAATTTAACTCTTTTATCTTCGCTGATCTCCTCATAGTAAAAATACTTATTTAGCTCACCGAGCCAATCCAGCGGTACCTCTGCTGATAAAATTCCATCATAAGTTGAAAGTTCATGCTTTGGCTTACTATTTGATAGTAAAACTAATCTCAACATTCAGAGTTCAGGTCCTTCCCCATCTGATCCATCTATTGTCTCTATAACTTCCTCATCACTATCATCTCCTCCTTCAGGATCCCTTCTTCTTCCTGCTTCTACTGCCGCTAAACGGGCGTTCAATATGCGAGTCTCTTCTCGCAATCCTTCATCTACTACTCTCCGAATAGCTCTCTCATGACCTCTCCTTCTAACTTCCATTTCTTCTAACACTCAACCTGCTCTGATACCAGAAATTGATGGGACACAGTCCTCCTTAAATTTTTGATTATATCATAAGGATAAGATTTAGATTTTTTATGATCTCGTAATAGATGTGTTTTAAATACAACTCGTCCTTGTGAAAAGGAATGAAGAGGACATATGTCCCATCCTTGAGAAACTATTCACCCACGCTAATCACTAACCCTAACACTATTCAGCTTGCCATTCTTTTCGTTGTTGTTTGGTGACTGTGAGGGTTTCTCTGTGAGGTAATGGTTTGGCTCTGTATGCCTCTTTCGATTTCTTTCCACATCCTTCCACTGTGGCTCTATACTACTCTTTATACTTTGTCGATATGACAGTTCTATTAGCCCTTCTCGCTTTTTTTCTGAGGGCAAGGGTTTCTCCTGGTTTTGCATTGTCTTCAACAAGGTTTCTACAACATAGAGATTTATGGGTGCTATTCTTGTTTATACCTTCTTGTATGATTTTCATTCCAGAATTACTTAACCCCCTCTCTCTAAAATGATCTATTGATCAACTAACTGTTTGTCTGCATTTTAAGGTTGAAGCCATCAAGGGTTTCAGCGTTCATCCTCGGCTCATACTCTTCGTGATGGTAAGTTTTCCATCCATGTTTTAATTCCTCGACTTTCTTTCTGAGTTTGCTAAGGGTTGTTTCTCCTTGTGAACAGACCCCTTGTCGGCTGGCGACCGAAGCTCATTCTTCGTTCAATGTTTTTCTTTTGGTAAGCTGAGTTTTGCAAACCCTCTCTATTTCTCTTCTTCTGGTTTAGATGCTATGTTTATTCCACTTGGGAGTTTAACTCTTAGTTTTTCTTCTCCTTTCAAGAGGTTCTTGATCTCTAAATGTAGTTCGTTGTCTTCACAGCTATTAACCCAAATGGGTAGGGTCTTTCCCTTTATTCACCTCTGGTGGTTTGGAATTTATTTTGATAGTGGGTCTCGGCTCCCTTTCTTCAATATCTTGCTATGAAATTCTCCATTTTTGGTCCGTTACAGACGTTTCTTTCTTGGAAAATAGACTAGGGTCTATATGCAATTACACAGTTAATTTTCTTTTCAGGTTTTGTTGCTTTTCTGTTGGTTCACTGTCTAGACATTCACTGTTGATGTCTTGCTGTCCGTGTAGGGTTTTGAACCTAGTTCCTTAATTTGATATGTTATATATTTTTTGTAGTCTTCTGAGACTCGTAAAACATAATTGATTTTATAAATAATGAAAAATAGAAAATATATTACTGCAAATTTATGAAGACTTGTGAATGTTTTGTGCGTCTTCTAGAGTATGAATCTCGGTGTGTTCCTTAATTTGTAAAAATCTCCTGGTAGATGAATGTCTCGGTTTGTCAATTTTTGTAATCGCTCCAATGCCTTTATAAACAATTTAAATTTTCCAGTATTTTCTATATTCATGCATATATTCAGTTTATCATGTAAGATGGAAAGAAATAAAAAAAAAAATGGTATTTGACTGCAGATAATTCTTAGATGGTTTTTTTTTTTTGAAATATCCTGAATGATTTTATTGCTTTCTCTTTTCTTCTATGATGGAAGACCCACCCTCCAAACATATTATCGTGTCCTTTTTATAACACTTATTGAATAGTTGTTTTGTTTTCTTGAAACTGTTAACAATTACAAGTAGTTACATTTGGAAACTGTTCACTTCCGTTCACCAGAATTCTGACTTAATTAAAATAGTAACTAAAAGTTTTTATAATGTAATAAACAAAGAAAAACATATTCTGTTCTTATGTCCTAAATGCTAGAATTTAAAGAAAAATAATTTAAACCAAATCAGGCGCAATGACCTGTAAACCTGTGAGACAAAATATTTTTATTTTCATTCACCCTCAGCTGGATGCTCCTGCATCATCCAGTTGCTGAGATACACTGAGATTAATCATACTTTTTGAGTTCTTGTTTCTGTGACTGCTTCAGAACTTCTTTCGATGTTATGTTGATGTTCCTATTGTTTCATTAGATTGTGCACCAAGGTTAGGTTATCCTTTGAGAGTTAGAGAACTTGTTGTTGATGCTCGATGTGATATTACACTAAGTTATCATCCATATTAGCTATTATTTGATCCTTCGAACCATCCAACGTAGCCTCCATTTCTTCTTTTAAACCATCTATGTCATCTTTTTTTGCTCTTCATAAGATCGAAATTTGTTGCACTTGGTACCGTAATTTTGATATCTCATACTGAAATTCTTCCTCTTCATGCATCATAGTATAAATTTTTGAGGGGTTAATGGGTATGAAATTAATTTTTGGAGGAATTATAGAACCCAATATTGATAAAAATTCTAAAATATGCCCTTGGAATCACTTCAAATTATTTTTTCAAACAAATGTTATGCAATTTTAAAACCAAATACACACCATTTTCCTGATTTTGAGGAGCTCAATCTTGAAATTGACTTATATCTATACTTGAATATCCTCAATATCTAAAATTATTCCCTATAGTATTCCTCTGAAGCTTCTTTCAAATTCCATAGGTTTGACCTGATTTGGATTCTTCCAGGAAACATTATGCTCAATCTCCCACTATGACCTAATTATCGACTGGTTCAGTAGAGTGAACTTGTACGGCATTCCACGTGTCACTATTTCCTCCTTCAGCTCTGAATTTGATAACAATGAAACTACAGTCCATGTACTTGCCACCAATTTTTACAGAATTCCAATCCAATTCTCAGAGACAGAGTTATGATGAGTTTTCCACGATCACCCCTTTGAGATGAAATTCGAGAGCCAGAATAATATCTAACTTCCATAGACCATATGTCTAAAAATATTGCAAACCAGGCTCTGAAATTTTGCAAAGATGTTCCTCAGGATTTCATATTTGGACTCTAAATATTGTAGCTTCTGAAAATTCGTAGAAACAAAGGTATAGAGAAGATTCCATGATGACCTGTTTAGGTTAGATTCAGGAGCCTGTAAAAAACCCTAACTTTCATAGATAATATCTCAAAAAATATTGTGAACCAAGCTCTGAAATTGTACAACGATATTCCTCAGGATTTTAGCTTCGCACTATAAAACTTTTAGCTTCTGAAACTTTGTAGAAAAAAAAATATAACGAAAATACCACAATGACCTTTTTGGAGTAGCGAAACCCTAGAATCCAAAGCTCTGATACCAAATGTTCCGACACCAGCTCCAAAAGTAGAAGAAAAGAGATATCAACACCTTATAAATAAGCCACTTCAAGGGGGAAACCTCCAATACATTATATGAATGAACAATTCTTGGATGATACAAATGAAAAAAACTCTTTTCTATATATAGGAGTCCATGGGGCCACAATGTAATCCTAGCCAACATAACAGTAATAATGTAAGGGCACAATAATAACAATATGGGGGTTAAAGGGGTACAAAATTAACAATAAAGGGGGCTACACTAACATAATAAGGGAATACACTATTAGTATATGGACTTAAAAATCTGGACTGTCATATTGTATCTCATGAGGGTGTTAAGGTAGACCCTAACAAAATAAAAGCCATTAAGGAATGGAAAGTCCCCACAACCATAAAGCAGTTGCGAGGATTTCTTGGGTTAATAGGGTATTATCACAAGTTTTTAAAGAATTATGAGAGAATAATAGCACCTCTAACAACATTATTGAAGAAAGATGCATTTTCATGGACTCCTGAAGCAACTAAGGCCTTTGAACATCTTAAAGAGGCAATGTTCCTAACACCGGTCATAGCTACACCAAACTTCATAAAAACCTTTATTGTGTAATGTGATGCCTTAGGAAATGGAATTGGTATTGTTTTAATGCAAGAAGGAAGACCCATTACTTTTGAAAGTCACCCAATCAAAGGAAAGTATTTACAGAAATCTATTTACGAGAAGGAAATGTTAGCAATACTACATGCACTAAAGAAATGGCGACCTTACCTAGTGGGAAGACACTTGAAGGTAAAAAATGATCATGATAGTCTTAAACACTTTTTGGAACAAAGAATATCTTCATAATAGTAGCAAAAATGGGTCACAAAGATGTTGGGTTATGACTTTGAAATAGTTTACAAAAAAGGGAAGCTAAATGTTGTTGCAGATGCACTCTTAAGAAAGAATGAAGAGGTGGAAGCATTTCTTTACGCCATCTCTATTATCCAACGAGATTGGATAACTGAAGCAAGGGCTGAATGGAAGAAGGAAGAAGAAGTGTGGACACTCATTCAAAAGTTGCAACAATATCCTAGTAAATATGATACATTTAGTTGGAAAAATGATTCCTTATGGTACAAAGAATGCTTATATATTTGTAAGAATTCTCAACTAAAACAAAAGGTTCTTTTGGAATTGCACACTTCTCCTTTAGGAGGACACTCAGGATTTTTAAAAACTTACCACAAGGTGAAGAAATATTTTTTTTGGGATGGCCTTAAATTTGATATTCAAAAGTTTGTGGCATAATATTTGGTTTGCCAGCAAAATAAAGTTGAGACAATTAATACCTCGAGTCTTCTACAAAATTTATCCTTTCCAAATCAATGTTGGGAGGATATTTCAATGGATTTTATCAAAGGTTTACCTAAGTCCAAAAGAAAGAGTGTCATCATGGTGGTAGTTGATAGACTTACCAAGCACACTTTTGTGCAGTATCTCATCCATTTAAAGCAAGTACAGTTGCTACTACATTTATGGACACAATTCAAAAGCTACATGGAAACCCAAAGGTTATTGTGAGCGACAAAGATCCCATTTTTAATGGAAATTTTTGGACGTAGTTATTTTCTTGTATGGGTAATCAATTAGTTCATAACTCATGTTATCATCCTCAATCCGACGGTCAAACTGAGATAGTGAATAAATGTTTGGAAGGATATCTTCATTGTTTTGTATCTGATAATCAAACACAATGGGTCAAGTGGTTACCTCTTGTTGAATGGTGGTATAACAATTCCTTCCATACTGTAGCAAAAATGACCCCATTTATGGCACTTTATGGATATCATCCACTGTCCATCACATCATCTTTAAGAGAAAATTCTAAGTTTCAAGCAGTGGAAGATCACATCGAGCATCAACAAGAAGTTCTCTAAATATTAAAGGATGACCTAAATTTGGCACAAAATCGAATGAAACAATAGGCAGACCAACATCATAGGGAGAGAAGTTTTGATGTAAGAGATTGGGTATTTTTACAACTAAAACCATACAAACAAATGTCACTCAAGAAGGCTAAGAAGGATAATAATTTATCGCCAAAGTACTATGGTCCTTACAAGGTGTTGCAAAAGATTGGTACTATGGCATACAAATTGGAGCTTCTTGCTTCTTCATGAGTGCATCCAGATTTCTATGTTTCATGCTTCAAGAAGGTTATAGGTGAAAATCTTCCAGTTCAAACAATATTTCCAAAACTTGATGAGGAAGGAAAAATCATATTGTAACCTAAAGCGGTCATGAAAACAAGAACTCGATAACTACGAAATCAATCAATTTCAGAGTATCTCATCAAGTGGAAGAACTTACCCACTGGAGATTCTACATGGGAGGATGAGAATTTTATACAGAAACATCCAGAGCTACTCAAGCATTGAGGAAAACACTTTTTTGAAGAAGAGGGGAATGTTAGGTCCCTATATTACTATTTTAGTCCCTTATTTTTATTAGTGTAGTCCCCTTATTGTTATTTTTGTACCCATGTAACCCCAATATTAGTATTATTGTGCCCTTACATTGTTATTGTTAGGTTAGCTAGGATTATATTGTGGGCCCATGGACTCCTATATATAGAAGGAGGTTTTGGTAATTTCTATCATCCAATAATTGTTCATTTATGTGATGTATTGGAGGTTTCCCCTTGGAGTGGCTGATTTATAAGGCGTTGATCTATTTTTTCTTCTATTTTTGGAGCTGGTTTAATAACACATGAGTAATGAAAATAGAGTTGATGCAATCTTTTAAAATTTCTATATAAGTCTCATATAGTATCCTTCATGTCCCAAAAAACTACGTACCTCTTTTGGAGCCTTAATGGTTAGGATTTTCAAGATTAACTCAAATTTTGTAGGATATAACTTGCTTCCATATGCCAAAATGAAATGTCCCAGCATAATTCCCTTGGTCACCATCATGTGGCATTTATCCATGCTCAGAGAAACATTAGTTTGTTCACAATGTTCGAGCACTTTTTCCAAGCTATATAATGTTCTATCAAAGGCTTCCCCGTAGGGTGTAAAATCATCCATAAATATATCAAGGAAGTCATTCAAAAGATTAGAACAAAATACCCAACATTGCCCTCTGAAAGGTTGTTGGTGCATTACAGAGGCC
This sequence comes from Pinus albicaulis, assembly GCA_034641835.2. NCBI lineage: Eukaryota > Viridiplantae > Streptophyta > Pinopsida > Pinales > Pinaceae > Pinus > Pinus albicaulis. Next base: position 270,513,941 of record CM076573.1, read on the forward strand.
AAAGGGAAGGACTCTGTATGCAAAAGTAGCCCATGGGCAAGTGAAGGTTGTCTTGTCTTAGTATTCCGGGGCAATCTGTATTTGATTATAGTCACTAAACCCATCTAGAAATGAACATATTTTTTTTCTAGAAAGAGTATCCAAGACCTGATCAATGAATGGTAAAGTCAAATGGTCCTTTTGAGTGGCCTTGTTAAGCTCTCTATAGTCAACACAAAATCTCCATTTTCCGTTATTTTTTGGAACTATGATTAGCAGAGACACCCACTCACTGTCAGAAATGGGATAGATGAAACTAACATTAAGGAGTTTCTGCAATTCTTATTTCACTATATCATTAAGTGTGGGGTTCATTCGGTGCTGCGGTTGTCTAACTAGTTTACAAACCTATTTAAGGTAAATGCGGTGAGTGCATAGGCAAAGATGGATTCCTTTAATATCTGTATAGTCCCATGAAAATTCCTTTCTGTATTTATGTAAAAGTTGTATCAACAATTTGTTTTGTTAAGCAGTCAGGTTAGGATTGATGCTTAAACATTTCCCAGGTTCGATTTCAACGAGATTGCTGATAGTATGCAGAGTTGTTTTCAAATGTTCAATAATTGCATCATCTACCTCATCTTGTTCTCCCAAATATCTAGTGAATTTCTAATAAAACCATTAATGAGATCGTCCTCTATTTCATCCTTACAGTATTGTGCTTTTCCAAGCGTGAGAAGAGGTAGGGAAAGATCAGAGTCAGGTGCAAATTCGTCCCAACAGGGACTACTCGAATCCATATGAGTTTTTTATGAGGGATAAAGGTTCAGGTTCTGAGTGGCCTATCCATCTGAGATTATCATATATTCGGACCTACATCCGATATGTGTCTGCAGTGGCCAGCCACGATCTTCCCAAGATTAAAGGATGACCCTGCAAGTTGGATTTCGTTTGTTAAATGATAAAATCAACCAGATAATTCGAGGAAGCTGCAGTGATAACCACATCATCTATCATTCCGTCAGGCTTGACATTGGACCTATCTGCTAATTCAAGCACTGTGGGTGTAGGTCTAAGTCCATAAAGTCCTAGGGAGATGAAGAGGTCTTTAGTCATGACATTAATAATTGCCCCTAGATCAATAAAAGTATTAGTTAGAGGCAGATTGTCAATATGGAGAGTCACTGTGGGGATCCCTAGGTCATTATATTTAGTCAAAAAAGGCTGATAAATCATGAGATCAGACAATTTCCCCGTGACATGGATAGTAGCAAGGTGTTTAGGTTTCCTTCAGATCCTTTTGACGCATAGATCCCTCACTTTTTTGGCATATATAGGTACATATTTAAGAGCTTGTAACAGTGGAATCCACACATAAAAAATTTACAGTTCCTTGAGGAATTCAGATTCAGGTTGTGAGACCAGCCCAGTTTCAGTTAATCGTTGAGGGTCTGGAGGATTCTGAGTGCTAACAACTGATTCATCTATCATAGATGCACCATACTTTCTCAGATTGTTTGTTGCAGAAACAACAGATCCTCCCGAGCTCACTGGTACAAATGTAATAACGTGTGATGTATTAGTTATTACATGGGTAACAGCTGACTCAGAATTGCCCATGTCCCTTCTAGGTGACTCACATTCTTCAGTAATAATGGGAGTATGGTAAGATCTGATGACTTTCCCTGATCGAATTTGAACCTCATTAAGTCCAATACGAGTAAAAAGATAAGTCTGGAGGGTAACCAAAGCATCCATGCTTTGGGCTACCTTATTATTTGGAATGGGGTTAGGTTTCACAGGTAATTGGGGTCAGACAAAAGGTGTAGGATTTTGAATAGAAGGCAATTGTAACTACTTTTGGTGTATCTTTATTGGACCCTAGCCATTACTTCTCGAGTTCTAACCCCAAGGATTGGTTTTGATTGAGGATATTGCATTGGTGGAGGAGATGACCACTGGTTCCATGGTGAAGGGAATTATGTTGAGGAAGGAGCAGGATACTGCCATGGATATTTATGACTATTATAAACATTATTCCAAGGATAAAAAGAGGAAAAATCTGAAGGCATACCTGTAGGTTGCGGCTGCTATGGTCTCTTTGATTCATTGAAATAACAAGATTAAACATCCTCACTTGATTCTTGAAGTACTGCCTTCAGTCTGGGAAATTCAGGACACTGATTCATAGAATGCGCCAACTCAAAAATGTTGCATAGGCTGACAATACTCAGTCCACATTCTCTTTCCAAATTTTTCTTTTTGCATCGGGGACAGAATATTGCTAAGGCTGCTTCAGCTTCTCCTTCTGCTTTCTTGACTTGTACCATAGTGATCTTGGCAGAGAGAGTGCTAAGGAAGTCGGTTTTAAAATCCTCAAATAAATTTCTGATCTCTTCTCTGGTTACTCCTCCACTCGTGGACTTCTGTATCCAGACTAAAGAGCCCCGAACTGAAACTTTCCCTTTGACTGATCCTCTTGAGCTATGCAGGAAAAGTTTCATTATTTCATCAAGAATTTCTTGCAATATGTCTCATTTTCCTTATAGGTCCAAATGCTCTAGAAAATCATCTCTTATACCTCTTAGAAATATTGGATTTATAATTTTTGAGTCTAAGTTACTGAACTTAGAACTTTTTAAATTGTAGTTAAATCGCTCCATATAGTCTTACAGGCTTTCCTCCTCCTTTTGTCCAATTCTGAAAATATCATCCTTCAAATCCCTGGTTCGACAGGAATCCTGATATTTAAAAAGGAAGGTCTCTCTCATGTCATTCCAGGTTAAAATCGTTCCAGCACCTAGTCTCATGAACCATCTTAATGCTGCTCCTTTCAGAGTAACGGGGAATAATTTTAGCTTCTAGGCATCTAAAGTGTAGTCATAACCTCTACATAGCGCATTGAATTAGAACAAAAAGGTATCAGGGTCTTTAACAACCATCCCTTGAAAGGATGGTAGGGATGATAAAGGAATATTCTTCATAGGAGCCTCATCCCGTGTTACTACTATTGGGAATTCAAAAGTAACAGAGCTATCTGTCTTGACATTCGCATCCCCCATGGCTGATTCTTCTTGATGGGATGAACTGACCTTGGAGTGTACTATATATTGACAAATAAAAGGATCATGCTGCTCTAGGACCAACTGTTTAATAACAGTACCAACATCCAAATGATGATCAATTGACTGATGTTCCTCAGGTCCCTGATGCTCCCCACTAGTCTCTCCGTGTCCTTCAATTCTCAGATCCTAATCAATGATTCTCCACTATTGTTTTGAATCTGGAGTGTTCGTATCAAGAGTGGATATGTTGTTCCAAGGATGGTGAGGTCTAGACATGGAAGAAACCAATGGTCCAGGCTTTGATATGGTAGTTGCTTTCTATGGTCTTGTCTTCCTATTATCTTTGTATGATGTGGACTGTTCCTTTTGCACCCTTGAGATCATATCTCCAAACAATGTCTTTCTTCCCAAATATGTACTCTTCTTTTTCTTCTTACAACCCATCTTTCCTTTAGTAAGTAGAGTGGGGGATGTTTTTTTTATGTTGAGGTTGTCCTACTGGCACACATGGGCCCTATGTGTATCAATTCATCCTATAAGTGCTTTAGTTTCTACAATAGTGAGCCTACCCAAGTTCGTTAGAGTGATGTGCAGGTTCTTACCTCTCGTCTTATCGCCCAATGACTGTATAGTTGAAGACACCCAAAAATTCAACTCCTAAGTGTCCTAGCAAGAAATTGGTGAGCCCACTCAAGTTTGTTAGAGCGATGCATAGGTTATTACCTCTCATCTTACAACCCAATAATTGTATCGTTGGATACACTCTAAGAAATCAAAATGCTCAGAAATTCACTCTCTTAAGTGTCCCGGCAAGACATTAGTGAGCCTACTCAAGTTCCTTAGAGCACTGTGCATGTTATTACCTATCGTCTTACTGCCCGAAAATTGTGTCGTTGGAGACACTCTAAAACCACATGGAAATTTCACTTCTAAGAAACAACTCTGATTGATTGGATCTTCACTGCCATCCCCAGAATTAGCACCAAAATTTTGGGCTGTATTAATCACTATTGAATGACTAAAAAATACACATAAATTATCAATCTAGGGACGTCTTTTATACCAATGACAGCTGCGTTTTCTGTGCTGATACACTCAACCAGAACCAAATCCAATTAAAAGAAATCGTTGTTGAAGTAAATGATGGAAGTAAATCACTCATGCAGAAATAAAATGATCTACAAGATTGTAATCACACTTCAATTAATCTTCTCTAGTGCGCCACATAAAAATTATCTAGCTGGTATCGCTAATATCAAATGTGAAATAGCATACAAAGTATTGAAATTGAAGCAGATATATTCATAGCTAAAAAAACAGCAAAATCACCTCTACTAATACATAAACCAAAATAAAAACACATATACACAACTAACTTAATCACTACAATCCCTACTAAGAATGAGGGCCCTTCCTCCCTACCATGGAGCAGGTAGAGAAAAGAACTTAACGGAAACTAAGCTGAATAAAGCATGTAATAGAAGTAACAGGATAATTTTTATTAATCTGAAAAAAATTACAGAGCCAAAATAAATTTTTTCTCCTCTAACCTTTCGACCTCTAGGGATGAGAACTATATAGTGGTTACATCTCAGAAAATCCAGGGATAGATTAGTCATGAGAATCTTATGATTCTCATCCTGATTGAAATAGAATACATATATTTATAACCACTTCTTAATAAAATTCTCACTAGAAAATTATAGATTACAATCAAAACTACCCATAGGATGTTATCAAAAAATACAATGTTAAAAAACTTCTACAGATATCGCAATAAAAACCATAGTTGTAGGGTAACAGCTAAAGGACAGGTCAGCAACAGGTGTTGACGAGATCCATTCAGTGGTACAATTGTATCAGCAATTCACCAGCAGGTCTGTAACAACAGAGTGTAGCAGCATTTTGCCAACGGGTCTATAATAGCAAGGTGTAACGACATCGCTCGCTGTAACAACACACCCTTAATTTCTCCTGTGTACCTCATGGTCGGGATTTTTGGTTCTAAAAATTACATATGGAAAGACAACATGAAGACCATATATCTTCTCCAAGCATTCATCCTCAATTAGTCATAAAAAGGCAAAATATATCATAATAATTAATGAAATGGCAGAGTAATGAAAAAAAAGTGAAACAACACAAGTTAGGATAGAAAGGTAGGAAAAAGATACAAAGATAGTCCCATCGGTTAGAGTCATGAGGTAAAATCGGGAAAAAAAATGTAGGAAAAGTGTGCAAAACTGGCACCCAATAGTAGGGTCGTCTCATACACCCCATCTAAGCCCGCAAAGTGATTATTTATAAGAATATGAGGATGAAATGACCTGAGTACTGGAGAATTTTGGTACACTCTGTGAAGAGAAGGACCAACTGGAAATTATGAAGGAAAAAATCTTGACTAGTTTGCCTCTGCTGACAGTTCAAGCCATACCAAAATTTTTCCATCCACTTAAGATATGGGATATTTGCAGGACCCAAGGGAACCAATTCCCTCTGAAAATGAATACCTTCAGGAAGAAACTCATACAGAGGAAGCTTCTGAACCTAAGAATCAGTCGGGAGATACTGTCCCATTAGAACATGATCTAGATATTGGTACAACCCCTCTTACTATTGAAGGAGATACTATCCCATTAGAACATGATCTTGATGTTGGTGCAACCCCTCTTGTTCCTGAAAGAGATATTGTCCCATAGAACATGATCTTGATGTTGGTACAAGCCCTCTTGTTCCTGAAAGAGATATTATCACATTAGAACATTATTTTGATGGTTGTACATCCCCTCTTGTTCCTCAAAAGAGATACTATCCCATTAGAACATGATGTTGATATTTTTACAACCCCTCTTGTGCCTAAAAGTGATATTTTCCCACTAGAGTGTGACTTTGATATTGCTACAAATCCTCTTGAGCCTAAAAGAGATACTGTGCCCTCTCCAACTGAAAACCCCATGAAGGAGAAGAAATCAGACAAGGCCAGATTAAGGAAGTTGAGTAAGAAGTATAGAAAAATGAAGAAAACGATCAAACAATTAAGAGAATGGTTAAAGGAAGAAAACAAGGCCTGGAAGCTGAAAGTAGAATTGGAAACTATTGAAATCCAAACAAAACCATGTCCCACAGAGGATATTGGCACTCAAATAGAACAACCTTGTGTTTCTTCAATAGAGACCCAAAAGAAACTTCCTGTGGATTCCATAGATGTTTTTGTTCAAACATATTTCGAGGAGAATTTCCAGACCAGTCACTACATTTACAAAGAAACAACTAAAACTCTTGTGCAAACTAATTTGGTGCCAACACATGAAAATGAAATAAAGACAGAGGAAACACCTCACTATATTCCTTTGGTAAGAGAGGATGTGTTCTGAAACTACAAAATTAATTGACACATACTTAGTAGTTGTTGGCTCAGTATGAGAAATAAGTGTGTCCCTTACAAATACACCAGGATTTGATGAATAAATTTGATACACTGATTGCAACAGAAGATGAAAATTTCGCTAGTCTTAGACATGAGCAGGAGAAAGTGAAGAAGGTACAGACCCAGCTTCAGAAAGCCATGGAACAAATCAAAACCATTTGTTCTCTTTACTATGATGTTTTATCTTTCCAATCACCTGCCACTAACTATGCATTAGTATTGTTGGAAAGATATATATTGTTGAATATTAAAGCTATCAGGGCTGGAAATCCCAATTGAATTTAAAACCACTACAGAATTAATCCAATACTGTCAGGAAAAAAATGAGAAGGTAACACACCTTCTATGTGAATTATACTTGCACAATTATTTCTTGGAGGATGATTGGAAAGGTAATCCTAGCCCCTTCATTGGGGACATTCAATTTCAAGCTTTCCTCTCTTTCACCTCTAATTAGATTAAATGGGCTAAGGCCTTATAATATTTTCCAAAAGAGGGAACATGGTTTGGATCTATGGGTGAGAGGAGAACCGACGAAAACCTTGCATATTTTAATTCAACATAGAAGATTCATGATACAGTAGGGAGTTGTAGCTAAATTAGGACCACTACATAAAGGTATTGTACAGGAAGGAAGGGAGTATTTCTAGGACATTAGGGAAGAAAATTTGTGGGCAACAAAGAAAATATGGAAGGCTTCCACTAGTAATGTCAAAAATTAGGAGCCATTTGGTTAGAAAAAATTTAAACGTATTGTTTCTCGCCCAAACATGTACAACAATATAATCCTATGAATGGGCCCTACTTCGATAGGATTCTGTTACATGTGTCCTATTATATGGTATCCCCCTGAAGGACATTACCATCACTATGATTTTCCATAATGTCATATGAACCAGGCCTTTGCAATAATCAAATAGAAAAATGATTTTAGGCTATATAAGGAAGAAGTTTATCCTGCTTATTCTTTGACACAACTACACCTCAACCATCTTATTGCATGAGGACATGCAAAAAGGTAAGCAGGGGAGTATGTTGGGCCATGGAAAAGGTATGTTTTATCCTCATATTAGCTTGATTTATCATTGAATTTCATGTACTTATCTTCATTTTTGGAATAAATCTAGAAGAAAATTTTGTAAAAACTAGACAAGAACAATTATGAGCAAATTGTGTGATTCTGGAATGAAAAATAAATTTCTCTTTCTTTTTGTTTGCAGGAATCCAAATGGAAAAATTTTTGTTCAAACAATGGGACAAAAATAGGCAAGAAAAGGAAAGAAGACCATGTCTTTCTCATATGGGCTAGCAGAAGAATTGGAGGATCGAGTCTATTTTATTAGGAAACATGATTAACAATTGCGAAATCCTCAGGATCCCATGATCCTTGGGATTCACTCTCATCAGTTTATTTTCCTTTATATTATATAATGTCGATAGGTGAAATAGAACAAGACTTTTAACTTGGAAGCTATAATTTACATTTTCACATTATTATTGAAGACAAAGTTATTACACTACAATGATGTTGTATCGTTATTATTGAATTTAATGAGAAATACAATGTTTCCTTTGTAATAACATTTTGAGTATCTTTCGGCGGTGACTTCTAGAGACTCTCGGCTCAGTCACTAGGATATCTACTGCTTATCTTGTGTCATATTAATTTCTTTTCCTTTTCATAATTATTCATTTCTGCTATCTTATAGAATTAAAATTAATTCAAATGTTGTTAGTATTGATCTTTATGGTTTTCTTTTATTGTGAGATAACATTTATCTATTGTTACTTTTATGCCTGTGTGTTATTCATTAATGAAATTATCCGATTAGTTCAAGAATTGCAATCGATTGTTGTTTCTTTTGAGTAATGTTATTGGAAATCTTGAGTGATCAATTATTGTTAGTTTTAGTTAAAAGTGTGAATACTAGATTGTTGTTCATTTCTCTAATCTCTCCTTTTCATTAGATAATTACTCAATAGTAATTATTTGAATGTGATTCTTGCAATTCATAATTCAGATTTTGTTTTTCTACAAATTAGTTGAGGGTAGATTAAGATTCATGGTTTGTAATTTCTTTAAGGTTTTCTTGTGAATTATTCCAGATTGAACTTCAAGAATTAGAAAAGTAGCTATTGCAACGATTTAGAATAATTTATTCCTATATAGCTTATGATTTCACTCTGCACAAACAATACAACCACTCTTGACATAAAGAGACAAATCATTGGTTGATGATTATGGTAGGCATTAGGATTGATTTTTATAAGTCACATTTTTGCACCAACACTTGGAATATGGCATGAGGATGATTGTCTTAAAGAAATATTTGGTTCAACCCAATCTATGGTTGCATGGGACATGGAATTCCTTGACCTGGTTTCACTTTGCATATGTTAATAAGAGATCTTTTCCTCTTTTGTATTATGTGTAAATGTGTTTTTTATGGTGTCATCTTAATGGTTATTCTATCATTACTATTATACTGGTTATATATTTGTTATAAACATGGTTTATGACAAACATGAGTTATGACTCTCATCATGTTTTGATTAGTAAATGAAATTTTAATGAATTTTTGACATAATAAATGATACTACAGATATTATGAGAGGGCATAAATACTTCTTGAAAATTCTTAGATAACTATGAACTCCATGTGCTCATATGTGTTTATGTGACCTATAGATTTCATGTCATGATGTGTTTGTTAGAATGTTTGTCATGGCTAGGAATTTCTAGGTCATATCCTTGTTTAAGTTTTACATTGGAGGCCTTGTCGTATTATAATTTATCATTTCTAAGAGTTTCATTGAATTATGGGAAGAGGCTTGAGTCTTGGCCCTGATAAAATGGCTCTGAATAGGGGATCACTAGCACAAAAATTCTTGTAAAAGTCTGCAATCACATATATATAAGCTTAGGCATGCAACTGGAGTGTTTCAGTTTCACAAAGAGCTTATTGCGAGTGCGACTACGACTCTATTTTAGCAAAAAATAAGGTTAACTTAGGGATTAGCCACCTAGAGTGGTAGGTTGGTTTTACATAGTAATTTGTCACTGTCCTTGTACTCCCCATTCCTTGATCCTAGAGGACCCATATAGTGACCCATGTGTACTTTCCAAGCTTGGAATACATACCCATGAACCACATTTTGTCTACCAAATCATCTCCCTTTACAACGTTTTTGAAAGTTCCTTGCAAAAAAATGGTTTTCAAGGTCGATGCTTTCACTCAGTGTCTGACCTGCACCGATAGCGAAATTTGCACTGAGACCTGTGCCGATTGGCGCTCTGTCTTAATGTTGGACTTGCGTCAATCATGTTTTGGAAATTTTTTTAAAGTAGAAAGGAAGATTCCATGACTAGAAGCTTCATGAGGCAGCGAGATATAAGTTTGTTATGAGGATATGGCCGAGGAACTCCCCTTTGGGCTTCTTGTTTCCATAAAATAGGAACTTGTCCAAAGGATAAGCTCTTTCCCCATAATTTGAGGGCCCATAACCTCCTCCTCCATTTTTATATAAGGATACCTCCTTCAGATCTACAACCATAGTTAGTTAGCAATCATAGAGAAGAGAATAAATTATAGCTTTGGGAGAATAGTGCAAAGTGTGATTGTTTTTGTGCGCTGAGAACATAGTGATATCTTGGACCTTTGTGTGTGTTAGTGTTACAAACGTGCTTGGATATGGACTTGCTAAAGGAGAGCCTCAACATCAAGGCTTGGTTGTAAACCCCCCTTGTATTTATCATAATAAAATGCATCTGATGTTTATCTTCCACTCTTGTTTACATATATAATGAGTTTTCTAGCATTCCTTGATCAGCTAGATAGGTTGTAATTTTTTTTTTATGTTTGTCATGGTTTTACGCTTATTGTAGTGTCTTTATTGTCTGTACAGGTTATCAGATGTTGGCAGCAACGTGTATAGAGCTTCGGAAGAGCGACGAATCAAGAAGCTTCGATAGAAGACGACAAGATAGCATCAAAACAGGGTAGGCCATCATCTTTGCTTTAAATTTCATTTACAATCTAGGAAGGTAGATGTTAGTATGTTCCCGTAGTTTCGAGACCCACTCTAGGGCTAGAGGGATCGCCTCTGTCCAAAAAGGGGATTTACCTAGCCTCTATATAGACATGATGGTTGTTCCAGGTCCCTTGGATTTTAATTTCTCTTGGGCCATGACTATGCTTATGCCATGGGTTAGGTTATCTAGTCCCTCCTTCATGTGATCTATTTTCCACACAAATTTTGGATCGTGACCATTGATCATCTTTCATTCTTTGATCCTGACGTGGAATCTGGTCCACCATCATCCATTTCGAGTCTTTATCCACTGATTGTAGCTTCCCCGCTACAGGTTAATTATGTGGCTACTTGTCACATGCCTGCATTCAGTGATAGTGTTGTTGTGCATCATGTGCTGGGGGCATTGGGTCTTCATTTCCGAGATGTTGTTCTCCTATATGGTGCGGAACTCTTGGAAGCCATGACCTCTTATTCATCATGATGAAAGGAAGTCAGATCACAGTTCATTTCCGTGTGTCAAGCTCCATAAAAAATGAAACAAGATGTCATGAGGATAGTTCTTTTAATGTTTCAACCTCTTTAAAACAATGAAACACATTCCTATTCAATTTGAGTCTTTGATACAATCTCGTAAAATCCCACTCAAGTCTTTCACTTGATCTTGTAACTAAACCTTCACTCCCTCCACATGTTTACTCAGGTGCATGGACTGAAGCTTGGGGGGCATGTACCTTGAATTGAGTCACCATGCTGCGGGCATGCAAAAATTTCAAACATAGCTTGTTTCTGTTTCAAGCTTGTGTAAAAATGAAACCAATTCCAATTAGAGTTTCCTGATTTCAAGATTGTGTAAAAATGAAACCATTCCTATTTTACCTCTCCTGATTACCATTTTATCAGCTTATTTTGGCAGATGAACCTTAGTTTTCTCATTCGACAGTCACTATCTGCTTGGCCGATCGTATGCCTTCACTTGGTTGTTTTACCCATTCTTGAGGAACCACTGCAATGAGTGGTATTTTTAGCCAACCTCTTGACCTTTACTTTTTCTGAGCAGTTCCACCATTACCAGAACCAGTAGCTACCCTTAATACCATACGTTCCTCTAGGACAAGTCATATTTCAATTATTTTATGACTCTCAGAAATTGAAAAGATTGTCGAGACTCTTGTCATTTTGAACTCGTTAAATGGATGTGAAACGATATCTACCCAATATACATTTACCCCTTTTTCGGGCTAGGATATATTATTTACGAAAAACGAATAACTTATCCTATCATGACAAAGAGTTTCTTTCAGATAATTTTTTTCTACCTTTTCGGATCTGAGGGACTATTTATGAAAAGGGACCTGCTGGAGTTTTCTTTTCCATCTCTTTTCAAAATCTCTAAACATGAAAAGACACTGAGTTCTCCCTTTGTCAGACTTTCTAAACCATGATGACATCGGAAATAGTCACCATGACGTTACTCGAGTTCCTCCTTCCTAGGGCTCATAAAATGTACTAGGTTGGATTTGTTTGAAGGAAAAAATTATATGACAAGAATATGTTATCCTCTTCAAGCTTGGGTAAAAATAAAGAGGTACTCGCCAGAAATGATGGGGGAAAATGGAATTTTTTCATCAGTTGTGTCAGCAGTATGTCACACTTGAACATGACACTTGTTTGAAGTTCGTGTCGGGTTGGGATATCTTCACTCTGTCACTTTCCTTCCATGGGTTTGGGAAATTTGTTTTCCTCTCATTCAATTACCAATCTTTTCAACATGACCTATGATCCTATTTGATTCAAATGCTGCCAAATTCCAGAGTCGTGTTGCCAATATGTTTAAGAGCAAATCCTTCTGCAGTTTGTACATTCCTTGATCCTCTTGATTCACACTCATATTACCTTCTCTGTTTCATGTCGATGATGTGGGATTCATTATGATCCTCCTTCGACGGATTGCTTCCTGTCGAATTTAGATCATTATCCAGGAAGTTGATCTAGAGACTCCTTTTTGGTACCTTAAAGCTTGGATACCCTCATGGAAAGTTCTTCACATTCGACGACAGGTTCACATCGTTGGCCTTAGATCGGGTGATTTCATGAGTGTTCAACTTCAATTTACTGTTCATGTTTCCTGGATTGTACTAGTAGTACCTTGAGATCCATTAACATTATGGTGTTGGAAATATTGTCATTGATGGCAAAGGAGAAGAAAGGAGCTGCACCTGAACTATCACAAAGAAGAACCAACAATAATGCAAAGGAGATAGACAAGGATCAGAGGAAGCAAAGGCAACAAATTGAAGTAGAGAAGAGGGGCACAAGTTTTTGGTGAGTGTGTAGTAGCATTTACACGAATTGACAATTACAACGAATTGATTGAAGAATACATCGCTGTGAAGGTTTTTGCCAGCATTAAATAGAGAGCATGCCTTGTGTGAATAGGCCTATCCTACAATGAACATTATTGTGAATATTGTGGTGATTAATCTCATTAATCGAGAGTAGTGATGGAGGAAGGCCATCGAATTGAAGATCTTGCCAACTAATGATGTTTTGTAAGTAAATTTAGTTCTGTATATAAAAGGATTGGTTTCAGCACCATATAGACATTGTTGATTTAACTCTATGTAAATGAGGTTTGATTTCAATAAGAAATTGTATGAGATTGCATGAACAGTATAATTCAATCTCAGGAATAAATGGGTCGATTCTATTGTATGAAATGTTGCCTTCATGTATAGTATACAGGAAGAGGGTCTAGTTATACACTCTGTCATCTGTAAATCGTGAAAGGAGGATCGATCTAGAAATAAATGTGTTAAATAGAGACCGAACCGAATGCTATAATGTATTAAACTTGAGTTCAGGTTTTATGGTGTAATTGAAGTGAAGTGAGCTCGAGGTTTAAAGTCTATGTGGATTTCACCATAGTCAAAATTGGAAGTTCAAACCTGTGAATTAAGGTCACCGTCTGCGTGGAGACAGAATCAAATAAATAGGAAGCACAGGATGATATTGGAACCTAATCAAACCATGAATTGGAATCTCTTTATAGCAATGGATCCCTGTATAAGAAATCGAAGGCACAATGTTGAAGGCGTAGAGATAGAATCACTATGCATTGGTTAACTGGGTTGGTTCATTTAAACCAATTCAAGTGTTGAATTAGATGTGGTAGCCTTGAAGGATTTTGTGTGGGAAGGTTGGGAGCCATTATATTCAAATCATAAGGTGAAGGAAGGTGAACAACCATTTCAAAGCCGAGAGCATAGAATCATGGAATGGTTCTGAACCTCGAATAGAGCGGAACCATGAAGGTAAAGCAATTTTGACGAATAAAACCAGCAGTTTTGCAAAATTTAAAAGTGGTAAATGGAATGCCCACAAAAAAATGCTATAGTGCTCTTTGAGTGACGTGTGGCAAAGGTGGTTTCCAAAAACCATGAGTTTCACACTTTTTCTGGGCGTTAAAGTGATGTGGGGAAATTTTTGCGATTACCGTTCGATCAGTTTTGTGAGAGATCAAAGGGGTTTCGCATTACAAGTTGCGAGGTCGATAATTAGAGGTAAGTTGCGTATGTAGTGGGGCCCAGATGTATTTGATGCGACGGTTTGTATATGTGTGAGGCCTAATCAATAGAGGGCTATGGTCGAGTATTTTTATTTTAAGAAGTGGGTTCTTAACCAAGGTTAAATAGTTAACATAACAAACGTATATATATAGTGGCCGAAGACATATGTGGTAAAAGGGAAGTTTTGTCGTATATAGATATAAGTGTGTGGGTCTATGTTATAAATTTAATTTTATGATAAAGTTCATTAGATCTCCATAAGGTGAAAGCCCAAACACTTGGTTGGATGGTCAAATACAATTTGAATATTTATTGATTTCATGAAATAAGGTAATGCCTATGGGTTATAATCATAGAGCATGGACGAGAAAGAAATCTGCATGTGAATATGAACAATTGGGTCTTATTATAAAGTTAAATCAGAGATTTAAAATGTACGCTTCCACATTGAGAACTGAAATGGTTGAATTGAAATACTCACGGGGTTTGGATACGTGGTAAAGTGTTCACATATTTATATTAATATATGTGTTGGGCGAAGATTTATTGTTGGTTTAACATATGCCAGAACCAATATACAATATTGTTTTGGGAAATAACTCCCTAGAGGTTTGTTGGGTCAAAATCTCCATAGATCAGGGCATGCTACTCAAGAAGGACTCACACAACCACAATTGTATGCTAAAAGCTAGATAATATTGATAGTATAAATCACTCGTAATCCTACGTTTGATGTGGATCCCACGGGGTCCAAACCACCAGCAACCCTTCTTCCTCTTCAACCTAGAAATCAAGAAAGAACATGCACGAAAATCTAGTTGTACATCATATACTTCTCCTAAATGTCAGTGTAATGCATGTGAAACATCATATAAACAATAATAAATGATTAAATAATGATCTTTTCACATATGAAAGCAGATATTAACACGTGAATTCGGGAACAAGATGGTTCTTCTTCATTACGAACAACATGTACAATAATAAAAAGTGGAGAGATCACCTGAATCCTTCCATGATCTTCGAACAGACCGTCGTCCGGATCCGTCCTGCCCTTGCCTCGCTAGGATACTTTCAAGACTTGTGCACACGAGATGACATATAAACTGATGAACATCTCCAGGAAACAAGGCTTTCCTGTAAAAATCTGGGAAAGTGCAGGAGGCACGGGAAATCAGACTTGAATTGGGATTCCAACAGAGTATAATCTATAATTTCTCCCTCCCTTAGGCCATGCATGTGAGGGGATTTTATACTCCCTCAAAGTAGTTTCAATGTGTTGGAAACAGTTGGCCACGTGCTAGGGTGGTTGAACTACTGGAGTAACCATCAACCCAATCCAAAAATAGGGAATTTCATATATTTTTTAATGATTTTAATGACATACGCGGAAAAGTGTGTATGGACTAGCGTATACACGCAGAAAAGTCTGGGCATACCCGCGTATGGGATTTTTAACACTGTTTTTTATGAACTTTGTTCAAGTCTGTGGGAATGGGTGCCCAAGTCCAAAGAGACAATCATGAATCACATGAGGGTGAAAAATGATGCTATAACAGATCCCCCCTAATATATGAGGTAAGAAGGGGTACATGATGGCCGAAATGTATTATGCACATAGAAAGAACTTCACAAGGACAAGAGAGGACTTCACCAGATTTCAGCCTGCCAAAAACCAATGAAAGAAAACAGAGAGTCAACTCATGCTGAGGCGGGCATACCCATGCTCAGTCAAAAATATATCATATAGAAAGTACATGATGAATCCAGAATGTATACAAGTATAGCTGAACTGAAAGTACATAATGAATCATCTGAGCAGGGCCCAAAATTACAAGTCAGAATCAATGTCCAAGTATCACATATAGAAAGCTGATCAATGATGCTGAAACTGGATATCTGATCATAAAAGTAACTGAATCTCCAAGTACCAAATCATAAGGGGTGGAACACATGGTACAATCACGCAACTTGGGAGACAACATATAAGATGCTACTGTACTGAACTGCAACATATAAGGGTGGACGACATCACTGGCAGAAACTGAATGGACTGTCAAAAGTGAACCAGAAGAAGCTAATGCAACCCGAGGTCTTCACCGATCTCGACAACACAATTCTACACAATGGTAATAAATGAGCTGAAGTCGACCATGTGAGAAATCATTGGATTACCAGTCAATAATGTAAACCGTTAACCAACGTGAGACAACCCACCAATAATGAAAATGAGTGTCAAGGTGCCCCAGTACAATCTAACAAGTGTGAATGAATGAGTTGAAGTCGAACACTTGGAAGAATCTACCAATCAGGAGGCAACGACGAATCCCCACTGTCGATAGCGAAGAGTCTGCCACTGAAGACTGCAAACCCTAAGGTACTGAGAAAAAGACTCTAGATCTTATTCCCAGAGCAATGAGTCGGAGTCGATGGGAAAAGATCTGCTGGAAGGAAGGCATTAAGGCATCCCACATCAGTCCAGCACGAGTGTAACCCGTAGGACAGAATTTGGAAGGAATCGGACGAAGCAAAGTGACGAAACCAAAACCGAAGTACGTTCCGACATGCACAAGATGAAGCTAGCGCACAGAAGAAACCCTCTGAACCAACCAATAATGAAAGCTGACACAAAGGCGAGATATCCACCGATAGGGTCAAATGGAAATCAAGGTACTTCACGAATCCCAAGTGTGATAATGTATGCTGACGTCGAACACAAGGAAAACCACTCAGTCAAAGACCCATAATGATGATCAAATGCTGAGCACAAGGACACCTATCAATGATGGAAATAGGGCCAGGGTGTGGCTCTAGGTTTTCTCTTAGAGCAATGTGTCGTAGTCGATGAGAGACAAACCTGCCAGCAAGAAGTCAATGGAGACCTTCTCAAACCAGCACGAGCAGAAGACCAAAAAATTTGATGTGATAGAACAAGATACTAACCATACCAGGTAGGCCGACTGAATAATGAGTCAAGAGACACCGCAGAATGGCCGACTCTAGTTAGAATTCCCTTGAACAAAAGCACAACTCGTGATGACCATGGCAGTAAAAAATGACACTGTATAAGTATGTTATGCAGGAGGCAAAAACAAACTCTCCATATGATTGGAAGAGATAACCAACTGGGGGAGAATTGACCAGTGAAACAAGGCAAAAGATGAACCTAGGTCAAAACTAAAACCATCCCAAATGAAGGAAATATATAAGTGTATGTGCTTTGTTCAAGGGCAACAAACTGACACTGTACTTCCATTAAATTAGGAAGTCACATCTCATTCCCGCTCTTTTTGCTATATTTAATTTTTTTGGTCTTTTTCATATAATAAGCCTGAAAAAGAATAAAAGAATGCTATGGTACAATGGATGGAATGAGTATTGTGGAGTACTAAAAAGGTATGCTTTTGATGATTATTTCAGTGGCTTTTTAGTAGAATTTGCAAACCTTTTTACATCATCAGTTTGGAAAATAATAAGGGATTATAATAAAACATGTGAGAATTGATATGCAAGACTTAACCGCTGATAATTGTTATTTTCTATGCAGGAAAAGGAGAAAACGAGAAGTTGTCGTTCCAAAGGAAAGGATAAAGTCGAGATAACTGTTGTCCCTCTGAAGGAGAACCGAATGCAAACAAGGCTAAACAGATCAAAGCAAATCGGCCCGGAAAAGGAGGAGAAGACACCAGCTCGGCGCAAAAGAAAAGAGAGGATGAAGGATTAACAGTTTGGCGAATCCCTCAGGATCTTTGATCTTGAGGGATCGCTGCTTTATTTATCTTGTTACTTGGACATCTCCGCCGTCACCTTTATATAAAGGGACAACACTGTTAGCTTAGGGATATACGTTTTTATGTAATTTTCTGTTAAACATCAGCTCTGATTATTGAGTCCCGTTGAGAACTGGTTCATTGTATTTTTGTCCGATGCATTAATATAAGTTTGGTGTTTATCTCATCTCTGCGTCTGGATTAACTTAAGGCGGTGTACCCTTGGAGGCTAAGGGCCCGGCCCCGGAGGACACTTGCTTCTGTATTACTACGATTTGATTTCCGCGTGGTTTGTTTATCGTTGTTATTTGGTAATCTGATATGCTTTATAAGTTGATGTTACGTGCTCTGTTAAGATTAAATCATTGAGGTTTTTACAGCTAGAATCGTGTATTGACTCTGCATTATGTTATTGATCCTTTCAGAGTTAATTGCATGTTATTAGTCTTAACCAAATATTCTTATTGTTCTGTTACAGAGCTTTTATACTGAACATTTATGTCAAGCAGTGCTCTTCATGATTATTGGATTCAGAGATAATACTGTTCTGTTTGGGAGCACAATTGACTCCCTGTGATTAAGATTACTATTCCAGCGTGTTGTGTGCGTATATGATTTACTAAAGCTGTTCCATAATTTGTTAATAGTTAATGTTGTTCCATTAGTGTGTTTTGCGTGATTTGCCTTAAGAGTGAAAGATTGTTATTTGATTGTGAGGAGTGTATTTGGGTTGATAGATTAATTTTGGTTATGACTCACGAGACTTAGTTGTTCGATTGCTGTTCCATTTTAGAATTACTGTTCCATTTCAGATTTGCTGTTCAATTCTTTATCTGCTGTTCCATTTACTCGCATTTGTTGATTTGGTGTGAGAGACGATCTAAGGCTGTAGTGAGCTTTGGCATTCACTGTATAGCTCCCAGACCTGCGGTCTATGCTCTAATTTCCTTTCCATCAGTTTCTCAAGGGATGGGTTATCACTGCCGAACCCTTGACTGATAAGCTGCCGAGTTTTCTGAATGTGTGATTTATTCTTTTGAAGTAATTTAGTTATAAACAAGCATCCGTTTACTCTTGTATTTCTTAGACACTGTACTACTAGCATTACTCTGACAAGTGATTGCCTCAGATTGAGACACTCTTTGGAATAACAAAACACTCCCGGGTTGACATATTAATGTGAGGTAATTAGAGGTGAAAGAGACCCTTTTTATAGCTCTACATTTTGGCGCCATTGCCGGGGAAGAGTGTAGCCATTTGTCTTTTTCAGAGTAGTCTACAAACCTGCTAGGGAGGAGTTGGATCCTAAAAACGGAAGGTAAGAACCTACGTGCGGAGCATGTAAAAGCCCTGCTCCACTATCCGCTTTCCTAACAGATTTGTTCTTGTTTTGTTTGAATAGAAGTTGGTAGTTCATTTGAGTGCATGACTAAGCAGAAAAGACCAGAAAAGAATATCAAACCCCCATCCAAGCCTGAAAAAGCTAAGGGGCCGGTGACCCTTGGCCGAACGACCTTCATAGACGAAATCTATAAGAAAACAGAATCTCAGCCATCAGTAGGCCTCAGGAAAAACATTTCTAAACAGCCTACTAGTTCCCTTCAGGCCACAGGATCACCATATGTAGCCTGTGCTGAGGTGCATAGTCAAACTGAAGAGCAGGACTTTCAAGAAATCGAAAATTCTACTCCAGAACTATTGCAGGAAGGGAATTCTAGCAACTTTTGTGAAGGAGAGGGAGAAACCGGGGAAACCAAGGAACCAAAATCTCCTATTGGAACAAATCGACAATTAGATAGCCCAGATAAGGGGAGTGCTGCGAAATTCATTGTTGAAGGAATCCAATCCCCTCGGACATCTCGTATTCTCATTATTCCAGATAAGGGAAGTGCTATTAAAACAATCCCTGTCAAAACCATTCCCTCTCAACCTAAGAATACCCTCCTAGATATCCCGGAAGGTTATTGGCATATATTCGATCCCATGGCTCAGAACTAGCCAAATGCTCAAACCTCTACATTACAATATCCTATAGTGGATTCTGTAGCAAATGCACCCATGAAAGCTATCCCTCTGCAACATATCCCTACATTTCACGGTCTCACATCAGAAGATCCGGATGCATTTTTATTCGAATTCGATGTGTTATGCAGGGGGTATGATTACACCACCGACCCCCAAAAATTGAAATTATTCCCCTCTACATTAAAAGGGGCTGCTTTAAGATGGTTTATGGGACTAGGTGGTGGGGTTATCAACAATTGGGATCAAATGAAAGAATCCTTCTTAAAAAAATATCAGGATTATTGTAGGTCTAGAGAATTAAAAGATGGAATATTCCAAATGACAGCCAGACCGAATGAAACATTGGAGGAGTATGTGGAACTTTTTTAGTACAATCTACCTGATAATGTGTTGAAAACTGCATTAATAAGAGGCATGAAGGAACAATGGATTGAAACATTAAACATCATGGGAAAAGGGGATATTTATCAAGAGAATTTTGCTGACATCATTGATTTATGTATCAGGAGTTCAAGAGGCAGCACAAGAATAAAACTGACAGAATATGATCGGTTTGCAAGAGATAACAAAGTATCAACAGAAGGAGTAACACGTGCAGAAATTGGAAATTTATTAGAAAATTTTAAAACTGATATTCTAGGGACACTAACCACACAACTTGATATTGTGCAGGCTAAATAGAAGCAGATGGAGGCAGAACAGAATTTGGCGATCTTCTGCCCCCGATGCAGAAAAAAACATAGCCACAAGGAATGTCCACTGGATAAAGTCCAAACGTGCGCCATCTGTACAAAAGATCACCTTACGGAAAGCTGCCTCTCACTTCTTGGATTGAAAGCGGTATATAAGGAAGCAGAAGAAGAACCAGAATCGGTGAACTCAATCAACCAGCGTCGCCAGTGGCAGCCGAGACAATCTAGTATGTTTCCGGACTCAACCTCGTTCTTTCAACCCCCACAGTATAATGCTCAACAATATGGTATGTGGCAAAATCAATGTCAACCCCCATTTTCAAACTGGTCACCACAATCGTTTCCTTCTTCAAATCCATGGCTAAATCAAACAAGCCAATCTGGTTGGTTGAATTTCCCTTACACTCCACCATATTGGCAAAATGGCCCATATCCTTCACAATGGACTCCCTCTACTTCACAAAGTTCACCCTGGCAGACAAGCTGGCAAAGACCGATGTACCAGCCAGCCGGAACTATTCCGCTCCCTCAACCTACTCTGCCAGCCTTACAACAAAATCCCCAGTCTAACCTGAGACCGCAACTCCCAGCCCAACCCGATCCCAATCCAAATAACAGACCAGTCCAATCTATCCAAATCATAGAATCACCAGAAATAGGACCCGACCTGAGGGAGTGCAATGATCTTCAGTTAAGATCTGGACGTATAATTGAAACTGAGGGAGATAAAACAGTTCATATTGAAGATCAGTTACCAAGAGAACATCAGTTGCAACGAGAGGATGTAAATAAGCAGCAGACTCATAACCAAGCAACCACATCCTCTCCTCCGTTCCCAGAACGATTAGTCATACCTCGACCCATACAATATCCTGACTTTGACATTCTGGGAGAATTACAAAATCTGTACATAAAAATTCCATTCCTCCAAGCCATTCAAGACATTCCCATATACGCAAAAACTATCAAAGAATTGTGCATAAAGAAACCAAGGAGGAATATAACAAATAACCCAAGAGTCCAAGTAGTCGGTACGTTATCTGACCTATTATCTGGGAGAGAAACACCCATTAAATATGAAGACCCAGGGAATCCAATTATAACTGTTCAAATTTATGGTCAGACCCTGTCTAATGCCTTAGTTGATCTAGGAGCTGCAATTAATATTTTAACAACCACTACTTGCCAAAAGCTCGGCATTACATCGGTAGAACCCACCTCTACTTTGTTAGAATTGGCTGACCGATCTGTGGTTAGACCAGAGGGTATTCTACAGGATGTCATGGTCTCTGTTGATTCCTGGGAGTATCCAACCGATTTCCTGATAATTAACCCAAAAACCCGACTTGATGGACACCCGCTAATTTTAGGAAGACCTTGGCTTGCCACTGCCGATGCCTACATTGGCTGCCGGCAAGGAAATATGACCATAACCAGAGGACCGAATAGCAAAAATTTAGTTCTATGTCCTCCAGCGCAGCCAAGTGTCACAGTGATCAAAACTAATAAGCACCCTGTATCATACCTTACTGATAACATCAGATCTCTATTAACTATACAAGAGGCACTTGATTTTAAAGACCAAACAGAAGATGATGCCATTAATAATTTCATTAGTCAAACTGAACCTCGCACACAGTGTCACATGATAGAAGCATCATTTGATAATGAATTAGAGGAAGATCCTCTGAAAGATACCCATGACCAAACGATACCTGTTACTTCTGTTGCAAATAGTAAAACTATGGAAATTGCACCAGGAAAAACTCTAAACATCAATGCTAATCTCACACCTGAACAAGAAACTAAGCTCATCCATCTGTTAACGAAATATCAAGAAGCATTTGCATGGGACTACCCTGATATGAAAGGAATCGACCCCCAGTTATGTACACACCACATTTATATAGAAAAAGATGCCAGACCTGTTCGTCAGCCCCAGAGGAGACTTAATCCTCATCTAAAGGATGTGGTAAAGTCTGAACTTCAGAAACTTTTAGATGTCAATTTTATCTATCCTATTTCTGATAGTAAATGGGTCTCTCCGCTTGTGGTGGTACCAAAAAAGAATGGAAAATGGAGAATCTGTGTGGACTATAGGGAACTAAATAAGGCGACATAGAAAGATCATTTTCCTCTCCCATTCATAGGCCAAGTATTAGATACTTTAGCAGGAAAGAAATTCTTTTCTTTCTTGGATGGCTTCAGTGGATACAATCAGATTCAGATTGCCCCTGAAGACCAGGATAAAACTACTTTTACTTGTCCTTGGGGAACATTTGCCTATCGAGTTCTACCTTTTGGCCTACGTAATGCTCCTGCCACATTTCAAAGGGCTATCCTTAGCATTTTTGCAGATTTAATAAATGATGGACTTGAAGTTTACATGGATGACTTTACACCATATGGAGATGATTTTGATCTAGCTCTAGACACCCTAGAAAAAGTCCTACAACGCTGCATTGTTACCAGGCTTTGCTTAAGCAATGAAAAATGTTTCATGATGATGACTGAAGGGCTTATCCTAGGACATTATGTTTCAGCAGCCTGCATTCAGGTAGACCCGGCCAAAATCCAAATAATTTTGCTCATTCCCACTCCTACTACTCAAACAGAGGTACGTAGCTTTCTTGGATTTTCTGGTTATTATAGACGATTTATAGAACATTATTTGCATATTGCTGCTCCTTTATATGCACTAACTGGTAATGTTGATTTTCTTTGGACAGAAAAATGTGACCGTGCTTTCGAGGGTCTAAAGAAGCTCGTATCCACAGCTCTAGTCCTTCGAGGACCAAACTGGGACCTACCGTTCCAGATATCATCTGATGCCTCAGATACAGCTATTGGCGTAGTCCTTGGGCAGGAAGAGGATAAAAAGCCATATGCTATCTATTACATCAGCAAAAATTTATCTCCTGCTGAATTAAATTACACTGTTATTGAAAAAGAATTCCTAGCTGTAATACATGCTGTCAATAAATTTAGACATTATATTACAGGCTATCCTGTTATCTTGTATACAGACCATTCCGCCATAAAATATTTAGCAAATAAGCCTGTCACAAATGCCAGAGTAACTAGATGGTTAATTTTATTGCAGGAATTCGATATCACAATCAAGGATCGACCTGGCAAAGAAAACCCTGTAGCTGATTTTCTTTCGAGAATACCAAAACCAAGCGATGCAGCAGCAGTTGAGGATCAATTTCCGGATTAGCACCTGTTTGCTGTTGCCGTTCAAACACCCTGGTATGCTGATGTTGCCAATTACCTCGCAGTAGGTAAACTACCAAAACATTTAACCCCTAACGAGCGCAAGCAGATTGTTCAGAAGAGTGCTCGATTCTCGTGGATTGGGGGCTATTTGTTTCACACAGGGGCAAACATGCATATAAGGCGATGTGTTAGAGAGGATGAAATCTTTGACATCCTAAAAGCCTGTCACGATGGACCGTGTGGGGGGCACTTCGCTGAGCGTAGAACTGGCCACAAGGTATTGCAGACAGGATATTACTGGCCTACGATTTTCAAAGATGCAAAGAAATTTGTCCAAGCCTGTGACAGCTGCCAACGAGCAGGACGACCTGGTCAAGCCAATGAAATGCCTCTGAAACCACAGTTAGTCATCGAACCATTCGAGCGATGGGCTCTTGATTTCGTTGGACCCATCAACCCCTCGTCAAATCAGAAAACATATATCTTGGTGGCAACAGAATATGTCACCAAATGGGTTGAGGCAGAAGCATTGCCAAGAGCCACAAAGGACTCTGTCATCCAGTTCCTGTTCCATCTATTTGTACGTTATGGCCTTCCCAGGGAAATAATTACAGATGGAGGACCACAATTTGTTGGGCATAAATTAGCTGCAACACTCAATAATTATCACGTCCAGCATAAAATCACTACTCCATATCACCCACAGGCGAATGGGCAGGTAGAAAGTAGAAATAAGATAATAGAATCAATCCTAACAAAAACCATTGCGTCACATAGGCGTGATTGGGCTACCCGACTACCTGAAGCACTCTGGGCCTATAGAACCACATGGAGGAGCACCACCGGTTACTCACCTTATCAATTAGTGTTTGGAAAACAACCCATTTTCCCCATAGAATTCGAAATCCAAACATTACGGACAACACAGGAAGTTGGCCTAGATCTAAGCGAGGCACAAATCAATCGACTGCAGCAGATCAATGAATTAGACGAAATTAGGCTCTCTGCACTACAAAATACAGCATTGATTCAACAGCAGCGAGCTAAATGGCATGATGCGCTCATCAAGAACAAAGTCTTCCACGAGGGAGACTGGGCTCTGTTATACGACTCTCGGTTTCAGGACTTCCCTGGAAAACTTCAGACTTGATGGTTGGGACCATACGAAATCCAGAAGGTGCATGATAACGGAACCCTTACTCTAATTACCATTGACGGTTCTGGATATGCATTCAAAGTAAATGGCCACCGAGTTCGTCTCTATCGCAAACCACTCACTCGGGAATCCTTCTGCTAGCAGCTACGCCGAGACACTGATATGGAGATTTTAGGAGAGGAAGAGAAATCTTCCTCACTTGTTATTCATTAAGGAATTCATTTCTTTTTACAATTTGTACATAAGTTCTTGTCTTTGAGTTGTTCTTGTACATATGTTTGAATTAAATGTTTTTCTTATCATTTTATTGCTGTCCCTTTTCTTTTTCAAAGCTTCGATTTTTGTCGTTCTAAAAAATGGCATTTGTGTGTTCTTTATGTTGTTAGTTTTGCTTGTTTCGCTGTTCCTTTTCTAAAGGAACAGCATTCTGGATCTCTGCTGTTCCTTTTCTAAAGGAACGATACTTTTACGTCTTTTGCTGTCCCTTTTCCAAAGAAACAGCATTTTTGGTTACTACTGTTCCTTTTTTTTCAAAGAAACAGTATTCTTATGTTGCTGCTTTCTTCTTTTTCAAAAGAACGACATTTTGAGTGTTTTTATAGTTCCTTTTTCAAAAGGAATGGCATTTGCATGTTTGCTGTTCCTTTTTCTATCATCCGTCGGAACACCACTAGCATACTTTTTCTCTCCTTGTGAAACAACTTATTCCTTTTGCTGATCTAAATTGAGGATGCTCCTTGCCCATCTTCTTTCAAGTCTTTAAGATACAGCTATGTACTTGTGCAATGAATATAAAATCACAACATACCGAAATCCGCAAACCATAAATCGCTATATCTATAAGGCTCTGCATTAGTAAGAGGACAAAAGGAAGGACACACTTATTTCTTATCTTTTGTTGTCATTGTTTTACTAATTTTGCCCGTATTGGTTATCTTTATCATGCTGATCCCTTTAAACCTTTTTTATTATTATTTAGGAATAAGAGCAAAGGACTTATATCTTCCTATTGAGATGATAAGACTTCTTCCACCATTCCTACTCTTAAGGAGTGTTGAACCACCCTTTGTGTATAAATAAGGAAAAGTACTCTATGAAAAAGAAAAAATATGTGAACATGATATGTGAAGTGTCAAATGTAGGATAGGGGGTCTCATCAAGAGCCAGCCTACCATGATCATGAGGATGGAAGTGAAGTGGCAATCCCACTATGGCCACCACACCAGGGATATGGTCCAAAAGGTATATTCAATAATCGAACCTTGGAACAGGAGGTCTCATTACGAGCCGGCCTGCCCACTTTTCGCTCCTTCCTCGTGAATGGCATTATGGTTAACTGGTCACCAAGCCAGCATAATGGTCTACATTTTGACATAACAACATTCCTAAGTATACACAAAGGATCATGGTTCCAAGGGTGAAAAAACAACTCTGCCAAGGTTATGGACACCTGTCGGCAGCATAGCACTGTTAATGGTATTGAAGTCACCTTGGTTACACCAATGGGTAAGATACTAATACTCTTTTGTTTCTTATATCCTAGAAACTAATCATATATTATTTCCTGATTTATACATCGCATGAACATTTATCATCACCAATCATGGCAAAGGAAGTGACCATGACCACTTGAGATTTGGCAAGTACGACAGATATCCTACCCACCAGCCTCATATCATAACACAACAGCCTCTTATGTAATACGCGATCAATTATCCGCCTCGATTTCGGTAATTCGTTGTCCTTCTAAACATGGCATAATTCCATATGCTGTTCCTTTCTGACTCGGTTGCAGATCGGGTGCCGCTCCTTTATTTGCCGGCTGGGACAGCCTATCAAATTGCGGGGGGGGGGAGGTTAACCTCATTATTCCCTGAATTACGTGTCAGCTCACCATTCGGGAAAGATAGTGTATGACAGTATGGCATGGTTTAATGGCATGACATTTCTATTTTTACACAAGTTGCTGTTCATAATCCATTTCCGTTGCATTATTGCATACTCTATGTTTTTTTCGAAATCTTGCGATTATCACCCTCTCTGTGTTTCAAACAGCACAAGTAGTTACTGTTCCATTGAGAATCCACAATGAAACCATGGGAGGAAGGGCAATTCGAAGCGAACCCCAGAAATTGACAATCTCCGCTGCTGCCCGGGAAATCCTGGAAAGAGCAGGATGGTTGAATTATCTCAGTCGCCTGCAGGAGTCTGATGAAACAGTAGCGATGGAATTTTTGCAGAACCTGCAGGATGATCACTCCACAGTAAGGGGGAAGCGGATAGCGGTCACCGACGATATAATTGCAGAAGTTTCGGGACTACCAGCCACCGGACCAGTGTGGACATTAAAGAAGGAAAGATTACAGAAGATCATGGAAATTTTCCAGGACGAAGGTCAGAGCTTGACAATCAAGGGGAAGGGCATTCTGCCAGCAACGCTAGGAGAACCCTGGACGGAATTAGCAAGGAAAATGCAGAACTAAATCACCTACGAAGGGAGGAAAGACGTGGTAAGACCACGACATCTTAAACTCTTAGCTGTTTTAAAGCAGAAATGCTCTGTAAACCTACCAGCACTTCCGAATTCGTTACTGCATGATGCTGCGCGAAGCATAAAAAAGGCACAACATGTAGAGTCAGTCGTCAGTCACCATGGGCTAATACGATTAGTAGTCATTCATAGTCTCACCCAGTAGCAGAGCAGCTGGGAAGAGCTGATTGTAATGATTAAGGGGGGATTGACAGCGCCATCCCCAAAACGTAAACATTCTACAAGCACACCAGAACGTCTGGTAAAACGCAGAGAACAAAAACATGTTGCAAGTGCATCAGAACGACCAGAGATACACCAGGAATCGGCAAAGCGCAAGCATGCCATCGATCCACCCGAGCAGCCAGAGGAGCCTAGAAAATCAGTCCGGTTAGCTCGGATGCAAGGAAGGCTAGAAAAGCCCAGAAAATCAGCCCGATTACCTAGGATGCGAGGAAGCCTAGAGAAGGCTAGAAAATCAGCCCGGTTGGCTCGGATGCGAGGAAGGATGGGAAAGCTCCAGGAAAGCACCAGCCAACCAGTGGTAATTGAGGACGAGCAATCCGAAGAAAACGAGGAAGCAGCTGAGCATTCGGAAACAGAAATAGAAGCAGAAGCTGAACAGGAAGAGGAAATGGGACAGCAGGGAGATAGCGCATTACAAGACCCAATGGGAGAAGATGAATTGGCTGCAGTCCTAGCCAATATGGGTAAGTATGGCCAACCTTCTAGTCCAGTAGACCTCCACGACAAACCCCAAGAAGAAAACGCATCTGAAAAGTCGCATGCAGTAGAGGCAGAAAAAGGAAATCTGCCTGTTCATGATGAAGAAGAGATAGGAGATATTGAACGGGAACAATCGGTCCCCAAGACACCAGAGGAAATTCCGGAGGGAGTAGGAGCAGAAAAAGCAGTTGCCCAGGAAGAGACAGAACCAGTCAAGGTTCCTACCCCAGAACAGCCAGAGCAGAACAGTGAGGAAGCGCCCCAACAGAAAGATCTAGAAACCAGTCATGGTCCAAACCGCAGCAGACAGCCTGCTGTTCCTTCTAATGAAACGCTGGAAATTAAGAAATTGCGAATGGAACGACAGAAATTATTGAATACAATAACCTGGCTCAGACAGCAAATTAGAATTCTGAAAGCAAACCAGAGGGTAAGAAAGACCGGAGGGAAGAAAAAGAGGGCCAACAATCGCCCTGCTGTTCAAAACCCTTCTGAAAATCCAGCTGCCGTTCCAAATGATGTTGAGGAACAACAACAGACTGATATTCGCGTTAAAATAGAAAGAGATGATATAAGGACTAGTGAAAAGAGAATCCAGACAGAGGCACCACCCTCAGGGGTAATAAGGGTTCTGAACTCCAAACAGCATAATAAGAAAGTTCAGGTAAAACTCCCGGCCTCTACTGACCTATGGAAAAAAGATCCGAAGACAAAGACCTTGCATAAGATGATGAAGCAAGCCCAGCAAGAAGCCGAACAACTTAGAAAGCAAACGGTCCCCCGAGAAAAATATGAAGAATTACAGCAGCAACTAAGGGACGTCAATCAATCCAAAAGCCAGGCCGATGAAGGGTGGCGAAAGGAACAAGAGGAAGTTGCACAGGTAACCCGTAGACTAGATACTGTTATCAAACAGATGAATACCTTGTGTTCTTTATACAATGACGTTTTAGCATGTAGGGCCCCTGCTAAAAAATATGCTCTGTTTTTATTAGAACGGTATTTACAATTAAAAATAAAAGCTGTTAAAGCAGGCGCCCCTATACAAATCAACATTGTCAATGACTTTATAGACTGCTGTAAACATTATGGAGTGAAGGTCCAGAGATTGCTGTGTGAACTTTATTTGCATGACCTTGTGCTAGATCATGAGACTGAGTTGAACCCTGGCCCTTTCGTTGGAGACATCCAATTACAAGCATTCATTTCATTCGGGGTTAATCAGATTAAGTGGCTCAAGGCCTATGATACTTTCCAGAGTCAGGAACATGGCCTAGATCTACGGGTAAGGGCTGAGCCTAGGAACCCAGTGCAGTTGTGGAAAGCTCATAGAAACCTCATAAAGACTCCGGGTGTCAATGAAACGTTAGGACCCATGCATGAGGCACTCATTCGAGAGAGTTTAGAATATTTTCTTTCCATCAAAGACCTGGCCATTAATGCAGCCAAATTTCGGTACCGAATCTCTGATCCAAACATCCAGCTCAGGGAACCATTTAAGTATGAGAAATTTGAGTTAGCTGCCAACCGTTTGAACCTCTATGGCGAGAGCATTCTGAAAGCAGGGTCATCCTGGTTAGGATATAGATTTCGCACTCCAATTATTTGGCACCCTACACCCGGATACCAGGCCCTGTATGAGATGCCTGAGGGGCAAACAGGTCAGTTCTTTGACTATCTAATCACTCATCATGGCTGTAGGCCTCCGCATGAGACTCCTTCTCCAGCATATTCTCTCACCGCCTTGCATGTCAACTACAATGTTTTCATGAGGACATGAAACAAGGTAAGCAGGGGGGTGTGTGGAGTACTAAAAAGGTATGCTTTTGATGATTATTTCAGTGGCTTTTTAGTAGAATTTGCAAACCTTTTTGCATCATGAAATTGGAAAATAATAAGGGATTATAATAAAACATGTGAGAATTGATATGCAAGACTTAACCGCTGATAATTGTTATTTTCTATGCAGGAAAAGGAGAAAACGAGAAGTTGCCATTCCAAAGGAAACGATAAAGTCGAGATAACTGCTGTCCCTCTGAAGGAGAACCGAATGCAAACAAGGTTAAACAGATCAAAGCAAATCGGCCCGGAAAAGGAGGAGAAGACACCAGCTCGGCGCAAAAGAAAAGAGAGGATGAAGGATTAACAGTTTGGCGAATCCCTCAGGATCTTTGATCCTGAGGGATCGCTGCTTTATTTATCTTGTTACTTGGACATCTCCGCCGTCACCTTTATATAAAGGGACAGCACTGTTAGCTTGAGAGATATACTTCTTATGTAATTTTCTGTTAAAAATCAACTTTGATCATCGAGTCTCGTTGAGAACTGGTTCATTGTACTTTTGTCTTATGCATTAATATAAGCCTGGTGATTATCTCATTTCTACGTCTGGATTAACTTAAGGCGGTGTACCCTTGGAGGCTAAGGGCCCGGCCCCGGAGGACACTTGCTTCTGTATCACTACGATTTGATTTCTGCGTGGTTTGCTTATCGTTGTTATTCGGTAATCTGATATGCTTTATAAGTTGCTATTACATGCTCTGTTAAGATTAAATCATTAAGGTTTTTACGGATAGAATTGTGTATTGACTCTGCATTATGTTACTGATCCTTTCAGAGCTGATTGCATGTTATTAGTCTTAACCGAATATTCTTACTGTTCTGTTACAGAGCTTTTGTACTGAACATTCATGTCATAGATTCATATGAAGTTGTGTTCTTCATGATTGTTGGATTCAGAAATAATGTTGTTCTATTTGGAAGCACAGTCGTATCCCTGTTAATTAAGATTGATCAGATTACTATTCCGGCGTGTTGTGTGCGTATATGATTTACTAGTGCTGTTCCAGAATTTATCAATAGTTAGTGCTGTTCCATTAGTGTGTTCTGCTTGATTTGCCTTAAGAGTGAAAGATTGTTATTTGATTGCGAAGAGTGCATTTGGGTTAATAGATTAAGTTTGGTTACGACTCGCGAGACTTAGTTGTTCGATTGCTGTTCCATTTTAGAATTACTGTTCCATTCCAGATTTGTTGTTCAATTCTTTATTTGTTGTTCCATTTACTCGCATTTGTTGTTTTGGTGTGAGAGATGATCTAAGGCTGTAGTGAGCTTTGGCATTCACTGTCTAGCTCCCAGACCCGTGGTCTATGCTCTAATTTCCTTTCCATCAGTTTCCGAAGGGATGGGTTATCGCTGCCAAACCCTTGACTGATAAGCTGCCTAGTTTTCTGAATGTGTGATTTATTCTTTTGAAGTAATTTAGTTACAGACAAGCATCCGTTTACTCTTGTATTTCTTAAACACTGTACTACTAGCATTACTCTGACAAGTGATAGCCTCAGACTGAGACACTCTTTGGAATAGCAAAACGCTCCCGGATTGACATATTAATGTGAGGTAATTAGAGGTGAAAGAGACCCTTTTTATAGCTCTACAAGTATCAAGAAACAGATGCACTAGTTCCTGGGATTGGAACGATCCTATGCTCAATGCAAGGTGGAAGAAACTAGTTAGTGATACTCAAAGGAATGTTCCATCCATGGGTAAAAGGGTGTCAAGTCGCGATAGCTAAGTGCATGCAATGGTTAACTTGTACAGACAGTCAAGGTCAAAATTTGGCTTAAAAATCGAGTCCAAATGAAGCCAGCTAAAGGCCAGGATAAAGAAGTAGCCAACATGAAATGCAGTAATACAACTTAACAACACCAAGGAGCCTCTAGGGTAATGGCCAGAAAAATGATAGTGAAGAAGAAGAAGAATGAAGCTTCAACACATAAGTCATGGTGGGACTAAAGAGGACTCCCGAGCCTAAATAAAATGCAGCATGGGCAACAAGTGATAGCGAGGAACTAAATAGGAAGCCCATGTAAAGGAAGGCTCTACCACCAAGTCATGATTTAAAAATCGGCGAGTGAAATGGGTTAAATACTTATGACCTGATGGGATCGACCCTATGGCAAGTGATCAAAATGGAGGTTAGTATGAAAAATGCAACGGAAAGTGGATTTCCTAACCTATATGCCAGTGAAGATCATATACCTTCCATGACGGGTCAATAGTCATGGATCAAAAACCGGGAAAAATCTCGACTTCATCAAAATGTACCTGAAAATATACCAATCTGGGCACTTCCAAGCATCCGGATTATGCAGCTTAAGATAGATTGAAAAAATAAGCATAACGAATTTTTGCAAAAATTTTCAATTTTTGGGCATAAATGCACAAGTTACCTCACATTTGGTTCATTGTTACTTGCTGAATTGGGAAAAAGAGCTCTGGAGAAAAAGCCTCTTTTGTCAAAACAGGAGAAATTGACTATCAAACTTCGCCAAATTTGTTAGGTAAGCTCTTAATCCATCCTTGTTATCAATTTTTTTCGTTCATAAGTTTAAAATTCAGAAATTTCACCGTAGAATCATTTGTTTAAAATTAGGGTTCTGCGCATACGCGGGTTTATATCAACCAAGTCGTGTATATATGCAACTGTGTATAGATAAAGTCGCGTATGCACAACCCGAAATGAAAAAACGTGATTCTAATGGACAAATTATTGAATTTTTGTAGGATGACTATATCATGGAGAGAACGTGAGAACAGTTCCATTGACAATGAAGTAATGCAAGATCAATTATCGCTCAATATTCTCTGAAATTGTGGATTGCTCAAATTTTTCAAAATTCCAAATATGAAGAGTAATGTTTGGTTGCTCGAAATGCTTGTGAATTATTGGGAACCGGAAGAAGATTGTTTCATAATATATCAAATGCCCATACGTATCGAGGTGGAAGATATCTATTTTATTACTGGACTCTCCCGGAGGGGGGAGCCAGTAGATTTACATGGAAAGCCTTTGGGAGGGCTCACCGTGGAAGATTACGTCCACGTCTACTGTGTAGAGGGTTCCAAGAAAGTTGGGACTCAAATTGCTATAAAATATTTAAGAGAATTGCACATGAAAATTCTCCTATTTACCATTGGCAGGGTAGCAGGATCTGCTTCCTTACACCAAGCATCCAGGACTCAAATGAGTATAGCTGTGGAATGCTTAACTCATATATATGATTGGTGGATAGCTCTACTAATTAACATGAAGCAACAATTGACTTCCACCCGAAAAACAAAGAAAAAACATTTCGGATATGGTACAATCTTGATGAAATTATTTTTCAAGAATATTCTTAGGCTGAGACCCAAAGTGATCTCTTCTATCAGGAGCCCAAGAGACCCAAGAATTGCCTAATGGGCTGACTTGATGAAGAGACTGGGGGGAAGTGAAGTTCCCCGAACCACCTTGGATGACGAGTTCTTCCAATGGTGGGGAGAACAAATCATCGCTGCGGAGGACTATCCCTATGCCGGGATGGATTTCCGTGGAGATCGAGACCTCGTCCTTCCACCTGGTGCGGCATGGGGTACAGTTGGTAAGATTGCAATTTTTTAATTATATGATTTTTTTTTTCTTTTTTGGATTTTTTCAATATGTATGAAAAAATGAAACATGTTTTTGATTGGATTCAAAGTGACTTACAATATCATAATGATCATGATACAGATATTGGACCATTCCGTCCTGATGGCTACCCATGGCATAAGCATCGCAGAGGCGAGGCGGATAGAGTAGACTCAGACAGAACCCTCCATGTTGTACAGAGGAACTTGGAGGTTTTAACCCACCAAGTGCCTATGGCTGCAGTGGAAGATCTACCCGAGGCCATCCAGAGACGGGTAGTAGGAGTACCTCGTGACTGGGTGCGGTTATTCCGCCGAGTCGCGACTGCAATTGTGTTCTATAGGAACACAACTCTTGGGCAGGGACCACAGGAGTAGATAAATATGATTTACCGAATGACTGTATATTTTTGAGATTTGAACATGATCGGGCATAAGCCCTAATTTTGTACGACTTATGGATCCAAATTTTTGTATAATTTCTTGAACACTCTTATGATATATACAGTGATTTATGATGTGATGTGACCAATGTATGATGTTTTTTATGATTAAATTTTAATGTATTGAATGATTAATATGCCAATCAATTGCTTGATTAGCTAATGAGTCTGCCATCCAATTGTAAGCTCGAGGAATATGAATGAAAGTTAAAAATTGAAAAGATATTTGTAACAAACGTACCCTCAAGAACAACCGGAGTAAAAATGGATCTCAAACCCGATAAGTATTGTTCAACACCCAAAGATATTGCCTCCGAGAGTAGATAAATAACTGCAGTGTATTCTGCTATATTATTGAAAGCAGTACTAATGCAGACTCCTCTTGATACTAACAGCTGACCGGATGGATGATGAAGCACCCAAGACGCGGAAGCCAAGTTCTGGGTGTGTCTACTAGCACCATCGGCGAAACCAAAATGACTCATGACATTCGACACAACCTGCCAAAGCAGATAAAAAAATATCACCATCCCATCAAAGATCGAAAAACCAGATATGTACAAAGAAAAACTACTATATACAAAAAGAAAAATGCCAGGTCGAAGCCTAGGCATAATATTTTTTCAAATAGAGCCCATTTCTAGGCTCCGGCAACTCATTCCCTTCAAAATCAACCAAGGTATATGCTCCTTTTTTAAGAACTTTTTTAAGGATAAAGGGGCCATACCACATAGATTTAAACTTTCCTGCCCCCAGGGCATCTTTCTCTTGGGCATAGACCAAAACAAGGTTGCCTTCTGAGAAAACCCTGGGTTTGACTGCCTTATCGTACTGAACTTCAACTCATTTTTTATGTGCTTCATTCATCGTGGCGGCATCCCGACGTTGCTCATCGAGATGTTCCAGGTGAAGGAGACATTCTTCAAGACTAGAAGTGTCAGGAAGAAGTTTAACAGCTAACTTAAGAGAAGGAATCTCACATTCAATGGGAAATATGGATTCCAACCCG
This sequence comes from Pinus albicaulis, assembly GCA_034641835.2. Taxonomy (NCBI): domain Eukaryota; kingdom Viridiplantae; phylum Streptophyta; class Pinopsida; order Pinales; family Pinaceae; genus Pinus; species Pinus albicaulis. The sequence goes on from CM076573.1 coordinate 270,549,034, forward strand.
TAAACTAGCTGAAACAGAGTAAAGCTAGTTGCATTTTTCACTAACGTCCTGTATGCCCAAAGTGCAGGATATAGCATGATATGCCAATTGGATCGAGATTTATTGATTTTCCTTTGAAGAATTGTCTTCAAGGATTTATTCATGGCTTCCACTTGCCAATTGACCTGAGGATAATACGAAGATGAATGCTCCTGCCGGAAACCTAATTTTAGAGCCAACTCAGCCATCATGCTATTCTGAAAATGACTGCCATGATCAGTGACAACTTCTCTAGGAATACCAAAACGAGCAATAACCTGGCTGAACAGAAAAAGAGCTACTGTCTTACCATCATTCCCAAAATTAGGCATAGCTTTGACCCACTTCGTAAAGTAGTCTACTACTACAATAATGTACTTGTGACCTTTAGTAGAAGGCGGGTTACAGGTAGTATAATCAATACCCCACTTTGTAAAGGGAACGACAGTAATGACTGGAAAAAGCGGAGCTGGATGAGCGCGCATGTTTCGAGTATAGACTTGACATGGATGACACTTTTTTATCGACTCCACACAATCTTTGAAAATCGAAGGCCAAAAGTACCCAACACGCAAGATGTTTTGGGCTGTAGCAAGCCCAGATAAATGACCACCACAAGCTCCACTGTGGAAATCATTCAGGACAGCCTCAGCTTCTTCAAGAGTTAAGCAATGTCTCAGGATTTAATCAACCCCTCGACGGTATAAAGCATCACCAATAATCAAGTAATTTTTAGCCAAGTGACGCAACTTACGATGCTCATCTTTCAAAAAAGTAGAGGGAAACTTCACAGTCTGAAGATACACAATGATATCTCCATACCAAGGATCCTGTGGAGAAATGAGAAACAAATGTTCATCCGGGAAGGATTCATCATAGACTATCTCTTCTCCACAGGGCAACTCGAAGATTAATTCCGCGAAAAATAATGATTTCTTGGACTTGGTAGACATAAACTCAAGGTCAAATTCCTGCAAAATCACAATCCATCTATTGTATTTGCCCCCAATCACTTGCCTACTGAGAACAAATTGAAATGGATTGGCTGATGCCAAAACATAAGTTTTTCATAGAAGAATGTAATGTCTGAGTCGCTGCACAGCATGAACAGCTGCTAAAGCCAATTTTTCTATCGGAGTATACCGGAGTTTAGGTCCTACCAAGCCTCGACTAAGATAGTATATAACATGCTCTATAAGAGCATCATCTTCCTGAACCAAAACCATACCAATGGTAGATTCTGCTACTGCAAGATACAAAAGGAAATCCCTGCTATAATTAGGTGGACTCAATAAAGGAGTAGAGGTCAATGATTTTTCCAAAGCATCAAATGAACGCTGAGTGAAGTCATCCCAAAAAAATGGAACTCCCTTCTTCAACAATCTCATAAAACCTTTGGTAACTTCAACATAATTTACGATAAATCTCCAAAGAAAATTATCTTTTCCTTGTAGACTTTGAAGTTGACAAATAGACAACGGGGGAGGCAACCGAAGTATTGCCTCAACCTTGAAGGGATCTACCCTAATCCCTTCCCTAGACATAATGAATCCCAATAACCGACTGGATGTAACCGCGAAAACACATTTGTTTGGATTCAACCGAATCTTGTAGAAATGACATCGTTCAAATACTTGATGAAGGTGAGCAGGATGATCCATTCTCTTTCGAGAATGAGCTGCTAAATCATCCAAATATGCCTCGATAATATGTTTGGTGTCATGGAAGGCATATGACATGGCCCACTGAAAGGTAGCCCCAGCATTTTTAAGACCAAAAGGCATCTTCTTGTAAGCAAACATACCCCAGGGAAAAATAAAGGCAGTCTTATGCTGATCTTCAGGACGGATAGTAATCTGATTATATCCAGAGAAACCATCCATGAAGGAGAAAATCTCATTACCGGCACACTCACCAATAATATGATCTATAAATGGTGTGGGGTAATTATCTTTCGGACATGCTTTATTAAGGTCTCTGAAATCAATGCAAACTTGAATTGTTCCTTGTTTCTTATCTACGGGAATAGGGTTCGAAACCCACTCTATCAAAGGAACAGGGAAAATAAATCCCACCTTAAGCAGCTTCTCCACCTCGGCTTTGATAGCTGCAGCCTTCCTAGGATTGACCGGATGAAGTTTTTGCCTCACAGGCTTAGCATTTTCATAAGTCTTGATCTCATGTTGGACAATAGATGGATCTATACCAGGCATTTCCTCATAAGACCAAGCGAACACATCCCTATACTCTTTAAAGAGGTCGGTGTAAATCTGAATCTCTTCAGTGGAACATTCAGGTCTAATGAAAACATTCTATATAACATTGGGATCCCTGGAAATGTTCACCAGGATAGTTGGAGAAATCATAGCCATGTTCCCTTCAGCATATACCTGTGTTGGTGCTAAAGGGTTCAGGACTGGGTGAACAGGACCAGTAGACAAAGGACTTGGAAAAATTGACTCAACTTCACTCAAATCAGGTAAAAAGTAGGACCGATGATGCAAATCATCCCATGGTCTATCTATACCAGTCATAGCTTCCAGGATGGTCTCTTCAGATGGAAGAGTGGTATCAAGGCAATCCTAGGAAGAAGAAGAACTAAGTGTCCAAGCCGGAGCCACATCTCCATCCAACTCTTCCGGTGAAAGAGGAGTTGGAATGGACTCTGCAGTGTCAACAATAGATTGATAAGCAATCTCAGCTGCAGACATTGGAAATGCCATTCCACTCACTTGACCTTCCGCTAATGTGGAGGTAGGGGAAGGTAAGGTCCAAGGGTCTGAAAAATAATGAGTTCTGAAGAACTCTCTTCGAAGAGGAGCCCTGGAGGATGAAATTGCATTTATATGAACAGTAGGAGGTGGAATATCAAAAGTACCCATCAAAGAAGAATACATTCCAACCACTAAATTCTCAACAGGCGACTTGGCCTTATCTAACTTTGGAATAGTTGAGTCAGTAGATGCATTTGGGTCTACAGGGGAACAGTCCAGTTGATCCACTGTAACAATCCTCCATTCATGAGGGAAACAAATAATCCGAAATAATGAAGATGCAATGGCATCCATCTCATAAATCGAGTTTCTCCCCAACAGAAGGTTGTAGTCCAAGCTTGCATCAACTATCTCAACCTCCATATTTACAGTTTTTCCCCCAACACAGATGGGAAAATATGGGACAATACCATGCGGTCTATGAGAATGACCATCAAACACAGTTAGAAGAGTAGCAGATGGAACATCTGCGGGAGATCCAATTCCCTTCCAACATGTGAGAGACATCACACATGTGGAAGCACCCTCATCAATGATCATTCGGAAAATACTGAATTTCCGGTACGATGATTTAATATGAAAAGCCATATGATGGGGGAGTCTCTTTTTAAAATTAGTCATATAGAATGTAATCATAAGAGATTTCTTTGGATCGGCAGCCCCAATAGCAGTGAGCAGAGCACTGCGCTGAGCCGGACAAGACTGGAGCACCTTAAGAGCCGACATGGCACAAGGAGTCTGCACCAGATCTTCCACAATAGAGTAGTTCTGGGTAGCCCTAGCATTTGGATTAATCATCGTACACTTAGTAGATTCTTTGGGCATCCGAGGTATAGGCTCAACAGTAGGCTTCGTGATGTGAAGCGGCTCAGTAGCATCGGGAGCACCCTTGGCTTTCAAAGACTCATCTTCACCATAATCACGGGATCTCATGGCGATATCCACGTGAGCACTCATCATGTATATGTTTGATGGAGTTTCCCCTTCCTGGGTGCCCCCAGAGGAAGCCCCAGTATTTTGATTCGCGCCAACAACTAGTTGTTGCCCTTGGGGAAAAGGGTTTGTCAACATAGCCTGGGAATTGGAAGAACCCTGCTGAGCTAACAAGCGCTGCGCATCCTGAATTTTAGGGCAAAGGTGAGTAAGATGGTCTCCAGCACATAACTTGCATAGAAACTTTACTTTATTTTTATCCTTTGGACCCTCACCAACATGCTCGTTGGATTTATTTGCATTACCCTTCCCATTCTTGCCCTTTTTCTTATTACGTCTCTTCTTCTTCCCTTCGGATTGTTGATTTTCTTTAGGGTTAGAAGTCTGAACGACATTTACCGACAAATATTGAGAAGGCGATGACTCAGCAGGGATAGCCTGACCAGAAGAAGCAGATTGTATAGACAACTGCTGCAATTGACTAAGCAGGTTAGCTACGCCACTATTGATCGACCCAATAAGTCCATCACCATGAGGATCGGGTTTAGTCTTGGACAAATCTAATTTGGAAGGAGGAGCATTAGGAAAATATTTATGAAGGACTCCAGATTGAGAATATATCAATTCAAGCTGCTGCGCCCTAAAAATGGCCTGCTCCTTGGAAAATACCCTGGACAGGGATACATCCTTAGAAATATCTGACTACAGAGATTTCAGAAACCATTCCAAAAGGAATTCTCCTGGAACATGAGCTTTAATAAGCCTCTTCCTTCTCCACCATTCCTGAATATGATCAGAAATGTGGGTTGCATCGTCTTGCTTAAAATTAGCTAGGAGTTTGGTCTCGGCATCATAACAGACAGGCAACTGGAAATGATTTAGAAATGTCGTAGCCAGATCTCCAAATGTAGAAAAACTGCCCCCAGTTAACTCAATATACCACTTGGCAGCGTTTCCAGTTAAGGTGCGTTGAAACAATCTCAACCTAATCGAATCGTCGATCAGGAAGTTAGAAGAACACCATAAATGGAAGGTGGTGATATGGTCAGCCGGGTCCTCTCCATTCTTTCCTTCAAACTTTGGAATGTCTGAAGGTAGTTTGGTGGGAACCGGAGGCCACCCCGGACTATATCGGATCGGATCATTCGTCAATTTCGACAGATCTAGGAAGTTTAATGTTGCCAGAAAAGGTAGGCGGAGCCTGAGGATTCCATCCTTGATGGGATGAATTCCCTACATTCTGAAAAGAGTACTCTAGATTTGATGAGGCACCAGGTTTCCAAAAAGAACTTGTAGAAAATGTTGGGCCAAAGGACCCAACATTTGGAGAAGGACCCCCTCCCAATGTAGAGTTACCAAATACCGGACCAGTTCCCCCCCCGGAAGTAATGACTGAAGAGGAAAGCCCGTGATAGGGGTTCCAAGCATTAGAAAGAGGGGAAAAATTTTGATAAGCACTCGACGAAGGGAAAGAAACATTCCCTTGTTGACCAGCGTAAAATTGATTCCCTGCCCCCACTGCTGTGAATACAGGGTTCCAAGGGTTAAAACTCTGAGTCCGAGAAGTAAAAGGAAAAGACCCTAACGAAGGATTCAAACTAGGAATATGCCTAGTTCTGAAGGGGAACCCTTGAAAAGAAGCTGACCCACTAGCCATGGAAGACATGGGTGCAGACGCATTTTCAGCAACGGAAAAAGAACAAGAAGGAATCCCACTAGTGGGAATTCCAAAACAAAAGGGACCAGATTGAGAAGCATGTGCTTGGGTGAAACCAGAGCCAAACACAACAGTACTAGAAGAAATCGTAGATATAGCAATAGTGCCCCCTCCTTCAACTGAAGCAGGAGTATGAATGCCTGCAACATTCACAGCAAAAGCCGCGTTCCTAGTCGTGACCATCAAAAGGTATGAATAAAAAGGAGGACTTTCTGGTCTCTCAGACTCAGGTTTGATGTACTCAACAACAAATGGATAATCAAGAGGAAGAGGAGACGGAAGTGACTGAGGAGACTCAGGTACTTCCTCTACTTCTATTCCTAACTCTCCCAGAAATAAGACTCTCGAGGTGAGCGGAACGCTCCTCTCTGAACCAACACCAAAACCAACTACGAAAACTTCAAGCCCTTGTGGAGGATCTCTCTCCACTGCGTCAGACGCCACAGGGTGATATTCACCTGCCATGTTACTCCTACGCCTTCTTGAAGAAGGCTCTGCACTCTCGGGAGCTAACCCCCGAATTCTCCTCGATTGACGAGGCACTTGATCAGCCACTTTAACAAATTTTAATTAGACTCAAAAAAGTATAAAGCTAAGCAAGCTAGGAGCAAAGAGCACTCACTACAAAAATCCCTAAGATACAGCCAAGCAAGCAGCCTTCAGATATTTCCGCTCCGGGTGATTAGGACCGGACACCAAAATACGAGAAAGTGAAAAATAGGACCTCTCGAAAGTAGTCTGGGATAATTACGGCCCAGGCCTACTAGTGAAGGTAACAGAAATAGTTACGCCGACCTCCTAACAACAGCCTTTGTTGGCACAAGTACCCAAGCCTCGCAAGGGCACCACAAAGAAGTACTGCTGGAAGTGATACGATGTCTGCCTCAGGTACCATGGGTATTCCCCCCTGCAGTCACCTGTGTGGAACCTAGGAATGGCAACTATGGGCACCAATCCATGTCAGAAGCCGGGTGGAACGGTCTTGAGGCAAGATCCAGAAAATCAGAGAGGGGGTATCTCTCTTCTCAGCCTTCACTTCCCCTCGTGCTTGACTCTCTGTAGGAGAGCTTTCCCGGTCCACCTAACGGAGTTGGATTTCGCTCAATTAATAAACTTCTATGTTTTAGTTTGAGCGTCCTTTGTGAGTTAACTCTCCACTCACCTAATCCAAGGCCCTACAACCTAGCTAGTTGGTGTATGACACTTAATAAAAAACTTGCTAGTTGTTTTTAAATTAATGCGCTTATTTTAATTAGCTGTTATATTAAGTCAAGGGGATATGGAAATGAAACTCGTGGTTTTTTGTGACATAGAAAAGAAATTAATGAAAAAAAAACTACATGCAAATGTAGTAATTGCCTTTCGATGAAAAGAAATTTCTACACGGGTTCTACGAGATTAAGTTTTTTCTTTTCTTTTCAGATAACAAACTTCACACTCGCAAAAATTATGAAAAAGAGTAAATGCTTAAGTGCACCTAATGCAAATTACTAAGAGAATGCCAATTCTAAGATGCAAAATATAACAAAGCAAAGAGAAATTTCCAAGAATCCTCCAGTTCTATCTCTTTTTGGTAGTCCACAAAGCTAGTTCCCCAAATCAGAAACTCTCAGTATAAAGACACCAAAATACGCTCGAAACGAGAGAAAGAAACCAATGAAAATTCCCTTCCCAAATCCAGTCAGAAACCGAAGGAAAGAAATCTCAACAAAGCTTCAAAATATGGAAATAAACCAAAAAAATGCAAAACAAAAGCAATGGCAAAACAAAAATGTTTTGAGCTTTTTGAATTTTATAAAAGAAGATTTCAAAGAGACCAAGAAAAACTATCCAATTCTCAAGCCAAACAATCTCTGAATTTCAAACTAAGCTTCAGAAAAAATTCTCTAAATCTTATAGTGCCCCCTAGTGGCAAGATTTATATGAGCAAAAGGAAGACAAGAAATTTAGGAACTCAGCCCAGAACAAAAGCACAATCTTGCAACAAACAAAACTTCAAAGAACCAAGAATGGCTCTTCAAAAAATTGCAACAAGACTTAGTCACATGAAATCAAGAAAACCAACCAAAAGTAGGCAAAAATCCAAGTGCAAAGCAAAACATAAAGTAAGGAAAGAGTATCCGAGCAGAAGCTCTCTATCCTGATAAAGTAGAACAACCAAGAATCTCCAGAAAGAGATCTTGGTACTCGAACCAAAAATGCAAGCAATAAAAAACAAGATTTGCCTAATAAGCCAGTCTTCAACCAAAAAAGAGAGAAAAAGAATGATAACCACTATCAACACAATCCAGAGACTATAAAGACACTGTAGGAACAGGTCTCCACAGGCAGACAAGACTACAAAGTCAAGAAATCAAAAATTTCAAAATTTTCCTAGGCATACGCTACTTATCAGCTTTTCAACAAGCATGCATACACGCCTGTGTCAAAGGAAACCCGCGTATACACGACTTCCTTTAACAAAAACTATGTGTATACGCGACTGTGTGAAGCAAAACTCACGTATGAGAAAGCAAATAATGAAAAATAAAAAATATCAAGCCTGGATAAAGAACCAGGTCTTCAGTCTGACTGAGAAAAAGTTAACTGGACTGGAAATAATGATTAAAACTGTTGGAAACCTTTCAAACGGCTGAAACCACCCAACAAGGGAATCACAAGAATGCGATCCCCAGTGGAGTCGCCAGTTCTGTTTCAGGAAATAACTCCCTAGAGATTTTTTGGGTCAAAACCTCCACAGATCAGGGCATGCTACTCAAGAAGGACTCACACAACCACACATGTATGCTAAAAACTAGATAATATCGATAGTGGAACTCACCCGTAATCCTACGTTTGATGTAGATCCCGCAGGGTCCAAACCCCCAGCAACCCTTCTTCCTCTTCAACCTGGAAATTAAGAAAGAAAATGCACGGAAATCTAGTCATACAGCATATACTTCTCCTAAATGTCAGTGTAATGCATGTGAAACATCATATAAACAATAATAAATGCTTAAATAACGATCTTTTCACATATGCAAGCAGATATTAACACGCGAATTCGGGAATAAGATGGTTCTTCTTCATTACGAACAACATGTACAATAATAAAAAGTGGAGAGATCACCTGAATCCTTCCACAATCTTCGAACAGACCGTCGACTAGATCCGTCCCGCCCTTGCCTCACTAGGATACTTTCAAGACTTGTGCACACGAGATGACATATAAACTGATGAATATCTCTAGGAAACAAGGGTTTTCTGTAAAAATATGGGAAAGTGCAGGAGGCACGGGAAATCAGACTTGAATTAGGATTCCAACAGAGTATAATATCAATAATTTCTCCCTCCCTTAGGCCATGCATGTGAGGGGCTTTTATACTCCCTCAAAGTAGTTTCAATTTGTTGGAAACAGTTGGCCATGTGCTGGGGTGGTTGAACTACTGGAGTAACCATCAACCCAGCTCGAAAATAGGGAATTATATATATATATATATATATTAATGATTTTAATGGCATACGTGGAAAAGTGTGTATGGACTAGCGTATACACGTGAAAAATTCTGGACATACTCGCGTATGGGATTTTTAACACTGTTTTTATGAACTTTGTTCAAGTCTGTGGGAATGGGTGCCCAAGGCAAAAGAGACAATCATGAATCACATGAGGGTGAAAAATGATGCTATAACAAATATACTTTGATATGCGGATGAATAGAGTTGTGGCCCCACAACTCCCTGTTGATATATGCATTTGTGCATTGGTTTAACAAAGTCGACGATTATGAAGTATAAAGGTTTAATTGCATTCGGGACAGTGGAAGCATTTAAAACACATTTACATCTACAAATGATGCTATTATATAGTGTTTGGGTTTTATCCAAAATAGGGAGTGTAAGACAAAAGGAATATTTGTATGGTGTAGATATATGATGGGTTTATAAAGAATTATCACATATATATATATATGTGTGTGTGTGTGTGTGTGTGTGTGTGTATGTTTGAGGGTCGAGACCTACATTGAATGATAGCAAAATCGAACATTTAATACTCATGAAATGGACTTGACTATGGTTTTTAACCATAGAGCATTAAAAGCAGCTTATGTATATGAAGACCAATGTTATTTGATTATTGGGTTCTGACCATTGTGTTAAGAACATAAAGGTAACTTCTGCATATTATTATTAATAATTTCTTGGAAATAGCTTGGGTCAAATTTTGGGATGCATTTTATATGCATGAGACTTTGAGAGTTATTTGGGGGCTAAACTTGTAAAGCAATTATATATGTAGCAGATACACAATTGCAGTGAACAGGAGAGTATGCAGAACTGTTACATGAAAATAGCTGCCAGATTTAGAACATAATTTGGGAAATGCATTCCACATGCATGGAAAACAGGAGAGGTATGCAGAAACTAGAAAGGACAGTGACAGCAACAGAAAATACAAACTCACAGCAAGCCAAGGGCCGGAAAAGGGCTAAGTGAAATTGATTTATGTAACTGAAAATGTGAATGTAAATGATTTAAAATTATGTTTATTGTATGTGATGCAAAGACAAGTCTCCGGAGGAAAAGAAATATGCCACTGTAATGTTGAAATGTATATATATTGTTATATGTTTTTTCTAAATATGCTAGGAAATAAATGAGAAGGTGGAAGTCAAAGAGTCATGGCTATTCACTTCAAATTCCCTGTGGAATAAAAACATTCATGAGGTGAACCCTATAAATTATATCACATAGATATGGATAGAGAGGTTAGATAATGGAGAAATGAGGCAGAGAGGGTAAGAAGAAGGAGGAGCAGATAAAGAAGCTGTGAAGATTCAAAGATGATATAAGGCAGATATGAAGGCTAGTGGACAACAGTGAACAAGGAACATAACATATCTGATATCCAGGTAAATCAGCATATGATTTTATTGTAATGTGAGGGAGTTGGTGCTTCCATATCAATTTGTAGCTTTATAGATGTCAGTTGTAGCTGGCTGAGGTAGGAGCCTCCTGTAGGCTGTAGCCTGCATAAAATAGATGGAAGTTGGTGCTTTCATATCAAGTTGTAGCTTGATAGATGTTAGTTGTAGCTGGTTGAGGTAGGAGCCTCCTGTAGGTTGTAGCCTGCAGAAAATCGATGGGATTTGGAGCTTCCTTGCAAGTTGTAGCTTGCAGAATTGAGGTAGGATCCTCCTGTAGGTTGGAGCCTATAGAAAATCAGTGGTGAGAGGGAGTTGGAGCTTGCCTTTGCATCACAACAATAATGAGATGTGTTTTTCTCCCTTATGGGTTTCCACTTATATCTGCTGTCTATGTGCATGATGTCTATGTGTTGATATGGTATATATAATCTGCTTAATACTTGTTGCTCACATATTAAGACTGTTGTTACATTATCTAATCTGCTTAATACTTGCAGCTCACAAATTAAGATTTCTCACATATTAAGTTGATCATGAAATGAAGGTGTAAATAAGTTTAAAGTAAAGTTTTAAAAGTCCATTAATGTGTTAAACTGATTCACCCCCCTCTAAGTTTAACTAAGGGTTCAACAATTGGTATCAGAGCGAGGTTCCTTCGGTGTAAGCCTAATAGCTTGAAGGAGATCTGGTTGAGTAATGGACTATCAAAATGTACCCGTGGTAAATACAACAAAATTTCCTTAATGGAAAGACAAGGTTAAAACAAATTTAATGGCTTATGAACCTAAGGTATGGAAGCTTGTAAGTGATGGTTATTGTATAGACTCTCCCTTGGTGCAATAACAACAGTGGAATGCCAAGGAAAAATGTGTTATATGTAACAGTCTTCATAACAAGGATCTTGATTTAATAATGGATCTAACCTCTGCAAAATAAATCTGGGATAGATTGCATTCCATGCATGAAGTAGACACTAAGGACTGCATTGTCAAGAAGGAGAAGAGAATTAATAAGAATAAAAATTCATGTCAAAAGGAAAATGTTCAATCAAATGAGATATCTTCCAGGGTGAATGGAAGTAAGTTCCATGAAGAAATTACAGTTGACGAAAAAGCCAAACTTGACACAGTCTTAACTAAAATAGAAAGATTGAAGAATAAAAACAAAGACCTTAAGAAATTGGTGCAAATATGTGATGAGAGAGAATACGAAGATAAGAAATAAATTTTTGACCTAAAGACACAACTTGAAGAAGCAAGGAAAGTAGAAGACACTCTGCTGCAACAAATGAGAGAGAAAAGTCAGGAATGTGGGAATTTGGAAGAAGAATTAGTATGCCTGAGAAAGAAATTATAAAAATCCCAAAGAGAATTCTTAATGAATACTCCTCTAATGACAAGCTATGAACAGTTGGACAAGATTCTAAATGCTCAAAGGTCTCCTCTCATAAAGGTTGGGATAGGATATGAAGGAGAAACTAGTAAGTCCAAGGTAGAAGATAAAAAGAATATCATTTTTCTAAAAGCTGTAAAGGATAATGAAGCAACTCAAAATATTCCTACAGAAGTAGAAGCCAGCAAGAACATGATTTGTAAAGAAACAAAAAGAAACAAGCAGCAACATGAAAGGATAGAGAATGAGAGGATGAAACAGTCAGCTGAAAAAGGGTCATACACTCTTGAATATGAATTGAATAAATTTGGAAGATGTCAAATAAGGTTCTTTCCTCCTATGAGAAGTATCACTTGTTTTTCCTGCCACAAACCTGGACATATTGCAGCATATTGTAAGACAAATCAAATCTAGTCCAACCAGCAAAGGATGCAGAAAATGAGAAGAACCCCTCAAGAAAGCAAATGGAAAATACAATCTTTCACCAGGTACAAAAATCATTTCCATGGCTACTGTTACACATGCAATGAATTTGGACATAAATCTGTTGAATGTAAATTATGTTCAAAAGGGGGAACAAAATATTATACATCAGCTCAAACGTACCTTGGTAAAATAAGATTTTATATATGCCTCAAGCTTGGTCACAAAGAAAAGGACTATAAACTGCCATATACATTAAAGAACTCTAGAAATATGATGGAATCAAATCAAATAAAAAAAAACTATGAATAAAAAAGGAGTGTAGAAATTATGAAGAACCCCAATAAGGTATGGAAGGAAAAGAGAAAGGTGGAGCGTGTTACCTCAATAACATAATGAATCCATCATAGTTTCAGGGGGAGCTAATCTAGGAAGCAACATCCCAGGGTGAGAGCAGTTCATAGTTAGTCCCTACAAATGTAGTCTAAGAAGAGCTCCTTGGAATGAGGACAGCTATAATATCAGGAAGGGAAAAGACAATTTATCTAACAGAGAACTATAGAGGAAGAATATTATTTGAAGCATTCAATAGCTGACAGATTGATGGAAGAAGAGAATGAAACAAGCAGCTATGATGGCAGAGGGAACATTTGTAATGAACATGTAAGTTAAGAAGACATCAACACATTAAGTGATGAATGGTTAAAATCACAAAAATGATGTTTTGAGCTACAAAACTAGAAATACCCATAAAGGATGATCAAATTGTGCATTATACTGCTAGAATTAACAATGAATCACATTAAGAAGGATGAGTAAGAAAAGTTCCTATCATCATTATGTCATTACATCATTCACCTATGAAAATTCCCCTTGGAGGAATGCAGTTAAGTAAGTGATAAATCTCTGAGTGATTTGCCCATGAAGATTCCTAGTATACAAATTGAAGATGTCTTACCAAAGATCTTTATGTTAGAACAGCTAAATTTTATATAAAGCAGCAATGATTCTAAAGCAATCCTAGAAAGGAAAATGTAGTGACATTATTTTAAACTAGAATGACAGAATCAACAAAAGGTTAATGATGCCAAGATCAAATTCAGTATATTGATGATTGTTGTTGTGAATAGTGGAAAGCTCAATAGTAGAAATTATGAAGGTTGTCTTAACTATGGGTTCATGTGCAAGCTGAAGTGAAATCTCTGCATGGTTTATCAAAGTAGTACCAATTGGTATTTGGTACAAGCAGCATGCCTATCAATAGAATACCAAGTGTTATCAGTGGAGCAGCGGTATGGTACAGGTCCTCAGGATCAAAGGATTATGGAAAAAGTACATCAATATCATCATGATAGAACAGTTAAAGTATCTGAAGTATGAAGGACTAGTTGATCATTAAACAAAGGTTGATCATTGACATATATACCCCCTTATGTCATAAATAAAATTGCATGGTTGATAAGCGAGACTGACCAATACATTGAATATATAGCCACAAGGGTTTGTTTTGAAAGCACATTGTGCAAGCAGTAAAGTCATTTGATCTCTTATATTGAAATGTATTGCCTAATATCACAATAAGTTGTAAGCTCTGGTTTGATTCATTGTTCACATCAACAATAAGGACCTTTCAGTCTTTAAGTGTAATATCCCTGTCAGCAGTCTAGCACATATCACCAACAACAAGAAGTACAGGTGAACCACAACCACAAAAGATATATTGACATCATCATATTTGAACAGATGTGTACTGTAGATGTGTATTGTAGAAAAATACTTACTCCATCTACAGCCTTCCTCAATAGATATGCATCATATATGAAGATTACAATATATACTGAAGTATAGTTGAAGCAAACTTGATATGTCACATGGAGCATTCATAGTCTTTAAGTATTGATCCAATGATGCATCTCTGATTATATAAGTCTGATTATATATGGTTGTTCTATCATCACCTACACTCTATACAAGTGCAAGGAGTCTGTGCTTTGGGAAGGTATCAACTTACTGTGTATATACAAGTTCAATAATTCTCGAAAGTGTTCTCTTAACAACTAGTGTACACCAGTCTTGAGTAGCAAGGTATAAAGTCAAAAGAATAAGGGCCTAAACACAACTCAGAAAGAGGAAATGCAAAGATAGAATCCACACTGGGAAATGTGCAACCCTTTTCCATTGATGTCAAATGGGGAGGAAAAGCAAAAAAAATAAGAGTATTAAAGTATTTCCATCAATGCCAAAGGGGGAGACTATTGGAAATATTGTCATTGATGGCAAAGGAGAAGAAAAGAGCTGCACCCGAACAAAGGAGAAGAAAGGAGTTGTGCCTGAACTATCATAAAGAAGAACCAACAATAAGGCAAAGGAGACAGACAAGAAGCAGAGGAAGTAAAGGAAGCAAGTTGAAGTAGAGAAGAGGGGCACAGGTTTTTTGTGAGTGTGTAGTAGCATTTACAAGAATTGACAAATACAGGGAATTGATTGAAGAATACATCATTGCGAAGGTTTTTGCCAGCATTAAATGGAGAGAATTCCTTGTGTGAGTAGGCCTATCCTACAATGAACATTATTGTGAATATTGTGGTGATTAATCTCATTAATCGAGAGTAGTGATGGAGGAAGGCCATCGAATTGAAGATCTAGCCAAGAAATGAGGTTTTGTAAGTAAATTCAGTTGTGTATATAAAAGGATTGGTTTCAGCACCATTTAGACATTTTTGATTTAACTCTGTGTAAATGAGCTTTGATTTCAATAAGAAATTGTATGAGACTCCTTGAACGGTATAATTCAATTTCAGGAATAAATGGGTCGATGCTATTGTATGAAACGTTGCCTTCATGTATAGTATACAAGAAGAGGGTCTAGTTATACACTCTATCATGTGTAAACCATGAAAGGAGGATCGATCTAGAAATAACTGTGTTAAATAGAGACCGAACCGAATGCTATAATGTATTAAACTTGAATTCAAGTTCTATGGTGTAATTGAAGTGAAGCGAGCCCAGGGTTTAAATTCTATGTGGATTTCACCATAGTCCAAATTTGAAGTTTGAACTTGTGAATTAAGGTCACCGTCTACATGGAGACTGAATGAAATAAATAGGAAGCATAGGAGGATATTGGAACCTGAGAAAACCATGAATTGGAATCTCTGTACAGTGATGGATCCCTGTATAAGAAATCGAAGGCACAACATTGAAGGCATAGAGATAGAATCATTATGTGTTGGTTAACTGGGTTGGTTCATTTAAACCAGTTCGAGTGTTGAATTAGATGCAGTAGCCTTGAAGGATTGTGCGTGGGAAGGTTGGGAGCCGTTATATTCAAATCATAAGGTGAAGGAAGGTGAACGACCATTGCAGAGCCGAGAGCATAGAATATTGGAATGGTGCGGAACCTAGAATAGAGAAAAACCATGAAGGTAAAGCAGTTTTGACGAATAAAACCAGCAGTCTCGCAAAATTTAAAAGTGGTAAACGGAATTCCCACAAAAATATGTGATAGTGCTATTCGAATGATGCGTGGAAAAGGTTGTTTCCAAAAACCACGAGTTTCACACTTTTTCTGGGCGTTAAAGTGATGTGGGGAAAGTTTTGCAATTACCGTTTGATCAGTTTTGTGAGAGAACAAAGGGGCTTCGCATTACAAGTTGCAAGGTCAATAATTAGAGGTAAGTTGTGTATGTAGTGAGGGCTAGATATATTTGATGCGATGGTTTGTATATGTGTGAGGCCTAATCAATTGTGGGCTATGGTTGAGTATTGTTATGTTAAGAACTGGGTTCTTAACCAAGGTTAAATAATTAACATAACAAACGTATATATATAGTGGCCGAAGACATATGTGGTAAAAGGGACGTTTTTTTGTATATATATATAAGTGTGTGGTTCTATGTTATAAATTGAAGTTTATGATAAAGTTCATTAGATCTCCATAAGGTGAAAGCCCAAAGACTTGGTTGGGTGGTTAAATACAATTTGAATATTTATTGATTTCATGAAATAAGGTAATGCCTATGGGTTATAATCGTAGAGGATGGACGAGAAAGAACTCCACATGTGAAGATGAAGAATTGGGTCTTATTATAAAGTTTAAATCAGAGATTTAAAATATATGCTTCCACAAAGAGAACTGAAAGGGTTTAATTGAAATAATCTTGGGGTTTGGATACGCTGTAAAGTGTTGACATATTTATATTAATATATGTGCTGGGCAAAGATTTATTGTTGGTTTAACATATGCCGGAACCAATATAAAATATCCTTTGATATGCGGATGAATAGAGTTATGGGCCCACAAGTCCCTGTTGATATATGCATTTGTGCATGGGTTTAACAAAGTCGAAGATTATGAAGTAGAAAGGTTTAATTTCATTCGTGACAGTAGAAGAATTTAAAACGCATTTACATCTAAAAATGATGCTATTATATAGTGTTTGGGTTTATCCAAAATCGGGAGTGTAAGACAAAAGGAATATTTGTATGGTGTAGATATATGATAGGTTGATAAAGAATTATCATATATATATATAAATATGTGTGAGGGTCGAGACCTACATTGAATGATAGCAAAGTCAAACGTTTAATATTCATGAAATGGAATTGACTATGGTTTTTAACCATAAAGCATTAAAAGTAGCTTCCGTATATGAAGACCAATGTTATTTGGTTGTTGAATTTTGACCATTGTGTTAAGAACAAAAAGGTAACTTCCACATATTTTTATTAATAATTGCCCAGATTTGGAAATAGCTTGGGTCAAATTTTGGGATGCATTTTATATGAATGAGACTTTGAGAGGTATTTGGGGGCTAAACTTGTAAAGAATTTATATATGTAGCAGATACACAATTGCAGTGAACAGGAGAGTATGCAAAACTGTTACATGACAACAACTGCCAGATTTAGAACATAATTTGGGAAATGCATTCCACATGCATGGAAAATAGGAGAGTATGAAGAAACTGAAAAGGATAGTGACAATAGTAGAAAATACAAACGCACAACAAGCCAAGGGCCGGAAAAGGGCTAAGTGAAATTGATTTATGTAACTGAAAATGTGAATGTAGATTATTTAAAATTATGTTTATTGTATGTGATGCAAAGGCAAGTCTCTGGAGGCAAAGAAATATCCCACTGTAATGTTGAAATGTATATCTATTGTTATATGTTTTTTCTAAATATGCTAGCAAAGAAATGAGAAGGTGGAAGTCAAAGAGTCATGGTTGTTCACTTCAAATTCCTTGTGGAATACAAACAGTCATGAGGTGAACCCTATAAATGATATCACATAGATATGCATAGAGAGGTTAGAGAATGGAGAAATGAGGCAGAGAGGGTAAGAAGAAGGAGGAGCAGATAGAGAAGCTGTGAAGATTCAGAGATGATAAAAGGAAGATATGAAGGCTGGTGGATATTAGTGAAGAAGGAACAGAATAGAGCTGATATCCAGGTAAATTAGCATATGATTTTATTGTAATGTGAGGGAGTTGGTGCTTCCATATCAATTTGTAGCTTGATAGATTTCAGTTGTAGCTGGCTGAGATAGGAGCCTCCTGTAGGTTGTAGCCTGCAGAAAATAGATGGAAGTTGGTGCTTTCATATCAAGTTGTAGCTTGATAGATGTCAGTTGTAGCTGGCTGAGGCAGGAGCCTCCTGTAGGTTGTAGCCTACAGAAAATAGATGGGAGTTGGAGCTTCTTTTGCATCACAATAATAATAATATGTGGTTTTCTCCCTTATGGGTTTCCACTTATATCTTCTGTCTATGTGCATGATGTCTATGTGTTGATATGGTATATATAATCTGCTTAATACTTTCTGCTCATATATTAATACTGTTGTTACATTATCTAATATGCTTAATACTTGTTGATCACAAATTAATATTGCTGACATATTAATTTGATCATGAAATGAAGGCGTAAATAAGTTTAAAGGAAAGTTTTAAAAGTCCATGAATGTGTTAAACTGATTCACCCCCCTGTTAGCACCTAATTTGAACCTTAGGCTGAAAGAAGGAAAATCAGGGTAACCTTAAACCACGCTCAGCCTTGTAGCTAGCCCTACAAGGTCAAGAGAGTGCTCTCTCCGTAAAAATATATTCAATGAAGTGTAATTACAAATTGATTTTAGGATAGGTATAATAATGGGAAATATTTTTTTATAATTTTTCAGGGTTGTATGGGACAAATGGGGTAGTTTGAAACTGGGGAATTAAAGCAGAGATACAGGGTATTTCATGGGGCAAGGTAGGTAGGAATTTTAAAAATTTAATTTTAAATAATGATGGAATGTGTAATACTGGTGAGGAGCTAAAAAGGGCATGATAGATGGATCCTTTTCAAACAGAAGAAAACATAGAGTATTGAATGATTTCCCAAGGAAGAGCATTAAAAATGGATTCTACCTAGCTATCTTGAAAGAATTCAACCAGAGATATGAATGAATGAAATGGTAAACATAAAAAATTTATAGATGAACTGAGAAGAAAGAACAAATGCTAAAATTCATACCACAGGGATCCCACAAATAAGAGCTTCATTTCTTATTAATTCTGTGTCAAACTGTTACAATGGAGCGCAGAGCGTCCTCAAAGATTTCCAACTAGTTCCACACTTTATTCCCCTCTTACTCCTTAAAAATGACTGAAAAATACATTAAATAGACATATATCTGAGGGAAGTGGATCCACAGAAAGAGGGAGTTGTTTGACTGAAGTCCGAACATAGGAAACAAACCAATGATCTGCTCCTGAAAAGAAGGAACAGTAATACATTTTGAACATCTGGATAGTATATTGTTACACTGAATGAATGAAAATAGGAGACTTGAAGAACAGATCCCTATTTTACAGCTGCTATAGAAGTCTCTGTTTCATATTTAGCTCTTGGCCTTTTGACTGTTTCCTTTCTTTGTTTTAATCCTTTTGAAGAATAACCAACTTCTGAAGAAAACGTTTTTGAAACCAATAAAATGAAAGTATGCCTTTAGTGAAGAGAAGACTCATTTGACCAAAAATGAGTGAAGGGAAAAGGTGGTGGGCCCAAATCACAATCACAATTAGAAGAGGGGAACGAGTATCACATAAGGGAGGGAATGCGATTTGGAGTTTGCGATTGCGATTAGTGTAATGGGAAAGGGTAAAATCGCAATCGCAAATCAGCGTTTGGGAGCAGGAGCAATGATATAAAACTTGCGATGTGATTAGAATAAGTGTAATAGGGGTGAAAGGATAAGCCGAGGGGGTTATGGGGAAATTCCTTTTAAAACGAATAAAAGTGATTTTGCGCTTTTATAAAGGAAAAAGATGATTTTTGTATGAAAAGAGAGGAGGGCTTTTAAGGTGGTACCGGGGGTGTAAATCACAATCGGGATCGGAAGGGAGGGGAGGTGTTAAGGCACAACGATGTAACACATTTAAATATTTGTGATGCGATAGTGTATATGAGGAGAAGGGAAATTGCGATCGCAATCGGGGATCGGAGCGGGAGCTGTGGACACATTGAAATAACAATTTGTGATAGAAGACTTAAGAAATGTTTTGAAAATGAGTTTAGCGTATTTATAAAGGGGAAAACCCTTTTTGAATGAAGCAGGGTGGAAAATTTCTGGTGGGGCCTGGCTGATCGCAATCAGAATATCAGAAGGGGTAGTGGGTTTTAAGAATTGCAAAGTCGCGATGCGATTGATTGAAGGTGGATTTATTTAATCGCATCGGGGTAATCAGGGAAGGGCGAACTGGAGGGGGTCGATTGGGACAGACCAATTGGAGCAGCGTTTTTAATGTTGCGATTGGAGCAGAGATGTGATCAGAATGTAAGAGAAGGGGTTTTATAATTAAAACTTAGAAAAATAAAGTTCAAGGGATAAATTGGAAAAGGCGTAAGGTTGGGCTTTTGAGGACCTTTATTCACTTTGGCATAATTTTAAATCCAGGAGTCAGTTTTGAGAGTATAATATACCATTGGAAAGCTCTTTCTGGGCTCTTTCTAATGGATATACTGGGAAAATTATTATTTTTATTGAAAATCCTATGGAAAATTATTTTGAAAGGTAGAATGGTGACTTTGTGGAGATAACAACTTCTGAAGTGCAAATTATTACATTTGAAGACATAAAATTACATAGGAGATGATAATAAAAGCAAGGTACCATGTTTTTCGCCTCAAAACATGGTTTTGAGGTGAAAATTACATCAATTTCAATATAACATTTCGTTGATTTGTGCTTCTGAGTTTATTTGGCCTCCTCATGAATTTGCTGATATTTATGACTCTTGACTCATTAATTTTGACCATGGTGGGATCCTAGAACCTAATGAGACCAACCCTATGACCTAATAATATGGATTGTGAGTGAAAGTGAATCATGACTACATACCATAGAGAGGAGAATCAACAAGTTTCACATGAGGGAAAACTGATGAAATACCACTACCATCAATGAATCCATGACCTAAGGGAATGATGAAAATTTATTGTATGGGACTCCTAATATGCAAATGAAAAAGAGTAAATTTGATCACTGAGGGCAGTATGACAATACTGACACTAACATTGGCTCCAATAGGGATGGTAGCTCCTTGGAGGTGCCAAGAACACTGTAGACCTAGTAGCCTTATCCATTGGGCATGGACTCAATAGTTGAAAACGAAACGGAATACTGAAAGAAACTTGACTCGAAAAACTAACTCAAAAGTGACTCAAAACTAACTAAGACAAAACTTAAAATTTGAAGCTTGATGGCAGTACATGACCAAGACTTGAGGGTTTGAAATCTTGATGACCACCACCTATGTTTCTGGAAGGCACATGTACTATCAGGCGATATCAAAATGTCAGTGTAACCAATCAAGAAAATGCCTCCTTGATTGACTCTCCTGATCAAATCCTCTGGACAAAAATAGATACTTGCAACTGGATATCCAAATAAATAGTTGACCATAATCTCCTTCATCACTAAATACTGCAATAATTACCTTTACTGCTGACTGCAATAGATTTGCCACTGGATCTTGAAAAACATGAAGATTTACCTCCTGCTGAAGAAACAAGGTGTCTTTTTCTCTTGATTCTGATCTTTCTTCATAATATACTTTCGTAAAAGTGTGTTCCTGGTCTTTAAAAAATTATGAACAAGTAGGTGAGCTGATTTGTTCTTGAAAAAACATTTAAAAACATGAGACATAGGAAGAAGAATCTGAATGGCAGTTCTGAATACTCTGGTCTTCTGTAGTCTAAATATATTGTTGATCATCTTCATATGATATAACAACCAGATTTTCATGTTTCTTATCACATTCATCAATCATAAGAGAAGAAAATTCAGATGG
The DNA here is from genome assembly GCA_034641835.2 of Pinus albicaulis. Lineage (NCBI taxonomy): Eukaryota > Viridiplantae > Streptophyta > Pinopsida > Pinales > Pinaceae > Pinus > Pinus albicaulis. Next base: position 270,570,534 of record CM076573.1, read on the forward strand.
TTCTCGAAATCCAAAACTGACATTTCTATCATCTACCAAAGATTCATCCAAAGAAAAATTTTCACTTACTTGAATAGATATCTCATCTTGTTTTTCATAAAGGGAAGGGATTACCTCCTGGTGAAGACTTTGTTCTGATAGGATGGGAACACTTAGGTCTATAACTCTGTTTTGTTCATTTGAGGTGACCTCAAAAATATAACTCTCCTTCATGGGATCTAGAACAACATACTCTTCATTATCAAATTTTAACTCTAGATCTAGTTTGATTTTATCACTATCTGAGATTTGAACATCATTTTTCCTGCATACCATCTTTTGTTTCAATCATATATGAAATAAAACCTTGTCTTCCATCATTTTCAACTGTACAAAGATCTTCAGCCTGTTGATCTTGATAAGTATCCTCTAAGATTTCTGTATGCCGTTGAAATGGATTTTCATACAGGGCTTCCATGATTTCTTCGTCCATGAATTCATCATCTCCACAAAAATTCTCAATATTTTCAATGAAAATATTAACATGTTTACAACAATTCTGAACTAATATTAAATATGGAGAAGATTCTTTGTACCTTTCAAAGAAGATGGTATGAAAATATTTTAAACAATAAATACAAGTAGGTGGCAAACTTTCATACCAAGACCGAGCTTCATCTTCTAGAGTAGCCATGAACATCTTCATCAAGCAATCTTCAGGAAAATCGATATTTAATCTATGCACATGTATGTGAAATCTCACCAAATAAAGAGAAACATCATTACCTTCCACATTTTTGAACATAGGCAAATTCCTTTGACAATCTGCCTTAGGAATTTTATTTGGGAAACCTGGAATGTGATATCCGCTCATGGGAGCATACCTTCTTGCAACACTTTCCATCTTAAAAAAAAATTGAAGCTACTGATCTTCCTGCAATGGAGTCACCATGAAGGATTAATTTTCTAGATCTTTCAGTGAATGGATTCGCCAGGTGAATGATTCAACCTTCATATGCATCCAACTGTTGTTCACCATCAACATTTAGATATGAAACTTTTTCATTCTTTACCGGGTAAGATATGTCCTAAATAGTCCCCAGTATGGTCGCCATAAATGTTAGCACCTAATTTGAACCTTAGGATGAAAGAAGGCAAATCAAGGTAACCTTAAACAACGCTCGACCTTGTAGCTAGTCGTAAAAGGTCAGGAGAGGGCTCTCTCCATAAAAAGATATTCAATGAAGTGTAATTACAAACTGATTTTAGGCTAGGTATAATAATGGGAAATATTTTTTATAATTTTCACGGTTGTATGGGACAAATGGGGTAGTTTGAAACTGGGGAATTAAAGCAGAGATACAGGGTATTTCATGGGCAAAGGTAGGTAGGAATTTTAACAATTTAATTTTAAATAATGATGGAATGTGTAAGACTGGTGAGGAGTTGAAAAGCGCATAATAGATGGATCCTTTTGAAACAGAAGAAAACATATAGTATTGAATGATTTCCCAAGGCAGAGCATTAAAAATGGATTCTACCTATCTATATTGAAAGAATTCAACCAGAGATATGAATGAATAAAATGGTAAACATAAAAATTTTACAGATGAACATAGAAGAAATAAAAAATGCTAAAATTCATACCACAGGGATCCCACAAATCAGAGCTTCATTTCTTATTAATTCCCTGTCAAACTGTTACAATGGAGCATAGAGCATCCTCAAATATTTCCAACTAGTTCCACACTTTATTCCCCTATTTCTCCTTACAAATGACTAAAAATTACATTAAATAGACAAATATCTGAGGGAAGTAGGTCCACAGAAAGAGGGAGTTGTTTGACTGATATCCGAACATAGGAAAAAAACCAACGATATGCTCCTGAAAAGAAGGAACAATAATACATTTTGAGCATCTGGATAGTATATTGTTACACTGAATGAATGAAAATAGGAGACCTGAAGAACAAATCCCTATTTTACAGCTGCTATAGAAGTCTCTGTTTCATATTTAGCTCTCGACCTTTTGACTATTTCCTTTCTTTGTTTTAATCCTTTTGAAGAATAACCAACTTCTGAAGAAAATGATTTTGAAACCAATAAAATGAAAGTATGCCTTTAGTTAAGAAAAGACTCATTTGACCGAAAATGAGTGAAGGGAAAAGGAGGTGGGCCCGAATCACAATCGCAATTGGAAGAGGGGAAGGAGTATCACATAAGGGAGACAATGTGATTTGGAGTTTGTGATTGCAATTAGTGTAAAGGGAAAGGGGAAAATCGCAATCACAAATCGGCATTTGGGAGTGGGAGCAATGCTATAAAACTTGCGATGTGATTGGAATAAGTGTATTAGGGGTGAAAGGATAAGCCGAGGGGGTTATGGGGAAATTCCTTTTAAAACAAATAAAAGTGATTTTGCGCTTTTACAAAGGAAAAAGATGATTTTTGTATGAAAAGAGCGGAGGGATTTTAAGGTGGGACTGAGGGTGTAAATCGCAATCGGAATCGGAAGGGAGGGGAGGTGTTAAGGCATAGCGATGTAACGAATTAAAATATTTGTGATGCGATAGTTATATGAGGAGAAGGGAAATTGCGATCAGAATTAGGGATCGGAGCGAGAGTTGTGGACACATTAAAATAACACTTTGTGATAGAACACTTAAGAAATGTTTTGAAAATGAGTTTAGCGGATTTACAAAGTGGAAAATAATTTTTGAATGAAGCGGGGCGGAAAATTTTTGGTGGGGCCCGGGTGATCGCAATCGGAAGATCTAAATGGGTAGTGGGTTTTAAGAATTGCAAAGTCCCGATGCGATTAATCGGAGGTGGATTTATTTAATCACATCGGGGTAATCGGGGAAGGGCGAATTGGAGGGGTTCGATCGAGACAGACCAATTGGAGCGGCGATTTAAATGTTGCAATTGGAGCAGAGATGCGATTGGAATGGAAGAGAAGGGGTTTTATAATTAAAACTTAGAAAAATAAAGTTAAAGGGATAAATGGGAAAAGGGGTAAGGTTGGGCTTTTGAGGACCTATAGTCACTTAGGCATAATTTTCAATCTAGGAGTCAGTTTTGAGAGTATAATAGACCGTTGGAAAGCTCTTTTTGGGCTCTTTCTAATGGACATACTTAGAACATGAATTCTGATCTAAAATTATATGGAAAATGGTTTCGAAAGGTAGGATGGTGACTTTGTGGAGATAGCAGCTTCCGAAGTGCGACTTATTACATTTGAAGACATAAAATTACATAGGAGATGATAATAAAAGCAAGGTACCGTGTTTTGAGGTGAAAATTACATCAAGCTTAATAGAACATTTCTTTGATTTGTGCTTCTAAGTATATTTGGCCTCCTCATGACTTTGCTGATATTTATGACTCTTGAATCATTAATTTTGACCATGGTGGGACCCTAGAACCTAATGAGACCAACCCTATGACCTAATAATATGGATTGGGAGTGAAAGTGAATCATGATTACAGACCATAGAGAGGAGAATCAACAAGTTTCACATGAGGTAAAATTGATGAAATACCACTACCATCAATGAATCCATGACCTAAGGGAATGATGAAAATTTATTGTATGGGACTTCTAATATGCAAATGCAAAAGAGTAAATTTGATCATTGATGGTAGTATGAAAATACTGACACTAACACCCCCCTCTCAGTTTTTCTAAGGGTTCAACATATGGGTGGTTTCTCTCACAATTGTTAACGGTTCAAATCATTGACCAGTAATCAAGTGATTTTCAAGCATGTTCAACTTCAACACGTCTATTCACATGTTGGAATTTGTACTTTGATCAGGTGGTGTTGGAGCGCAAGACCCCGGGCTTTGATCAAAAAAGTCTAGGTTGCGAGGAGTGATGAGTCATTTATGATTATATACATGATTATTTAGATGGATGGCTGCAGTCATACTGTGGGTCCTCTTGTTTTGATCGTCTCTATAGTAATGGTTGCGCCCATGCCGTGGGTCTATTTCATATGATTCCTTCATTCAGATGGTTGTGTCCATACCGCGGATCCATTCACATGATCCTCTTCTTCGTGGATAGTTGTGCCTATACCATGGATTGATGTATTTTCATCAGATATTTCAGTTAAGTATATGTATGTATGCTTGATTTGTAGGTCTCCTGAAAACAACGTTTGGTTCCTTGCACATACTTGTAAAGTATCAATCATGTTCGGACTTCATAATTTAGAGGGCATTTGTTACATAGTAATTTGTCATTGTCCTTGTACTCCCCGTTCCTTGATCCTAGAGGACCCATACAGTGACCCTTGTGTACTTTCCACGCATGGTATACATACCCCTGAACCACATTTTGTCTGCCAAATCATCTCCCTTTACAATGTTTCTGAAATTTCCTTATAAAAACATGGTTTTCAAGGTCAGCGCTTTCAATCAATGTCTGACCCGTTCCGATAAGGAAATTTTCACTAAGACCCACGTCGATCAACGCTCTGTCTTAATGTTGGACCTGCACTGATCCTATTTTGGAAAGTTTTTTAAAATAGAAAGGAAGCTTCCACGACTAGAAGCTTCGTGAGGCGGCGAGATGGAAGTCTGTTATGAGGATATGGTCAAGGAACTCCCCTTTAGGATTCTTGTTGCCATAAAATAGGAACTACTCCAAAGGATAAGCGCTTTCCCCATCATTTGAGGGTCTATAACCTCCTCCTCCATTGTTATATAAGGAGACCTCCTTCAGCTCTACAACCTTAGTTAGTTAGCAATCATAGAGAAGAGAAGTAATTATAGCTTTGGGAGAATAGTGCAAAGTGTGATTTATTTTGTGTGTTGATAACATAGTGAGATCTTGGACCTTGCGTGTGTGAGTGTTACAAACATGCTTGGATACATACTTGTCGAAAGAGAGCTTCAACATGAAGGCTTGGTTGTAAACTCCCCTTGTATCTATGATAATAAAATGCATTTGATGTTTATCTTCCACTCTTGTTTACATATATAATGAGTTTTCTAGCATTCCTTGATCAGTTAGATAGGTTGTAATTGTTTTTATGTTTGTTGTGGTTTTACGCTTATCGGGGTGTATTGATTGTTTGTACAGGTTATTAGACGTTGGCAGCATTGTGTATCGAGCTTGGGAAGAGTGATGAATCAAGAAGATTCGATGAAAGATGACAACATAGCATCCGAATAGTGTAGGCCATCTTATTTTCTTTGAATTTCATTTACAATCTGGGAAGGTACATATTAGTATGTTCTCGTAGTTTCTAGACCCACCCTAGGGCTAGAGGGATCTCCTGTATATGTAGAGGGGATTTACCTGGACAAAAATTGGCTCTGGGGGTCCTATAGCTTCTTAGGAAGGGCAGTTTGGATTTTTTTTGTTGATTCCACTTCCTTAACTGTACTTGGTGAGTTGAATCATATGTTAGTAACTCTTCTTCACATGTTTACCCCGACGGTCCGGTTAGCTTGGGTAAACGTGGGGGGAGGGTGTCACAGAGTAGTATCAGACTATGGTTCACCCCTTGGATTGGATGGGTGGAATGTGTTTATTGTGCATACATTTTGGTTGTATATGTGTTTATTATACTTGTGGTCTATGTGTTTATCCTGTGTGCGTTGGCTCCCCATGATTTGCAGGATTGGCAAGAACAACTCTCTGGGAACCACATCAAACCAATTTGGAGTCCAAGGACCCAACCTTCCTAGACTTAGAGAGGTATCTCTCTATGTTTTTTTTTGTAAATGATGTGTCTTTATGCTTATTTTTACTTATTTTAGTCTAGTTATGAAGTTATGGGGTTGTTTGTTTGGTTTTGATTGATTTTTGGTTTAATGTTTTGGTTGAATAGATAGAATCTGAGAAGCACCAATTCATTGGGCTATGGAGTAATAAAAGTTTTTAATTGTACATAAATTCTTTAAGGATTTTCATAGGGAAAGATAACTACATCAAATGGATACTTTAGATAAAATGAGGGTGTGATGACAACAGTGAATTTAGAAAAATTAAAGGGAAATTAAGAATCCTTTAACTATTCTTTAAACAAGAAGAGCCTTTAGGACACTAGTTGGGTAAAACTAAAGAGTAGTTAAGAATTCTTCAGCTATAATTTAATATAAAAACCTCAAGACAACAATCTAGAAATCCTAGAGAGCAGTTAAGAATTATGTAGTTATTACATTCAGGCAAAGAAAACATTCAAGATAACACTTGAGTGAAACTAAAGAGAAGTTAAGAATTCTTTAATTAAACTTTAAAGAAGGCCTTTAAAATGACTGTTTTAGAAAAAAAAAATGACGGGGAACACCATAGACTTCTTTGGCTAGACTCTACTAGGTAAAATTCAAGACAACAATCCAGTAATCCTAGAGAGCAGTTAATAATTCTCTAGTATTAATTTCCGACAAGGAAAACATTTAAGATAACAGTTCAGTGAAACTAAAGAGAAGTTAAGAATTCTTTAATTAAACTTCAAAGAAGGCCTTTAAAATGAATATTTAAGAAAAACCAAAGGACAGGTAAAACCATAAACTTATTTGGCTAGACGCTACTAAGTAAACTTCAAGACAAAAATCCAGTAATCCTAGAGAGTAGTTAAGAATTCTCTAATTATTACTTTTAGAGGAAAACATAGAGATAATAATGACAGACAGAGTTGAGGTGCCAAAACAACATATCTCAATCTAAAATTTATGTTCTATTATTAGAAAAATCATGAACAATATGGAAAACAAAAGGAAAACATTGAAAAAGAGGGATAACATAAACCAATAACATAGCTCAAGAATCCTGTGAATGTGCTTGTATTACTGAAGTCCAAAACAGTCACAATACTCCAGTACAAAGATCTTCACAGCTCAAAGTATGGTCAAAATTCAGCTTTTACAATTAGCCAACTAGCCTGTTAGATCCCTGTAATCAGCAAGATTGGCAAAGTCTGACAGCAGGGAGAACATCGTTTCAACCACTTTGGGATTCTAGGATCTAGCCCTCCTGAATCCGGAGAGGGATCTCTCCAATAAGTGCAAAGATGGATTTTTCTTTGAAGTTTGGGTAATGATATTAGGCTAGCAATGAAGGCCAAGGGTTTTTGTTTGTTTTAAATGGTTAAGCATGATTATTATTTGAGTGCAAAGTTTTAAATGGAAAGAGTTTCCAAGGTGAGAAGTTGCAAGAAAATAGAACAAGATTTGGCCAAAAAGATGGATAAATGCAGGTTTTAGTCCATTGGGCTATGGAGTCATAATAGGGTTTAATTGAAATAATCAGGTTCAAGAGTGGTCCATGGGGCAAGTCATCTATGTCTAAGGGTCTCTTTGAAGTTTGATTTATGGAATGGAATGATACAACAAGAAGGGGAATTAAACAAATGGAGAACAAAGAGCAGCCCAGGATCTGGTAAGTACTTTGAAACTAGCCAGCCTTTGACAAACACTTAAGAAAAACATAAAAGCAATCTACGATCTGGTAAGTACTTCAAAACTAGCCATCCTTTGAAATAATTTCAATAGAAAAACAATTAAACACAAGTGAAACACAAATGATAACAAAGAATGGTCTAAGATCTGGTAAGTACTTTGAAACTAGCCAGCCTTCAACACACTCCTAGGGAAACTTTTAGTCAGTATTTTGGGATAAAACTAGGACCAGGGCTCACCATATCTTCCTTAGTTCATCTCTACATAACATTAAATGAAAATAAATTTCAATAATAACAATTAGCTAAGACAGGAGGATGAGGGAACGCCTGCATTCCTACTACTTGAACTAAATTAAATCATTCCTACATAACACAATTCAGAAGAAAACATTTAGATAAAGCTTATTAGTCAGAGAAGGGTACTGATATAAAGTAAATCCTAAATCTATGCTTTCTGTTCTTTATAAAATAAAATGGACAAAGTGGAACCATAAATAAAATAACGAATTACAATAAGAAAAACATCACCGTCAACATAGACTAGGATCCCATAAATGAGCTTGTATTGATGCTTAAAACCAGTTACAACTTTAAGTCCAGTATTTCAGGTTAGCAATCATCTTCACTTCTCAGCCTAACTATTCTATCACAAGCAGAGCTTCAAGAGCCAGTGAACAATATTTACAATCAGAGGTTTAGAGCTCATGTTTATTTCAAAGTTTTGAAACCAACATTTTCTCATCTTCTATAGGAGTATTTATAGAAGGAATGAGGAGGTGGGATCTAATAAAAGATCTGTTGGGTCAATTAATATAGAATTAATAATTTCTCGGCCTTTGAGGGGCTTGATGGAGAAGTTTACATATGTGTCCTCTGTATTAATTGTTTTACATTTAAGATTTAAGCTTGGTGGGAGCTTTTGTTGACTTTTAGGCTCTGTTTTAGGATGTAATAACTCTGCTGATATTTTTTCATTAAGTCCCTTTAGCAGAATTAACTGTTGTGCTACGCCGAGGCAAATATATTTTTCTGATCAATAACTTCGGCTTCTGTTTGAATGCTTTGAGGTAACAGGTGGCTTTGTGGTAACTGAAAGGAATCAATTTCCCTCTGATGTGGCGGTGGAGGCTCTTTTGTTTGATGATCTTTTGATTTTTCTTTAATTACTGTTTTTAATTTGGAGGATTAGGCTTTTGATAATCAATATTAGCCGTAATCCCTCAAAATTGTCTTCAATCCTCTGCTCTGTTGTGTTTTGTCTTCGACACTGATACTCTTTTGATTCATTAATGCATTTCTATGTGTCTTGTTGATGTGCAGGGCTGCACAGGGCTCATATGGAATCAATGCGCATGAAGCATTTGATGAGACATGGATTCGAACCCTGTGGAATGATCTTCCCTTTAAATAAACAAAGCTTTGAGGATCATCACCCTCAACTTTATCATTTCTCTTTTAAAATAATTTGAAATTAATTTGAACCTGCAAAAAACACACAACTATTATGAAATCATGCATTTATTGGGTAAACTACTTCAGAGGGTTTGGGGAGAGCGCGTGGCTGTTGGATAGAATCATCCAAAGGTGGAGATCAGTTTGCGGGAGGTTAAAGGAAAGTGGGGAAGAATTAATTAAGATTCGTTGATCTGCAGAGATTGACGGTCAAGGTGAATTGAGAGGAACATTATGCAAATGACCACTTTATAAAGAAATGGAAGAATAAACAAAGAAAATAGGCGAAATTTCCTTTGGTGGGGAGAAAATGCAAAGGAAATGAAAATGAGGTTTCAGGATGATCGTGGGTCGTCAGATGGGATCGGCCAGTGAGATCAGTGGCAGAGATTTCACATCAAAATCCTTTGGCAAGGGGGAGGGTGATAGTGAAAAGGCTAGATTAGATTTGAGTTGTTGATCTGCAGAGATCAGGGGTGGGAGGAGCGCACAATAAAACACAATAGAAATGGGGAAAGTGGTTTTGGGAGGTAAAGCCATTGGTTTCGCATGAGAAAGGGCAAGGAGGCAGTGTTTCCTTTTTGAACGTGATATGCGTTCCTGCCCGACACGTGGCACCAGAAAATCTCCCATTTTGCGTGGCCTTTGGGAAATTAACCATCGTGCTAAAAACTACGTGATATAGAATGTCGGCCGTTAGATCTAGAACCTCAAATCTGATGGTGGAGAATGAGCACGAATTTGGAAAGATGCGCGGGCGGTAAGAAGATGGGTGGTTTCAATCTGGGCTGTCAGATATGAGATTTGAACGACGGATATTAAATCTGGGGGTTGGATGAAATAATACAATGGCAGAGGAGGGGCTGATGAGGGCAGATCAAAGGCCGGGATTAGTCGAAAAAAATTATAACAAAGGGCGCATGAATTTAAACCAAATTCGGGAAAATGCGATCTGGACCATCCGACCTGGACATGTGGACGACCTATATGCAATCGGAGATCAGCCATCGGCGGGGCAAATAAGTTGGAGTGCGACGGAGAAATTGAGCACTGGTCATTGATCTGAGGATCAGATCAATGGTGGGGAGTGAATCAGAGGATTTTGAAGGTGGAGGAAGGCTAGTAATCAGAGAAAATGTGGGCCGTATGATTTGGGAAGGCGGGGAGGAGAGAAACGGTCCAAGATAGATCGAGGAATGGCCAATCGGAGGGGACACAAAAGTTAGCCCGATAGAACATGCGATGCGATCATGCGGAGGCCATGTGATCGGCTCAGGATCAACGGTCGATATCGTTTTAAAACTCACACCGACAGAAACCCCTTATAATATATGAAAACCCAAAAATTTAATAAAAACAAAGGTTTTTTGCATCGGGGCAGAATATATATCTATATATATATATATATATATATATATATATATATATATATATATATATATATATATGAAATGCATGGTGCCCGAATGCAGGGCATTTCATCTATATGAAGGATGATAGGCTTGGGGCTTATATATGAAAAGGGCCAATCGCATCAGAACTTTTGGTGTGGTCTTTCAATCTAACCATTTTGGATTTTGCGATGCAATTGGTGCTTGGGACTTTAACTCTTGGTCTCGGGCAAATATATATGGCATAAAGGGGGGGGGGGGCGGGCAGAGGTTTTAATAAGGGACTCAATTGCATCAGATTTTTTGATGTGGGTCTTTCAATCTACCCATTTTTCATTAAAAATCATTGTATGGGCTCGTTTAGACCAAACTTTAGGAAAAAGTGGGTTTATAACTTTACAAAGGAAAAAATCAATCAGAAGGGTTTATTCTAAGGTTTAAGCACCCAATTGCAGGCCCATGGATTATATGAAGTATTAATATGATCAGGAGCTGTGTACAAGGGCTTAATCACATCGGAACTTTTTAACATGGCAAATAGACTTGTGCACTGGAATTTTTGCGATGCGATAAGTGCTTAAATGGCTTAGTGCCTGGTTCTAGCACCAGGGCATATAATGGGGAAGTGGTTAGGACTTAGCCCAAGGGGGCTTAAGTCTGTAATACCAAAAGGGTGTTTTTTAATGAAAATTTTTCAAGTTTTCAATTGATTTTGGGGTTTCGACAGAGTCAAAAAGGAGTTTTAAACTCTACAAGGTGGATTTTATGAAGGGAAAAAGGGGAATAGATGAAAAATAGAGGAAAATGATGGGGGAAAAAAGGAAACAAAATGAAGGTTAGTTTTGAAATGGAGGGAGGGGAAAAATGGATTTGGCAGCAGTCTTTCTTCATGGGAGACAACAAAATTCCTGAGTTGGAAATGGAAACAGCAGTGAGGTTTTGAACAGAGGGCATGATGTCTTCATGAGTCTTCAATAGATAAAACTTTGTAGCAATAAAATTTGTTGCTTGAAGGCTCCAAAAATGTTTTAGCCACCATTTGATATGACAAATTTTATTGGTGGCTAATAGTGGCTCCACTTGGTGATGGTGCCTTCTTGAAGGCATCAAGAACTTTAGACTTGCATTCTCTAGGAGGTTGATCAGTGCCTTATCCATTGGGTTGTATTTATTTTCTTGGATGATCTTCTTGTTCTGAAAATATGTTAGCAGCCATGGAAAACAAAGGAACTTCATCAATACAAGCTTTCTACCTACCCAATCCTACTGATCTAACATTTTTTCTTCTTTAGAGTGCACTTCGATTGGCAAACTCTTTTCACAACATTTTATTCTTTTTAAAGCATAAAACTAATCTAATTCTACCCCTTGTTTCTCCATGAACTCAGATTAAACAGTTGAGTCCATAAGCTTCTCTACCTAATCTACCAATCTGTTAGGATTAAACAATCTAACAGATTTTTATGCTCTAAATTCTACAAAAAAAATTCAAAAGCATACAAGTCAGGATTGAAAAATCTAACTTGATGCTGATCTATGGCATAAAAAACAAGCTACACATAGATATTATTTTGTAGAAAATTAAATCAAAATGGAAGGCTTAAGATCTGAAAGTTCAAAGCAGTTCCTTCATATTTTTACAACTCTGTTTTGACTTTTGTTTGAGCTATTCTTTATTTGTTTTTCTGGTTCATATTTTGAGCATATTTTAACCTTTAATTTATAGCCTAATCTACCTACTGATAAGCCAAGATTGAACAATTTGGCAAATCGAATTCACTATCCTATCAACAGTAAATTTAAAACTAATTAGTCAAGATTAGGCTGTTTGACTAATTAGAAGTGTGTTTTTTAGGAGTGGCATTTAAGCTTGCACACTTTTAGATTTGTTTCTCTTTTTGTTGGTATGGGGTTGTACCTTTATTGTTTTTACAATCTGCCCTCTTTTCTCTCTTTCACTATTTTTGTATTTTTGATTTTTCTAACTTTGAATGCAATGATGGATGAAATATTTATAATGAGAAAAAATATAAAAAGGCTTTTCAAAACATGACATGGATCAAGAGAAGTAATGTTTAAGCATCCTACCATTGACAGGACCCCCAAACAATTCTGTTCCGTTCAACTCATGTAAGAAAAAGGAATTATTATCAGCAGCTGAGTGAATGAAGTAAGGGCCAAGACATAAGTTGTCAAATTTTTCATGCTTGCCCTTGTCTTCCCTCCTTGGGTCCCACTTTAAAACTTTGTCCCCAACATTAAAATTGCTGGCCTTTGTTCTTCTGTCAAAAATATTTTTGATGTTGTCCTGCTTCTGCAATGCTTTGTTATAAAACTCCTCTCTAGTTTGCTGAAGGTGAATAGTTTGATTTATCCTTCTGATCATGTCATTATCTTCAGACTAAACCTCTTGAATCAACTTCATAACTGGCACACCAAGGCTGGTTGGAAAAATTGCATCAGTGCCATACACAAGATGGTAGTGTGACATACCAATAGATTTCTTCAAAGTCAATTTGTCCACCCAAAATGCGTGCACAAGATTTGTGTGCCAAGAATTTTTGTTTTCCTCCAACAAATTCTTGATTATGTTCACTAAAATATTGTTTGAGGATTCTGCAAGTCCATTACCTTGAGGGTAATAGGCTGTGGAATGCCCCAATTTTATCTGATATTTGTGACAGAACTCATCCATATTCTTTTATCCAAATGCTGCTGCATTATCAATGATGATCTTGGCAGGGCAACCAAATCTAGAGAGAACATTATTCTCCATGAATTTTATGATAACAGAATCATTGACCTACCTAAAAGGGATGGCCTCTATCCATTTAGTGAAGTATTATGTGGCAGTGAAAATCCATCTATGTTGAGTTGAAGATGATGGATGGATTTCACCTAGGAAGTCAAGTCCTCACTGTTGAAAAGGGGCTTCAACAGTGATTGCATGCAGAGGTAAGGGTAGCATCTTCCTTTTGCCCTAAAAAAGTTGACATTTATGATAGGAAATTATCACCTTGTGTACATCAAGAAAAAGAGTAGGCCAATAGTAACCAGCCCTCAAGATTTTGTTGGTTGTTGTCTTCCAATATAAATGGCCTCCACACTCTCCTTCATGGAACTCGTGCTTAACCTTCTCTGCATCATACTCAGGCAAAAATTGAAGCAATATACCACTTTCATTTTTCCAATAAAGACATCTATCTATAATGCAATAGTTTACAACTTTCAATTTCAAAAATCTTGCCTTTGTTTTTTTCAAACCAGGAGGTGTATTCAAATTAAGCAAAACATAAATAATATCAGCATACCAAGAGGAATTCATAAAATGGTATTCAACTATGGGAGTTGAGATTTCCTCTTGTTCATACAAAGCATTAATAATATTAATATCAAGAACTTCAAAATTGGATTCAGCCATTAATCTAACTAGAACTTGGCCTTTGATGAGTTTAGTGGGTTTTATCTCTAAATCATATTCAAGAATAACAACAATCCACTTACCTCTCTTACCATCTGGGTCCTGTGTTAGAATGTCTTTCACAACTCAATTTGGTACAAAGGCAATGATATGTGAGTGCAAGATGTATACTCTAAATTCCTTTAAAGATTTAACCAAAGCAAAGGCTTAATTTTCCATGATGTTATACTTCAGAGGGGCATCCCTCAAAGCCTTGCTAAAGAATGCAATAGGCTGCTCTTATCCTTGTGGATTTTTCTGTAGAAGGACAACAACTATTGTATGTTCTGATGCAAATGAAAAAATATAAAAATCTTTTGAAAAATCAGGACTTATTAGAACTGGTGTTTTTGTTAACGCTTGTTTCACCAGTTCAAAGGAATTCTTAGCTTCCAAGGTCCATTTTACCCCTTGCTCCTTCTTCAACATGTTTGTAATATTTCTAAGGAGCTCAGCTAGGTTGGGGATGAACCTTCTCAAAAAGTTAATATTTCCAATGAAATATTGCAATTCCTTGATATTTCGAGGATGAGAGATTTGCAATATGGCCTCAATCCTCTTTGGATCTATCTTAATACCCTCTTCTGAAATAATGTGCCCAAGAAGTTTACCTTCTTGGAGACCGAAAAGTGTTTTCATAGGGTTTAAATATATCCCAAACTTCCTGCATCTCTCCAAAACTATTCTTAAATGTTCTAAGTGCTCTTTATCTGTCTTTGAAAAAACAGTAACATCATTTAGGTATATAATGATGAAGCAGCCTAGTTCCTTTGAGAATGCTATGTCCATGGCTCTCTGAAATGTTGCACCAGAATTGATTAGACCAAAGGGCATTTTCACATACATGAAAGTGCCCCATGGTGTAGTAAAAGCTGTCGTTAATTGACCATCAGGGCGAACTAAGATCTGATTGTACCCTGAGTAGCCATCAAGCAAAGAAATTATTATAGACCCCACCACCCTCTGTAGAATATGATCCATCTTAGGTAAAGGGTAGTTGTCTTTCAATGAAGCTTTGTTTAAATCTCTAAAGTCTATACAAAGCCCAATCTCTCCAGTTTTCTTCCTAGCTATCACCAGATTAGACACCCACTTAAAATATCTAATAGGGAAAATAATACCAGCTTCATACATTTTCTAGATTTCCTTCTCAACCAAAGGCAACTGAACAAGGTTTATTATGTGCAGCTTCTGTTTGAATGGTTTTTGGTTTTCCTTGAGAGGGCTTTTGTGCTGTATTATTTCGGTGTCATAGGATTTAAGATCTTCATAAATCCACGCAAAAACATCAGAAAAATCCTTAAACAACTCTTTGTATTTGAGTTTAATTTGAGCTGGTAAGGTCTTAGACATTTTAATCATCATAGGTTTTAGTTCACTGCCTATATTGCACTCTTCCACTTCAGTCTCTACCGGTTCCATTTTTGGCTTCTTGGCCGCATCATTAAAATCAAACAACTCTTCTAAAGGGGCTAGACCCTTAGGCAGACTCTGATCTTTGGACTGCAGGGTTTGTAACTCCTCTGTTTCTAATTCTACAGACAATTCTTTTTTGTTTCAAGTTTGATAGATAGTAGATTTATATTGGCAACCTCACAAGATGATTCTTCTTCGCCAAGGAAATTTTCTTCACTGCAGTTTGTTTCATAATCTGAGTCCGAAATTTTTAGCTCGAATTCATTTCTGAATTGCATGAAGTCTTCTATTTGTTTGTCTCCGTCAACACCTGCCAATATTTTTCGTTATCAAGAATGGCTGGTCTGAATTTAATCTGATTTGTGCAGTCTTTAGTTTCATATGGCGTTAAGCATGTTCTAGCTGCAAAGGATAAGTTGTGGGCCGCGATATTTATTTTTCTTGTGACAAAAATTATCTGGTACTCCTCAAAAAAATTTAAAAGGTACATGACATAATTTCGATAGGCCCTAAGTCTTGGGTGATTGGTGTTGTATTCCCCGTTGACTTTCCTAACGATTAAATCAGAATCCCCATATGCTTGGATTCTTTTGGCTCCTAACTTTTTCAAAAAACGCAAGCCTAAAAGCAGGGATTCATATTCCGCTATGTTATTTGAACACTGGAAGTTTAATCTACAGGAAATGCTCTCTGTGTGGTTGTTTTCAATGTTGAAAATCCAGACACCTGCACTAGCATTAGTTCTAGTGCATGACCCGTCGAATTTCATACTCCATAGAGGACTAGATTCGGGTTCATCTATTTGGTGTTTTTCCTCTTCAACTAAAGTGCTTTCGGGCTGTTGTGGACTATCAACACTTAGTTGAATTTTTTTCAACTCCTCAGGTTTTTCGCTGTGTTAAGGGTTGCTTTCTTGACTATCAAGGTTTAACAGTGAAGGACACATGACTTGTAGTTCAAGACCAGTGTTCGATTTGCTAAAGTTTTCAAATGTAGCAAACTGTTCTGACACTTCTGTGGTGTTCACCTATTCCTCTCTATCAGCCATTAATTATGTTAGATTAACTTGTTCAATAAACGATTCATCGTTAAACAAAATAAAATAATCAAGGCCTGTGTTTACAGAATACAGAGGAGATTTTTGAGGTCTGTCTTGACTTGTAACCGTGTATTGCATATGGGACTCCCTGTAAAGTCTTCTCGTCTGATTGAAAATAGGGATGGTCACATAGGTAATGTCCATCTGCATAGCCCCTTGTGACTTAGCCCCCCAAGATGTTGATAATAGCATTCCATAATTTTGGGGGACATCAGCCACAACAATATCCATGACTAAGCATTTGGCTGGAATCTGTGTTAAGTTAATGCAGATTTATTTAATTAATCCTAAACATTTTACTCTGCTTGAGTCAAAGTAGTAAAGGTCTTTATAAGGTCTCGTGATTTCTAGACCCAGGCTCTCCATCACAGCTTTAGGAATTAAATTATGAGAAGCCCTGGAATCATGCATAACATTGTGCAAGATTTTGTCATGAATTTTTAAACTCACATAAAAGGGAGGAACAAGTCCCTCTTGATACTTACCTTCAATCTTTGGACCAAAAATAAGCTCTGGTTGGTCATCATTAAGATTGACTGTATCATTATTCTCTTCAATGTTTAAAGGCTTCAAAATTTGGGTCCTATATACATTCTGGGCAACTAACCTAGTTAAGGGAACATAGATTTTAATTTTTGAAATTTCCTGCTCTAGGCTGAAAGGAATTTGATTCTTTAAAGAACTTGTTTCAGCCTTGTTAACTGCCACTCTATCAGCAACATCAGTTTTCTGATTTGTTCTATTTACATTTGACAAAATGGTTTTAACAGGAGTACTAGCTGAAGTGTTAGTACTGCTAAGGTCTGCACTCTGTTTTTGATTGTTTTGAGTGCCTTTCTCTTTATCTTTATCAAAATTTACAGCTACTGTTTGATAGCTTTAGGCTTGTTTACAGTGCTATTTTGTGAAGATTTGTTAGAGGTTTTTGTGTTAGGAGTTTGTTGACTAGTTTTACTTCTAAGGTCATATTCTCTTTGAGACTCTATGATGACATTTTCCATGTCTTGATAATAACTTTCATCATCATCTATTTTGTCATCATAAGGTGTGTAAAGACCTTGTTTTCTATCATAATGAATCTCAAATTCATCATTATCTACTCCGAGCATGTTGATGTCTTCTTCCTCTGTTATTTCATCAGTTTCCTCAACTTCACTCACATAGTTTTGATGAAAGGCAGGAGTGATCTGTTGATCATCTTCCCTAGGTCTTTTTGGAGGTTGGTTCCTTCTAAAATTCTGATTTTGGTTCTAGTTTCTATTTTGAGGAGCAGTTTTGTTTTGAATTGCTTGTGCTCTCTCAAGGATGCTCATTTTTTTCATCATCTCCTCCATCATTTTTTCCATCTTTGAGCTGGAAGTGGAAGGGGTAGATTCTTCTTTGAAGGATACTCTCTTCTCATTTTTCATTCTTGCTCTCTTCTCCATTAAGTTAACTTCCACCGCAAGAGCTCCTTTTTGCATATTTTCAAGAGTTGCAGGATCTCTCTCTCTCAGCTAATAGGCCATCTCAGGGTCAAACCCTTTAGGAAAATTATTTAGAGCTGAGCTTTGTGGAGGTTCTAGATCCGGGGAAAGTGCATTATATACACTGTTAAATCTAGTGCAGTAAGCTTGGACACTTTCCCCAGTGTTTCTATGGAGGTTCTTGTAATCATAAAGGATTTGGAGAGGATTCTTCTTCACTTCCCATTTGTTTAAGAATGTTTGATGGAAGGCTTGGAGGTCATTTATACTATGGGGGGTTAAGCCTTTAAACAATTTTATTACTTCTCCCCCCAGAATCTAAGCAAATAATCTAAGCTTGACAAAATCATCATCAATTTCATTTCTATCAAAGTAGTGATTCATCTTATCCACATGTTGTGATGTAGTAGTAACATTACTAGCATCATATAATGGAATTTTGGACTGACATTCCCATGGAAGATTGACTAATGGTACAAGAAGGACTAAGGGAGCATACCATGCTGCCATGATATGTGGTGGAGGTGGATTTACAAGAGGTGGATTAACAAAAGGAAAAATGGGTTGAAGTGGAGTGATTTGGATAGTGGATGTAGGGTGAAGAGATATGGATGGACCGGCAGTAGATTGCTGAGCTGAAATTGGATGAGAGACACCTAAATTGTGAAGGAAGTGTAAATCAGGTGGTGTTGTTTCTCTATCACCAGGATGTTCACTTGTTTCTGAGGATGAAAGTGAAGACTCAGAGTCTAGCTGAATTAGATCATCAAATGACCTAGTTCTAAATGGATTTACTAAGTGAACTTGTGATTATTGTAGAGCTGAAATATTTTCAGGAACTGAATTAGATCTCAAGGGTGATCTGAAAATAGTTGATAATTTGACCCTAGGAGACTCTCTAAGGATACTTTCTAGGTTATCAACTATCTTAGGTGGATCAAGATTAGGATAGGCTCTATTATGAATCTTTATAGTAGCCACTATGTTGTGTTTTCTAGACCCAAATAAACAAGAAAAATTCAACCAGATATGACAGTCTTTAAGAGGTTAACTAATCTGTTTTACACAAATTTTAATCCTACAGTCCTCTAACTTAGTTTGAATGATATTACAATGATAGCGGTTCTTCCCAGTGGATTCTTAAGGTCTATTGATTGTGGAGTCGCGAGTGGGGAAGTTTTTAATATAGGAACTAAAAGGTTTTATGAGTCCTACCATGTTTATTGAACACCAATATGAAATATTTTTGGGTTTTACGAGTTATTTTTCGATCTATTGGTTTAAGAGTGTCAGATACGTTTGAAGAAACTTAACTACGGTTATGAGACAAAGGCAGAGTATATATTATGATAGCTTGATTGATCTTTCAAGGTTAGATAAAATCTTATGAGAATCCTGAGGTTTACTTAGTTTGTCCTTTGATTCAAACAGGATTTCAATGCCCTTACCATCACTTGAAGTGGTGCTTGAAAAGGCTATTTTTTACTAAGCACACAAAATTCTTGACATTATGATTTACGGGTCTTAGGAGTGGCCCATGATGAAAAACACTCCACAAAGTCCCAGTGGAGTCACTAGAAATGTTAGCTCCCTGTAATCAGCAAGATTAGCAAAGTCCAACGGCAGGGAGAAACACCATTTCAACCACTTTGGGATTCTAGGATCTAGCCCTCCTGAATCCGGAGAGGGATCTCTCCAATAAGTGCAAAGATGGATTTATCTTTGAACTTTGGGTAATGATATTAGGCTAGTTATGAAGGCCAATGGTTTTTGTTTGTTTTGGATGGTTAAGCATGATTATTATTTGAGATGAAATTTCTAAATGGAAAGAGTTTCAAAGGTGAGAAGTTGCAAGTAAATAGAACAAGCTTTGGCCAAAAAGATGGATAAATGCAGGTTTTAGTCCATTGGGCTATGGAGTCCTAATAGGGTTTAATTGAAACAATCAGGTTTAAGAGCGGTCCATGGGGAAAGTCATCTACGTGTAAGGGTATCTTTAAAGTTTGATTTATGGAATGAAATGGTACAACAAGAAGGGGAATTAAACAAATGGAGAACAAAGAGCAGCCCAGGATCTGGTAAGTACTTCGAAACTAGCCAGCCTTTGAAATATTTTCAATAGAAAAACAATTAAACACAAGGGAAACACAAATGATAACAAAGAATGGTCTAAGATCTGGTAAGTACTTTGAAACTATCTAGCCTTCAACAAATTCCTAGCGAAACTTTGAGTCAGTATTTTGGGATAAAACTAGGACCAGGGCTCACCATATCTTCCTTAGTTCATCTCTAATTAACATGAAATGAAAATAACTTTCAAGAATAACAATTAGCTAAGACAGGAGGATGAGGGAACGCCTGCATTCCTACTGCTTGAACTGAATTAAATCATTCCTAAATAACACAATTCAGAAGAAAACATTTAGATAAAGATTATCAGTCAGAGAAGGGCACTGATATATAGTAAATACTAACTCTATGCTTGCTGTTATTTACAAGAGAAAATGGAAAAAGTGGAAAATAAAATAAAATAACGATTTACAATAAGAAAAACATCAGCATCGAGATAGACCAAGATCCCATAAATCAGCTTGTATTGATGCTTCAAACCAGTTATAACTTTAAGTCCAGTGTTTTAGGTTAGCAATCATCTTCACTTCTCAGCCCAACTATTCTATCACAAGTAGAGCTTCAAGAGCCAATGAACACTATTTACAATAATAAGTTTAGAGCTCAAGTATATTTCAAAGTTCTACAACCAACATTTTTTCATCTTCTATAGGAGTATTTATAGAAGGAATGAGGAGGTGGGATCTGATAAAAGATCTCCTGGGTCAATTAATATAGACTTAATACCTTCTTGGCCTTTGAGGGGCTTGATGGATAAGTTTACATATGTGTCCTCTGTATTAATTGTTTTACATTTAAGATTTAAGCTCAGTGGGAGCTTTTGTTGCATTTCAGGGTCTGTTTTAGGATGTAATAACTCTGCTGGTATTTTTTCATTAAGTTCCTTTAGCAGAATTAATTGTTGGGCTGCACCGAGGAAAATATATTTTTCTGATCAATAACTTTGGCCTCTGTTTGAATGCTTTGAGACAACAAGTGGCTTTGTGGTAGCTAAGAGGAATCAATTTGCCTCTGATGTGGCGGTGGAGGCTCTTTTGTTTGATGATCTTTTGATTTTTCTTTAATTATTGTTTTTAATTTGGAGGATTAGGCTTTTGATAATCAATCTTAGCCGTAATCCCTCACAACTATCTTCAATCCTCCACTCTGTTGTGTTTTGTCTTCGACACTGACACTCTTTTGATTCATTAATGCATTGCTGTGTGTCTTGTTGATGTGTAGGACAGCACAGGGCTCATATGGAATCAATGCCCATGAAGCATTTGATGAGACATGGATTCAAACCATGTGGAATGATCTTCCCTTTAAATAAACAAAGCTCTGAGGATCATCACCCTCGGCTTTCTCATTTCTCTTTTAAAATAATTTCAAATTCATTTGAAACTGCAAAAAACACACAACTGTTATGAAATCTTGTGTTTATTGGGTACACTGCTTCAGAGGGTGTGGGGAGAGAGCATGGTCGTTAGATGGCATCATCCAACGGTGGAGATCAGTTTGCAGAAGGTTAAAGGAAAGAAGGGAAGAATAAAGTCAGATCCGTCGATCTGCAGAGATCGACGGTCAAGGTGAATTGAGAGGAACATTATGCGAATGACCACTTTATAAAGAAATGGAAGAATAAACAAAGAAAATAGGCAAAATTTCCTTTGGTGGGGGGAAAATGCAAAGGAAATGAAAATGAGGTTTTAGAATGATCATGGGCTGTCAGATGGGATTGGCCCACGAGATCAATGGTGGAGATTTTGTGTCAAAATCCTTTGGCAAGGGGGAGGGTGATAGTGAAAAGGCTATATTAGATCTGAGTGGCAGGAGGAGCGCGCGATAAAACACAATAGAAATGGGGAAAGTGGTTTTGGGAGGTAAAACCACTAGTTTCATGTGGGAAAAGGGCAGGGGGCGGTTTTTCCTTTTTGAACACGATATGCATTTCTGATCGATACGTGGCACCAGAAAACCGCCCATTTCGCGTGGCCTTTGGGAAATTAACCATCATGCTGAAAATTATGCGATATTGAATGCGAGCCGTCAGATCTGGAACCTCAGATTTGACGGTGGAAAATGAGCGTGAATTTGGAAAGATGCGCGGGCGGTAGGAAGATGGGTGGTTTCAATCTAGGCCGTTGGATCTGAGATTTGAATGGCGGAGATTAAATCTGGGGGTTGGATGAAATAATAAAATGGCAGAGGAAGGGATGATGAGGGCCGAGATTAGTCGAAAAAAATTAGAACACAAGGCACATGAATTTAAACCAAAGTCAGGAAAATGCGATTTGGACCCTCCAACCTGGACACGTGGACGACCCAGATACAATCAGAGATTGGTGATCAGCGGGGCCAAGAACTTGGAGTGCGACAGAGTGATTGAGCGCTGGTCATTGATCTAAGGATCAGATCAATGGTGGGGAGTGAATCAAAGCATTTTTAAGGCGGAGGAAGGCTAGTAATCAGAGAAAATGTGGGCCATTGGATCTGGGAAGGTAGGGAGGAGATCAACGGTCTAAGATAGATTGGGGAATGACCAATCGAAGGGGACACAAAAGTTAGCCCGATAGAACATGTGATGCAATCACGCGTAGGCTGTTTGATTGGCTCAGGATCAACGGTCAATATTGTTTTAAAATTCACACTAGCGAAAACCCCTTATAAAATGTATGGCGCCCAACTGCGGGGCCTTTGGTCTATATGAAGGATGATAGGCCCGAGGCTTATATATGAAAAGGGCCTATCACATCAGAACTTTTGGTGTAGTATTTCAATCTAACCATTTTTGGTTTACTTGATACGATTAGCCTTTTAGGACTTTGCTCTACCTCCTAGTAGAAATTCATATATAGAGTAAAGCAGGGGGGGGGGGGAGGTTTTAGTAGAGACTCAATCACATTGGAACTTTTGATGCGGGTCTTTCGATCTACCCATTTTTCATTAAAAATCATTGTATGGGCGCGTTTAGACCAAAATTTAGGAAAAAGTGGGTTTATAAATTTACAAAGGAAAAAATCAATCGGAAGGGTTTATTCCAAGGTTTAAGCGCCCAATTGCGGGCCCACGGATTATATGAAGTATTAATATGATCGGGAGTTCTGTACAAGGGCTTAATTGCATTAGAACTTTTTAACATGGAAAATAGACTTGCGCGCTGGGATTTTTGCGATGTGATAAGCACTTAAATGGCTTAGTGCATGGTTCTAGCACCAGGGCATATAATGGGGAAGTTGTTAGGACTTAGCCCAAGGGGGCTTGACTCTCTAATACAAAAAAGGTGTTTTTTAATGAAATTTTTTCAAGTTTTCAATGGATTTGGGGGTTTTGGCAGAGTCAAAAAGGAGTTTTAAACTCTGCAAGGTGGATTTTATGAAGGGAAAAAGGGGAATAGATGAAAAATAGAGGAAAATGATGGGGGAAAAAAGGGAATAAAATGAAGGTTAGTTTTGAAATGGAGGGAGGGGAAAAATGGATTTTGCAGCAGTCTTTCTTCATGGGACACAGTAGAATTTCTGAGTTGGAAATGGAAACAGCAATGAGGTTTTGAACAAAGGGCATGATGTCTTCAGGAGTCTTCAAGAGATAAAACTTTTTAGCAATAAAATTTGTTGCTTGAAGGCTCCAAAAATGTTTTAGCCACCATTTGATATGAAAATTTTTATTGGTGGCTAACATAACCACCCAACACTAAAAACGAACAATACATGCAGTATTTATCTGGAAAATGTAGGAATTTATAGGGTAAGTTCCATAGATCAAGAACCAAAGGCCACCGTTCACAAACAGATCACAAATCAATACACCAGTATAATCACGTGGTTAAAACCCTCAAAGAGGGAAACAATCGATGGCCTAAGCCAACATGGCCACTTCAGGAAATTTATTAATATAAAAAGAAAAGTTACGTATGTTTCTCTCATAAATGGTTACTAGAAAAATGACCCTCCATGCTATTTAAATAGAGATAATGGACCAATCGGGTGTTAATCCATGGATCAAGTGTCATTAATACCGAGGTGAGGGATAACCATTAGATCACTAGAAATCGTGATCGTCAGATTATAAGTTACAAATGTACATGGTAAAGAAACACACTTTACCTAACTCTACACTAGAATAAGTTATTCTTAACTATTTCCTACGTGTCATAATTTTCTAACATCCCCCCTTAGGAACAACTTGGGATAGCATTGAAGGATTTACAAAGGTGACACAATAGGCGCCTATTTCCTATGTGTCGAAATATCCTAACATCCCCCCTTAAGAACAAATTGGGATAGGATTGAAGGATTTACAAAAGTGACATAATAGGAGAAGGAAGGAGGCATTAGAGCCTATCCCCCCTTAATGAGAAATTTCCTGAACTCTAAGAATGGATCAAAGTTTGGTAAAATTTGCTTCTGTGAGAGCCTTTGTAAAGATATTGGCTACTTAATCATTGGTTGGACACTACTGCACTTCAAGAACATGATTATGAATGAGCTTTCTGATGAAGTGTATGTGGAGTTCAACGTGTTTCATATGCTGATGCTGAACTGGATCTTTGCATAGCTAAATGGCACTCTGATTATCACACCAAAGTCTAGTTGTATGCTTTTGATGAAGACCAAATTCAGACAGGATCTAACAAAGCCACATGGCTTCCCTGCTGGCTTCAAGTGCACCACAATACTTCTCTTCTTCTAAAGAAATAGAGATGGCACTTTGTTTCTTACAATACCAAGTAATAGGTCCTGAACCAAGAGTGAATACATACCCTGCAGTTGACTTTCGATCATCAGGGTCACCAGCCCAATCAGAATCAGTGAAACCAATCAACAATGGAGATGCTTCTGTACTGTAATGAATCCTGAACTGAACTGTACCTCGAATATATCGAACTATTATTTTACCTGCTTTCCAGTGGCTTTCATGATGTTGGTGCATAAACTGAGAGACAAGACCAATGACAAAGGAAAGTTCAGGAGAGGTATACATACGTTTACCAACAAGTTGATGATATAAGGTATCATCAACTTTAGGGGTAGTACAATTGACTGAAATCTTGACTCTAGGTTGAAAGGGAGAAGGGGCTAGCTTACAGTCTTCCATATGAAAGTGGTATAGAAGATCACATGCATACTTGGACTGAGAGAGGGTAATGCCTTCCTTGGATTGCAAGACTTGAAGACCAAGGAAATAATGCAAGTGTCCTAAGTCTATAATTTTAAACTTCTTTTTGAGGCTAGACTTCACATGGTTTATATGGTTTGGATCACTACCAGTAAGGATAAGATCAACAAAATAAAGAACAAGGATGGTGAAAGACTTACCCACTTTCTTGCTGTAGATAGTGTTGTCAGAATGACACCTATAAAATCCATTATCTAATAGAAATCTATCCATTTGGCATACCAAGCCCAAGGATCTTGTTTGAGACCATAGAGAGACTTCCTAAAGCAACAAACAAGGCTAGAGTCTTTTTGGATAAATCCATGGGGTTGTTCTATGTAGATTTCTTCATGAAAATCTCCATGTAAGAAGGCAGATTTAACATCCATGTGATGGAATTCCCATTTAAAGGAGGAAATAATGGAAAGAACAAGGCATATGGAATTCATTTTGGCAACAAGGGAGAAGGTTTCAGTATAGTCAATGCCTTCAACTTGTGAAAATCCTTTAGCAACAAGAAAAGCTTTATGTCTATCCACTTTTCCATCTGGTCCAAACTTGGTTTTGTAAACCCATCTTCATCTGACAAGTTTTATTCCTTTTGGAAGAGGAACAAGATCCCAAGTATCATTTGCCAATAAGGAATGATACTCTTCATTCATAGCTTCATCCCAATCTAGATGACCAGAGGCTTCTTCAAAGGTTTTTGGTTCAAGTTTTTCTAGAACATGAGTCAATAAGGAAGAGGCTCTTTCAAACTGAGAACGTGTACATCATTTATCGATAGGGTCACCTACAAGAGAACCCTCTACATCCCAAGTAGAGCGGACCCATCTTGGAAGTGGTGGAGTATAAGGAATAATTTCAAGAGGTGGAGGAGGATTTTCATCCTCACTGTCATCATCTGAACTAGATGGAATGCTATTAAAAATATAAGAGAGAGAGAGAGGTGGCACATATGCTGAATCGGGCTCGCAGGCAAAAGGTGGCACACTCGCCAAACTAGGCTCACAGGCCGATATATTTTCATCAAATTTTACATCTCTTCTAATGATTATATTTTTGGATTTTTGTTGAAGAAGTCTATATCCTTTGACATCTTCAGAATATCCAACAAAAATGCATTTTTCACTCTTAGGTTCTAAGGCTTTATGTTTTGCATCTGGAATATGGGCCCAAGCATCACTTCCAAAAACATGAAAGTGACATATGGCTTGATTGAGCTCCAAGCTTCTTCTAGAGTTATATTCTTTAAAACCTTAGTAGGAGTGTGATTTACTATGTACTTTGCAAAGTTAATGGCTTCTACCCAAAAAATTGAGACCAAGTCCTTTAGATTGAATCATACAATTAGCCATTTCTTTTAAGGTGTGATTCTTCCATTCAGCTACACCATTTTGTTGTGGAGTATATGGAACAATATGTTGCAATTGAATGCCATGCTCAGTGCAGAAGTTGATAAATTTATTGTTAACATTTTCTCCTCCATTGTCTGATCTTAACTTAAGAATTTGATGTCCAGATTTTTTCTCAACAAAGGCCTTAAAGGCCAAGAACATGTTAAAAACTTCACTCTTGAGTTTTAATAAGTATACCCAAGTGTGTCTGGAAAAATCATCAATGAAAGTTAAGAAGTACTTGCAACCAGACAAAGAAACAACAGGAAGTGGACCACATAAATCGTTGTGCACAAGCTGCAAAGGGGTTGAAGTGTGTCGAGAGGCACATTTTTCAATACTATCCCAATGATGTTTTCCAAGTACACATCTAGAGAAAACACCATCTCAGCAAGATACCATAGGAAGACCCGTCACCATATTTTCCTTACAGAGAGTTTGAAGAGAGCGATAGTTTAAGTGACCAAATTTCTCATGCCAAAGTTTGTTGACTTCATCATTGTGAGCAACAAAAACGGAGGGAAGACATGATGACCCAATGTTTTCAAACTTATACAACCTTGTGGAATCATTATCAATGCCAGTAGCTAAAATATGTTTAGGATCTTTGAGGTCCTTGATTACAACATCATGCGGTGAGAATTATACTATTTTCCCTTCACCTAAATGAGTTATCTGATAAACAGAGAGAAGGTTGCATGACAAGGTAGGAACACATAGTACACCATTAAACTGATCATGATCGAGATGAGTGGTTCCAGATCCTACAACACTAAGAGATCTATCATCACCAACTTAAATATGTTTGGTGTTACCATCATTTAAAGAAGAAGACATGGCTTTATTTTTGGCCATGTGATAAGAAGCTCCAGAATCAATGAGCCACTCATGAGAATGAGAAGAGGAAGATGCATTTAATGCATAACCAGATCTTGATGCTTGAAAACCACAAGAAGAAAGTGCCATTCCTGAAGATGAAGGTGAAGAATGCTCCAAATTGATGTTGTGCTTCTTCATTGATGCTTCTAAGGCTTCCATATTATTAAAACATTTGGACTCTAAATGGCCATCATGATTGCAAAAGTTGCAATTTCCATCCATATTCTTTCCTTTGTTTTTATATGCCTTATCATTTTGGTGAGTTGATTTTTCAGTTTGTGGCTGAAATTGCTTAGGACCCTTGTTTGGTTTCAGACCATACTTTTTAGGATACTGCTTCTTGGGATTATTTTGATATGATTGCTGTTGGGCTGCTAAGGCTTTGTTAGAATCATTTCCAGAAGTGATAAGACCAAGGTGTAAGACTTTTTCTTGTTCTCTTATCAAAGAATCACAAAAGACATCAAAATAGGGGTTCTTGTAGGCGATTCCTGAAGAAATGATGGCTTCTCTAGTGGAAGGGAAGGCAGAAACAAATACAAAGTATGCAGGGCCAAGCTTAGCAAGAATGAAATAAATGAGGCTACCATTCCTTTTTGATATTACAACCTTCTAAAAGAATTTCAATGGTCTTGAATTTGGACAAAAAATCTTCAATGGAGGAGAAATTATTGGGGTCCAAAGTAAGCAACTCATTTTCAAGCTGGTGGGTTCTGATTTGATTTCGAATGCCAAAAACAGTTTTAGCTTTTCCAGGGTTTTATCAAGGGTGTCAATGTCAAGGATATGAAACCAAATATCTTGAGCAATGGACATTCCTATCAATCCTTGTGATTGATATTGTTTATTTTCCCATTTAGCAACTTTATCATCATCAGAAAGTTTAGTTTCTTGTACTGTGGCTATTATATAAAACCCTTTACTTCTAAGTATATATAGCATGTGAGGTAGCCATTAGAATTAATTGGTGCTATTAAGAATAATCGGGCATGCACTTTCCATTTAAAAAAAAAGATTGAAGTTGAGAAAATATGAAACTAACTACTCCAATGGAAATATCTTGAAAAATTAGGCCATTTAAAAAAAAACGGCTCGAAAAACGGCTTCTAGATGAAGACGTTATGCCTTTTGAAAAATATGAGTTGTAGATGCCAAATAGTTACAATAATGGGATGAAGTGCGGATTTAAAAAAAAAAAAAAACTGCCCCTTTGAATAATTGTTTTTTACAAAAGAAGCTTGAGAAAGAGACTTGAACCCAAGACCTCTATTCTCATAAACTAACCCCTCATCAAGTGAGATAGTAAAAGGATCAAGTTATTGTTTGAAAGGAGGAAGGGGGGTTGTTTTTTTTTAACTCTTCCATGTGCGTGCCTTTTCCTACACAAAAAGCACAAAAACTGAGCAAAAAAAAAATGAAATGAAAATTCTTATGGTAGAATGTTAGATTTTCGGTTAGCGTTACTGGAAACTATCAATTTTTTCACTATTTCTGATTTCCCAAGATTTCACAAAGATGTGGGGAAAGAGCATACGTAGAAAAAAAAATCATTTTTCTGTTTTTGATTTGTCGAGATCACACGCAGCACACAAAAAATAGCATACACAAAGAAGAGGGTATAGATCCGGAAAATAAATAAAACCTAAAAGCCGAAAATAAATAGAGGAAACCGAAATAAGCAGAACTAACTGCAAAACAAATGCTTTATACCTCCAGATCTAATCTGTCATTTCTTGGGCAGCCAGAAACCTTCTCGCATGAAACGAAAGGCATTACTCACTGCAACAAATGCTCTGCACACAACCGAGCAGTTCTCCAAACCAAAAGATGTTCAAAAATAGTAGATCTACAAAACGGTATTCGCATGCAGTCAAACTGGCTTCAGATTTTGATCAACAACGGACGCGATCCTCAAAATAGCTCCGATACCATGTAGGAATTTATAGGGTAAGTTCCGTAGATCAAGAACCAAAGGTCACCATTCACAAACATATCAAAAATAGGTACACCAATATAATCATGTGGTTAAAACCCTCAAAGAGGGAAACAATCCATGGCCTGAGCTAGCGTGGCCACTTCAGGCAATTATTAATAATAAAAAAAAAGTTGCATATGTTTCTCTCATAAATAGTTACCAGACAAATGACCCTCCATGCTATTTAAATAGAGACCATGGACCAATTGGGTGCTAAGCCATGGATCAAGTGTCGTTAATACCGAGGTGAGAGATAACAGTCGGATCACTACAAATCGTGACTGTTGGATTATAAGTTACAAATGTACATGGTAAACAAACACACTTTACCTAACTCTACACTAGACTAAGTTATTCTTAACTATTTCATATGTGTTGGAATATGCTAACAGAAATTGAGGAGGGCACCCTAACCTAGGGTGATATATTTGTATTTATTATAGAGTTAATGTAATCTTGACCTTTGAGACGATGCAGGGCCTAAGGAAAAATATATGTTACTGACTCACTGTAATAATATCTTTCTAACTTACTGCTAAGCTAACTTTAGGATATTTTTTAATTTGAAGGCTTTTCATTAACTTTTAAAATAACGATTGAGTAGCTAGGAAATATCTCTGACTATTTCAATAATTGTAGCTGCTTTTACTAAAGTGAAATGAGGCTTTAAGGTGGCAGATATGGTCTGTAGGAGTAATTGTTGAGTGCCTTAGTTATTCAGATCTTCCTTCTGTGCTAATTTTCTTTCAATTTGTCTTTGAACCTCTAATTTGACTTTAACTCAGATTTGTCTCTCACTTCCTGTCTTACTGTTTTCTCCTTTATTTGCTTGGAGTTAAACCTTTAGTCTCCCTTTCCTTTCACCATCACAGTGACACCTTTTAAATGTGACTGTATTTTAACTGTGTTCTTCACCTATCTTTTATCTCTGCATGTCGCTGCTTCGGGAGTTTTTTTTTTTTAAATAATCACCAATGTTCATGATCCACTGATGATTTTTCTTGATCTCGCACTCTTGGTCCTTTGATAACTAAGGCTACTGGATTGGCACCCAACGAATCTTAATTAAATAATTCTTGGAATTTAAACATGCAAATTATGCATCTTTTCCATGTATAATCACCTGCACATTGAAAACAATCGTTAATTTAAATCTTGCTATGGATAGAGTCTAGGAAATGAAGGTTTGTGGCCATTATGCATTTTCTTATGGCTTACCGGGTCATTTGAAGTGTTTTCAGAGGTGTAAGTGAAGGATATGGGCATATTGTTGAGACACAGGGGTTTATACGTTTGAATTGGTTGATGATTCTCAGTTTATAGGGTGGGAGTGATGGGTTGTTTATCGCACAGGATAAGAGTGGTGAGGTGGTTTTTGGCAAAGGGACATGATATCATAGAGGTGGCGACACGTGGAGGGGAGGACAAGTGGTAATACCACCTATTTCGCAAGGTTGAGGGTTTGTTAATTCCCACGCAGTTGGATGTGCGACAACGATCATGGACCGTTGGATCTGACAAAGGTGATCCAACAATGATCGAGGTTTAATGAATAGACGAGTAGGTTTAGACAATGGGGCCCGGGAGTATACATGGAGGTGGGTCTATCATAGCAGGGCATTTGTATTTTGGGGCCCAGGGTTTAAATGTTTAGCGTGGGGTGTTAATAAGGCGGGGCTCAGGGGAAGGATTTAAGCGGAGGCACTTAGTATGTTTGAGGGGCCAAGGTTATATGGCTGTGGGGGAGGTGAAAGGTTTTCAAAGCTAGGTGCTTAAAATACAAATGGGTCGGGTTTTTAATAACAAAAAAAGGTTTTTAAAAGGGAGGCCTGAGTAGTATTATTTTTCAAAAACAAATTTAAAAATGATTTTTACATTGTTTTGAAGGGAAAGAGGGAAATGAGTGAAGGGGAGGGTCTAAATGGGATTTTAGGTAGGGGAGAAGGGTAATGAATGAGGGACTTAGGATCAAAACATGGAATTTCAATATCATGAGGGTATTTAGAAATAGGAAAAGTGAGAGATAGCGAATAGGTTAAATGAATAATAATGAAGGCAGTGAGATTTCTGAAGATAAGATGATAATCAGGGAATGGTATTTTCAACAGAGTATATAAAACCCATATTCATCTAGTGATAGTGTAGAATACAGATAACTGACAGTGGCTCCATCTGGGGAGGGCATCTCCTTTGGGAGGTGTCAAGAACCTTAGATTTCAGATCTCTAGGTTTAGTAGACCAGTGCCTTATCCATTTTGGTGGATGTTCATTATGCAATTGTTGATTTGCTGCAAATTTTTCAACTGTGATTTTTAAATATTGAAAACCATGCTGCTTGCAAATCAATTCTTCCTACCCATCATTGAATTATAGGATTTTTTCTTCACTTGGGTACATTTATACTAGAAAACCCTTAAAATCATTTTTTTTTTGAAAGAAAAAACTATCTATTTCTACCCTTACAACTTCCAAAGGTTGAAAATCTTCATTTTCTATCCTATCAGAAAAAAATTTAATTTTTTCTCAATCATGGTTAGGCTGTATGATTGAGCAGGAGTTCCTTTTCAAAAGTAGTGGCATTTGGACTTGTACACTTTCATAATTCTTATTTTTTGGTATGGAGATTTGCCTTTTCTCTTTTTATCTTTCCTCTTTTCTTCTTTTCTTTCTTTTTTGAAACAAATTTTATTTTTATTTTTTTATTATTATTTTTTTTCTGAAATTTTTGTTTAAGAAATATTATATACAATGAATAAAAATTTAAACTGAGAAATATTTTTAACTGAAGTAATGCTTGAGCATCCTATTATTGACAGGACCTCCAAATAATTCTTCTCCATCCATTTATTGTAGAAAAAATGCATTGTTACCTATTGCAGAATAGATGATGTATGGACCTTTCTATAGATTGTCAAATTTTCCATGTTTGCCTTTGTCCTCTCTTCTTGAATCCCACTTCAGCAGTTTGTCTCCAATGCTAAAATAATTTACCTTGGTCCTTTTTTCAAAGAGTTTCTTGATGTTTTCTTTCACTTGTTGTGTCTTGTTGTACACTTCTTCTCTGTTTTGCTGCAGCTGGACAGTTTGGTTTATTCTCCTTTGCATGTCATTTTCTTTAGACTATACTTCTTGAATGAGCTTCATTACTGGCACTCCAAAGATTGTTGGGAAGACTGCATTTGCTCGATATACTAGATGATAGGGAGACATACCAATTGACTTCTTATTTGTTAATATTTCTACCCAAAGTGCATGTACCAATTTGCTGTTCGATGATTTCTTATTCTCTTCCAACAACTTTTTAATGATGTTCACCAATTTTTTTTTTGAGGATTCAGCCAACCCATTACCTTGAGGGTAATAAGTTGTAGAATGACCCAAATAATTTGATATTTGTGGAAAAAAGACACCATTTTCTTGGATCTAAAAGCAGCAACATTGTTAGTTATGATTTTACTGGGACAACCAAATCTAGATAAAATGTGGTTTTCAAGGAATTTGGTAATTACTGAGTCTGTGGAAGTCCTGAAAGGAATGGATTCTATCCATTTTGTAAAATATTCAGTTACAGTAAGGATCCATTTATGTTGGGCAGAGGAGGCAAGGTGTATTTCTCCAATGCAATCAAGTCCCCTTTGTTGAAAAGGAGCTTCAACAGAGATAGGATGTAATGGAAAAGGCAACAATTTTCTCTTACCCTAAGGATTTTATTGACAGTAACCAACTCTAAAGATTTTATTGACAATAACCAACTCTAAGGATTTTATTGACAGTGGTTTTCTAGTAGAGGTGGCCTCCACATTCTCCTTCATGAAACTCATGCATAATCTTATCTAAATATTCTTTAGGCAAACATTTAAGCAATATACCACTAGAGTTTTTCCAATACAACACTTTATCTAAAATTCAGAAAGTCACAACTTTTAACTTCAAAAATCTAACCTTTGTTTTGGACAACCTAGGAGGAACATTTAGATTTAAAAGCACATATAATATATCAGCATACCAGGGTGAGTTTAGAAATAATTCTTCAATAGGTTTAGTCACCAGCTCCTCTTGTTCATCTAATGTATTAATCATATTGATGTTCAATGCTTGAAAATTTGTTTCAGCCATGAGTTTAGCAAGTCCTTGCCCTTTGATTATCTTGGTGGGCTTGATTTCCAGATCATATTATAATATAACAGTATCCCCCTTACTTCTTTTGCCATCAGGATCTTGTGTTAAGATGTCTTTAACCACTGTGTGAGGTACAAATGCAATGATGTGTGAATGTAAAATATAGACTCTAAATTTTTTCAATGCCTTGATTAAGGCAAAAGCCTATTTTTCCATTATATTATGTTTCAGAGGTGCATCCTTGAGTGCCTTGCTAAAGAATGCTATGGGCTGCTCCTGTCCTTATATATTTTTCTACAGTAAGACAATAACAACTGTGTATTCTGATGGAAAGGAAAAAATGAAGAAATCCTTGGTAAAGTCAGGGCTGATCAGAAATGGGTTTGTGTAAGAGCTTGCTTTACCAAGTCAAAATATTGCTTTGCTTCTATGGTCCATTTAACTCTTGTTTCTTTTTTCATCATATTAGTGATGTTCCTTAGGAGTTCTACAAGATTTTGTATGAACCTTCTTAAGAAATTTATCTTTCCAATGAAATATTGCAGCTCTTTGATGTTTCTTGGATGACTAATTTGCAATATTATCTCAATCCTATTTGATTCAATCTTGATCCCTTATTAAGATATGATGTGGCCTGAAAGTTTCCCTTCTTCAAGGCCAAACAAATTTTTCTTGGGATTTAAAGATAGGCCATACTTTCTGCACTTTTCAAAGACCTTTCTTAAGTGAGCTAGGTGTTCTTCATCAGTTTTTGAGTAGACTATTATATCATCAATATATATCACAATGAGGTAACCTATTTCTTCTAAGAAAGAAATATCCATTGCTATTTGGAAAGTAGCTCCAGCATTCATTAACCCAAAATGCATTTTAACATACATGAAGGTGCCCCAAGGTGTAGTAAAAGTTGTCTTGTGTTGATCATCTAGATGTACCAGCAACTGATTGTACCCTAAAATGCCATCAAGAAGAGATATTATTTTGGAGCCTACTACCCTTTGCAATATCTGACCCACTTTTGGTAAAGGGTAGTTGTCCTTCAGGGAGGCTTTATTTAAATTTCTGAAGTCTATGCATAGCCTAATTTCCCCAGTATTCTTCCTCATAGATACAAGATTTGACACCCATTCTGAGTATCTGAGAGGGACTATTATTCCAGCATCATACATTTTCTTAACCAGTGGTAGTTGTACATGATTTATTCTGTGTAGCTTATGTTTGAAGGGATTTTGGTTCTCTTTTAGAGGGATCTTATGCTGGATGATCTAAGTATCATAAGACTTCAATTCTTCATAACTCCAAGTAAACACATCACTAAATTCTCTGAATAGCTCAATATATTTTTGTTTTATAGGTTCCGGTAGTGTTTTTAATAGTTTTATCATTTTGGGTTCTTTTTCACTACCTATATTGCATTCTTCTACCTCTGATTCATTATATTCCATCTTTCGCTTCTTAGAAACATCATTGAAATCAAAAAGTTCCTCTAGGGACCCAACCCTTTTCGAAAAGTATTACATCTAGACTGTAGCACTTCAAAATCTTTTTTTTTTTCTAAATCTGCACACAGTTTTGTCTCATGTGGATGTTCTTTTTCTAACAGATTTATATCAGTCTTATCAGGAGGCTCTTCTTTGTGTGTTTTTTCCTCAACAGCATCCGAGTCTGAATTTGGAATTTCAAACTCATTTCTAGACTACAAGAAATATTCAATCTGTTTATCTCCTTCAAAAACTTGCCAATATTTTATGTTATCAAGGACTGCTGGTCTATATTTGACTTGTACTATGTATTGTTTGTTATGATAATTTTTTTTGACAAGTATTAGCTGTAAATTCTAGACCGTTGGCAAGGATGTTCTGATTTCTAGGGACAAAGGTAAAATCATATTATTTGAATGTTTTTAAGAGGTCAAGGGAATTGTTAGGTCCTTATATTACTAGTATAGTCCCCTATTGTTGTTATTGTAACCCCCTTATTGTTATTATTGTACCCTTGTAATCCCCATATTGTTATCATTCTGCCCTTAAATTATTATTTTTAGGATGGCTAGGATTACATTGTGGCCCCACTAGGATTGCATTATGGCCCCATGGACTCCTATATATAATGTTAGGCCTCTATAATTTGCAATATTGGCAAATACAAATTGCAAATTCTACATATGAACCACTTTGGGATTCTAGGATCTAGCCCTCCTGAATCCAGAAAGGGATCTCTCTATAAGTGCAAGGATTGATTTATCTTTCAAAAGCTTTTAGTGTGATATTAGGCTAGTTATTAAGAACAAGGTTTTTGTTTGGTTTTGGTTGGGCAAGGATATGATGAAGGTGAAGGAAGTCTATATGAAGGGTGAAGGTGTAAATAATTGGGAGAATGGTTTAGTTAATAAAATAGGCAAGAAGCAGCTTTAATCCATTGGGCTATGGAGTCAGAAGAGGGTTTAATTGAAACAACAAGGTTCAAGAGTGGTCCATGGGGCAAGTCATCTATGTCAATGGATCTCTTAAAGTTGATTTCGTGGAATGGAACAATAAGAAATGGAGTGAGGGAAATCAAACAGATGAAGAACAAAGAACAACCTAAGATCAAGTAAGGACTTTGAAACTATCCTGTTTTTGGTATGCACTTAAGAAAAGACACAAAAGTAATCTAAGATCAGGTAAGTACTTTGAAACTATCCTGCTTTTAATTTACTTTCAATAGAAAAAATTTAAAAAACTTAGAATATCTTAATATCAAGTAAATACTTTTAACTTAGCCTGCTTTCAGCATATTAAAAAGGAAAAAATTCACGATAAACATAAAAAAGTAGTCTAAGATCAGGTAAGGACTTTGAACCTATCCTTCTTTTAACATACTCTTAAGGGAAAATTTCAAACAACCTTTGAAGGAAGAACTAGAAGACAGGACAACCATAAACTTTCCTAGTCCAACTCTAATTAGCATGTAATGACAATATCATTCAAGAACAATGTTTGAAGTTTAGACAGTAAGACATGGGCTCACCAAAATTCCTTGACTACTTGGACTATATTAAATCATTCTTAAATACACAATTGGAGGAAAACATAAAGATAAATCTTATCAGTGAGAGTAGGGTACTTGTAAGAGTAAATCCTAACTATATATTTTCTCTTCTTTATCAGAGAAAAGTGGACAGAATGGAAACATAAATAAAAATAACAATTACAGTGAGAAACACATCACCATTGACATAGACCAGGGTCCCATAAATCAACTATTTGTATTTGATGTTTAAACTAGTTACAATCATCAAGACCAGTAGGTCTCTACAACTTCAAACTTCTTATCTCAGCTTATGTATCTTCAATTACAAAACAGGGCTAGAACAACTTCAGAAAACTATTTACATGCAACAGATATCTAGAGACCAACCTCTATACAATCTTCTACAAAATTATTTATAGAAGAATGAGAAGGTGGTGTGTAAGAAGGGTCTAATTGTTCAATTAATGCAGAGTTTATGCTTCTCAGCCTTTGAGGGGCTCAATAGAGAATTTTTCTGATATTTCCTCTGTATTAATTGGTTTTCATTAAGTATTTAGCTTCTTGGCAGTTTTTATTGACTTTAAAACTCTTTAGGCAGGCTGGCAATAACTCTGGCTGTCTTTAGGCAAAAATATCACTGAATAGGTAATCACTCTGCCTCCATTTGATTTATTGAGGCTATAGGTGGAATTTTGGTAGTTGAAGAGGATATTTTGGCCTCTGATGTGGCAGTGGAAGCCTTCTTACTAATACTTTTCTTTGTTTTACCTTTAAACACTTTAATTTGATTTTGTCTGTGTTTAGGCTTAATTAAGCCTTTGATCTTTGTGCTCAGGTCTTTGTTCCTTAACACTGCCTTCATCCTTTAAACCTGTGGATTAAAAACCTTGATCTTCAGGCTTTTAGGCATTAATCCATTTATCTTTGATTCTTCACTGATACACTTTGTTTTCTTGTTTATGTAGGTGGATTAATGCATTTGGAGGGTTCTTGAGATCAAGGGTCATGATAGCCCTAATAAACATGAATTTTTTACCCTGCGGCTCCTTTTCCTTCTTTGATAAAGCCATAGAATTGTCATTATGGGCCTTTTTGTCACTTATCTATGACTGTGGAAACATGCAGAGAAACACCATAAAAACCCTACAAAATACACAAAAATTATTATAAAATCCTACGGAGATGGTTTAAACTACTTCATAGGTTCTTAACGTATGGGATGGAGCTGTGCAGAATGGAGGAATTTGCAGCAAAAAGGGAGAAAAACCCTTTGTGGAAGCGAAATAGGTGCAAATGGAGTTTGGGTGCAACATTGAATAAGAGCCATCAGATTAGGATAATGAATAGTCGATATTGCTCGATCAAGTCGCTTGGGTGAATGATGGAGGGTGAAAGACTTGGGGTCGCAATATAATGTGGGTCATTGGATTAAAACAATTGACGACCGAGATCATTTAATGAAGTGTTTGGGAGGAAAGAGGAAGGGTAAATGACCCGGGTTCATGATAAAACATGAGTCGTCCGATCTCACAGATCGACGGTCAAGATCAAAAGGTGAAAATTATTTTGAAGAGGATGGTGGTTTGGCGGAAAACCAGCAGCAGTTTTCGCGCGGCATTGAGGAGGGTGGGCGGTATCGCCAAAAAAAAAGCGATACAATACATTTCTTGACACGTGGATTTACAAAACCACCCGTTTTGCATTTTTTTCGACATTAACACTTGGGGGAAAAAATTATGCAAAACGTGATGTGAGCCGTCGGATTGGAGGGCCTAGATCCGATGATGTGGATCGCACGTGACGGAGGGCAAGTTACATGGAGGAAGGATGGTGGGACCATAGGGTGAGGTGTGGTCTTTTGTCATGGAGCGGGCGGGTTAATCGGCTATCGGGTTTAATCCTGATCGTTTGATCTTATGAATGGATGGTTAGATTTGATTCAGGGATCGCAAATCGGAGGATAAAAGGGGATGGAACTTGAGATTTGCACGATGTGACAGAATTTCCATTGGATTTGGGAGTAAGATCGATGCTCGATACTCAATCGGAGGGGCAATGGCGAAAGGTTATGGGCAGAGAATGAATAACCCGATGGATGTTGATCCATATAAATCGACGGTCCAGATTAATTTAAAATTGAAACGTCAGGGTAATGAAATAACAAAGGAAAAACGGTTTTTCACATGGGTTTTTAGGTTCTAAGCACCTGATTGCGGAGCTAAGGACACATGAGACAAAGGGGCTAAAGGAAATAAGCCATCGGGGGCTTAAATGCCTTATAATGTAAAAATACTGTATTAGGCCGAAAAATAGTGTTTTTTCAGGAAAAATGGGGGTTTCGATAGGTAAATGAAGCCATTTTTAAATGAAATAAAAGAGAAATATAAGGTCTAAAAGGGGGGTTTGATGATTTTTAAGGTTATATGAAGGTTTATAGAGGGATTTTATGGAGGAAAAAGGATGAACAATGGAATTGTTTTATGAGTGAAGGAGGAGTGAAAATGATGGGAAAAAGGGGTTTCATAAGCAATTTTCTTTAGTTAACAGTAGATTATTTAGGATAAAGAGGGAGACAATAGTGAAGATTAATTCAAAGGGAAAATACCTTCATAAGACTTTAATAACTAAAAATTTGAACATGAATTGTTTCTTAAAGGCTAAAAAGAATTTAGCCACCATTTAATATGACAAATTTTATAGGTGGCTAACAATGGCTCCAACTTGGGATGGCAGCTCCTTGGAGGTGTCAAGAACCTCAAAACAATATTCTCTGGATGTAGATTAGTAACTTTGTACCTTGACAACCTTTTCCTCTTCTTTGATCATGTGCTTGAAAGATGATTAGAACATTTGATATCAGTGGAAAAATTCTTCCCCAAATAGCTACCTACACAACCTACTTCTAACATTTTTTCTTCATAAGGTGCATTTGGACTTGTAGACCTTAAACATCAACATTTTATTCTTTTTCAAAACATAAAACTAGACTAAGTCTACTCTTATTTCTCCATGAATTCAGATTAAGCAGTTGAATTCATAAATTCTCTACCTAACTACTATTTGTCAGGATTAGTGTTAGGTCCCTATATTACTAGTATAGTCCCTTATTGTTATTAGTGTAACCCCTTCATTGTTATTATTGTACCCTTGTAACCCCCATTTTTTTATTATTGTGCCCTTAAATTATTATTGTTAGGTCGGCTAGGATTACATTGTGGCTCACTAGGATTACATTATGGCCACATGGACTCCTAATTATAGAAAGGAGGTTTTGTAAATTGTATCATCCAAGAATTGTTCATTCATGTAATGCATTGGAGGTTTCCCCCTCGAAGTGGCTTATTTCTCAGGTGTTGATATCTCTTTTCTTCTATTTTTGGAGCTGGTTACACAACATTTGGTATCAGAGCTTTGGATTCTAGGGTTTCGCTACTCCAAACAGGTCATCGTGGAATTTTTGATATAAATTTTTTTATACGAAGTTTCAGAAGCGAAAATATTTAGGGTACGAAGCCGAAATCATGAGGAAGATCTTCTAAAAATTTCAGATCTTGGTTCGCAATATTTTCGAAGATATGGTCTATGTAAGTTAGGTCTTTTTTCAGGCTCCTAAACAGGTCATCATGGCATTATCCCTATAACATTTTTTCTATGAAGGTTCATAATCTGAAAATTTTAAGGTGTGAAGCTGAAATCCTGAGGAAACTTTTCAAAAAATTTCAGATCTTGATTCACAAGAGTTTTGGAGATATCATCTGTGGAAGGTGGTGCTTTTTCAAGCTCCTAAATTTCATCTCAAAGAGGTGATCGTGGGAAAATTTCAATAACTATCTCTCTAAGCATTACATTGGAGTTCCATAAAAAGTGGTCGAAAGTACACAGACTGTAGTTTCTTGGCTATCAATTTAAGAGGCAAAGGACGAAACAGTGGCACGTGGTAAGTCGTACAAGTTCGCTCTACTGAACCAGTCCATAATTAGGTCATTGTGGGAGATTAGACATAAATTTTTCTTGGAGAATCCAAATCAGGTCAGACCTGTGGCATTCAAAATAGAATTCATAGGGCTACTTCAGTGCTAAATTTTAGATATTGAAGAGCCACAATCATAGAGATAATCAAATTTCAATATCGAGCTCCTCAAAAGCAAGAAAAAGGTGTGTATTAATAATTCAACACCCATTAAGCCTTCAGAAAGCTCTACTATGACTCATGAAGATGAAGAATTGCAACATGATCTATCAAAATTACAATGGAAAATGCACCAAATTTCACTCTCACAAAGAGCAGCAAAAAATGAAATGGAAGTTTTGAAGAAAGACGTGGAATCTAAGATAGATGACATGGAAGCTGACATGGAATCTAAAATGGAAAACATGAAGAATGATCTAAAAGTAGAAATAGAAGGTTTGACAAAGTTGATACAAGAAATGTTTCCTAATGGTGAAAATATAGTAGAGGAAACTCATGATGATAACAAAATAAATGTTAATCGTGATTTCATAAACTCTAATGTTGGCGGGAAGAACCACCATATTCCAAAAATGGATATGAGGAAGTTTGATGGAAAGGATCCTGTAACATGGATACTACAGATGGAGCAATATTTTGATCTCCATAATGTGCAAAACACACAAAAAGTACGCATTGCAACTTTACATTTAGAACAAAATGCATTTGTATGGTATCGATGGCTTTGCTCCCGTAAAAAAATTGTCACCTGGTTAATTTTTACAGAGGAAATGATAGCACATTATGAGGATACAAAGAGCAACACCTTCTTTAGCCAATTGATAAATCTCAAACAAAAGGGTTT
This sequence comes from Pinus albicaulis, assembly GCA_034641835.2. Classification (NCBI taxonomy): domain Eukaryota; kingdom Viridiplantae; phylum Streptophyta; class Pinopsida; order Pinales; family Pinaceae; genus Pinus; species Pinus albicaulis. Next base: position 270,611,674 of record CM076573.1, read on the forward strand.
AGTGGGGGAGCACATTGAGGACTTCCAAAAATTGAATATAAGGGTAACTGATATTCCAGAGGAACACAAGATTGATCTCTTCATAGGAACTTTAAAGGATAACATCCAACATGAAGTTCACGTTTTGGAACCTGATTCATTGGAGAAGGCATTCAGGTTGGAAAGAAAAATTGAATGTAAAATTATGGTGACAAGGAAGCCTACCACTCACTTCTATAAAGAAGGAAGTGTTTCTACGCCTAGATTTCCACAACCTACAAGGTTGACAGCACAAAAATTGGAAGAAAAAAGAGAAAAAGGGCTTTTCTATAGTTGTGATAGAAAATAAACTAAAGGCCATAAGTGTGCTGAGAAGAAATTATTTTACATAGATTGTGAAGAAGAAGAAGAAAATGAAAAAGAAGAGGATATACACCAGGAACTAGCCCTAGAAGAGGAAGAAATGAATCTGACCATATCGTGTAATGCACTAGTAGGCATTACCACTCCTCAAACTCTCAAGATAGAAGGACATATCAAGAAGAAAAAGGTAATAGTGGTGATTGATTCAGGTAGCACCCATAATTTTATTGATTGCAAGGTAGCCAACGAATTAAATTGTTTCCTATACCCAGCACCAGAATGTCAAGTGATGGTGGCAAATGGAGAAACTATAAATTGCTCTGGAAAATGCCATAATATCAAGCTAACCATGGGGGAATATGAATTGACTAGTCCAATTCTTTCCATTCCTATGGGAGGTGCTGATGTTGTAATAGGAGTACAATGGTTACAATCTTTGGGGACAGTAGCTTTTAATTTTCAAGAACTTTTCTTGAAATTTTTTTCAGAAGGAAAGGAAGTCGAATTATGGGGTATTGCAGGGAAGCTGGGAAATATAATAAGCTATAATGTCATGACAAAGCTTCTAAAGAAATAACAACGAGGTTTAATTGCACAATTATGCTCAGTAGAAGTTCCAACATCAAAATCATCTATTTCTGCAGATCTCCAACAAGTCTTGGACAATCGTTCCAAGGTGTTTAAAACTCCCAAAGGACTCCCACCTATTTGTGATCATGATCATGCTATTCATTTGATTCCGGGAAGTGTTCCTACAAACATCAGGCCATATATATATCCTTACGTCCAAAAGAGAGAAATTGAACGTATGATTGCAGAAATGTTAGAGGCGGGTATAATTCAACCTAGTCAAAGTTCCTTTTCTGCTCCTGTAGTATTGGTACACAAGAAGGATGGATCATGGTGAATGTGTTCAGATTATAGGGAGCTCAATAAGCTCACCATTAAAGATAAATTTCCCATTCCTGTGATTGATGAATTATTTGATGAATTACATGGAGCAATTTATTTTACCAAGTTGGATCTTTGTTCAGGATATCATCAAATTAGAATGAAGACTGAAGATATTGCAAAAACAACATTTCGAACTTATGAGGGTCATTATGAATTTTTAGTCATGCCTTTTGGCCTTACCAATGCACCTTCTATATTTCAAGGGTTGATGAATTCCATTTTCAAACCCTTCCTTACAAAATTTGTGCTGGTATTTTTTGATGATATACTAATCTATAGCAAGTCTTGGAAGGATCATGTTGAACATGTTGACAGGGTGCTCAAACTATTGCAGGAGAAACAATTATATGCAAAAATATCCAAATGTTTCTTTGGAGTACAAGAGGTGGAATATCTAGGCATATTGTATCTCACGAGGGTGTTAAAGTAGACCCTAACAAAATTAAAGCCATTAAGGAATGGAAAGTCCCCATGACCATAAATAATTTGCGACGATTTCTCGGCTTAAAAGGGTATTATCGCAAGTTTGTTAAGAATTATGGGAGAATAGCAACACCTCTAAAAACATTATTGAAGAAAGATGCATTTTCATGGACTCCTTAAGCAACTAAGGCCTTTGAAAATCTTAAAGAGGCAATGTGCCTAGCACTGGTCTTAGCTACATCAGACTTCACAAAAACCTTTATTATGGAATTTAATGCCTCAGGAAATGGAATTGGTGTTGTTTTAATGCGAGAAGGAAAACCCATTGCTTTTGAAAGTCGTCCAATCAAAGAAAAGTATTTATAGAAACCTATTTATGAGAAGGAAATGTTAGCAATACTGCATGCACTAAAGAAATGGAGAACTTAACTAATGGGAAGACACTTCAAGGTAAAAACTGATCATGATAGTCTTAAACACTTTTTGGAACAAAGACTATCTTCCGAAGAGCAGAAAAAATGGGTCACAAAAATGTTGGGTTATGACTTTGAAATAATCTACAAAAAAGGAAAGCTTAATGTTGTTGCAGATGCACTCTCATGAAAGAATGAAGAGGTGGAAGCATTGCTTTGTGCCATTTCTATTACCCAACCAGATTGGATAACCGAAGCAAGAGATGAATGGAAGAAGAACAAATATGTATGGGCACTCATTCAAAAGTTGCAGCAATATCCTAGTACATCTAATACATTTAGTTGGAAATGATTCCTTATGGTACAAAGATCACTTATATCTTTGTAATAATTCCCAAATAAAACAAAATATTCTTTTGGAATTGCACACTTCTCCTTTAGGAGGACACTCAGGATTTTTAAAAACTTACCACAAGGTGAAGAAAGAATTTTTTTGGGATGGCCTTAAATCTGATATTCAAAATTTTGTGGCGGAATGTTTGGTTTGCCAGCAAAATAAAGTTGATACAATTAAGACCCCGGGACTTCTACAACCTTTATCCATTCCAAGTCAACGTTGGGAGGAGATTTCAATGGATTTTATTACAAGTTTACCTAAGTCCGAAGGAAAGAGTGTCATCATGGTGGTAGTTGATAGACTTACCAAGAATGCACACTTTTGTGCATTATCTCATCCATTTAAAGCAAGTATATTTGCTACTACATTTATGGATAGAATTCAAAAGCTACATGGAAGCCCAAGGGTTATTGTGAGTGACAGAGATCCCATTTTTACTGGAAATTTTTGGACAGAGTTATTTTCTTTTTTGGGTACTCAATTAGCTCATAGCTCATCTTATCATCCCCAATCTGATGGTCAAACTGAGATAGTAAATAAATGTTTGGAAGGATATCTTCGTTGTTTTGTGTCTGATAAAAAAGCACAATGGTTGAAGTGGTTACCTCTCACTGAATGGTGGTATAACACTTCCTTCCATACTACAGCAAAGATGACCCCATTTATGGCACTTTATGGATATCATCCACCATCTATCACATCATCTTTAAGGGAAAATTCGAAGGTTCAAGCAGTGGAAGATCACATCAAGCATCAGGAAGAAGTTCTACAACTCTTAAAGGATAACCTAAATTGGGCACAAAATCGAATGAAACAACAGGTAGATCAACATTGCAGCGAGAGAAGTTTTGATGTATGAGATTGGGTATTTTTATGGCAACAACCATACAAAAAAATGTCCCTCAAGCAAGCTAAGAAGGATAATAAATTATCACCAATGTATTATGGTCCTTACAAGGTGTTGCAAAATATTGGTACTATGGCATACAAATTGGAGCTTCCTGCTTCTTTGCAAGTACATCCAGTTTTCCATGTTTCATGCTTAAAAAAGGTTATAGGTGAAAATATTCCAGTTCAAACAATATTGCCAGAACTTGATGAGGAAGTAAAAGTCATATTGGAACCTGAAGCGGTCATGGAAACAAGAACTCGATAGCTACGGAATCGATCAATTTTAGAGTATCTCATCAAGTGGAAGAACTTACCCACTGAAGATTCTACATGGGAGGATGAGAAGTTTATATAGAAGCACCCAGAGCTACTCAAGTGTTGAGGACAACACTTTTTTGAAGGAGAGGGGCATGTTAGGTCCATATATTACCAGTATAGTCCCTTATTGTTATTAGTGTAACCCATTTATTTTTATTATTGTACCCTTGTAACCCCAATTTTGTTATTATTGTGCCCTTAAATTATTATTGTTAGGTCAGCTAGGATTACATTGTGGCTCACTAGGATTACATTATGGCCACATGGACTCCTATATATAGAAAGGATGTTTTGTAAATTATATCATCCAAGAACTGTTCATTCATGTAATGTATTGGAGGTTTCCCCCTTGAAGTGGCTTATTTCTAAGTCGTTGATATCTCTTTTCTTCTATTTTTGGAGCTGGTTACACAACAATTAGACTGTCTGACAGACCTTTATTCTCTAAATTCTAAAACAAGAAATTAAAAAGTAGGCAAGCCAAGATTAAACAGTTTGACTTGCTGTAGATATATGGCATAAAAAAAAACTGCACATAGATTTTTATTTGTAGAATATTAAAGAAAAATGGTGAAGGCTTAAGATCTGAAAACTAAAATATCCTTCATTATCTCTTAAGCTTTGTTTTGGCTTGTTTGAGCTATCTTCTCTTTCTTTCAAGGTTCAAGTTTTGAGCATATTGGAACTAGTTTGTTTTCTATCTTTAGCTCAAGATTTGATCTAATTAGAGCCATTCTTCTTTGATATTCATAGGTTCATATTTTGAGCTTGTTTGAACCATAATTTATCTATCCTAATCTACCTTACTGATAAGCCAAGATTGAGTTGTTTGGAAAATCTAATTCACTAACCTATCAGCAGTAAATTGAAAATCTAATTAGTCATGATTAGGCTATATGACTAACTAGAAGTGTGTTTTTAGGAGTGGCATTTGAGCTTGCACACTTTCAGACTTTGTTTCTATTTTTGGTATGGGGTTGTACCTTTCTTATTTTGATTCTGCCCTCCTTTCTATCTTTTATTTTTTTTTGTATTTTTCTTTTTCCTTCAAAGAAAAAACCAACAACTAACTAAATGCTCAAAGGCTGAGCTTTATTTACATTCCTACCTAACCTAATATAATTCCTTAAATATTCACATACTTCATATGGTACAATAATGCAAATGTAGCCAATTGACTAGTGACAAAAAGGAATAGAGAAACTGGCTACTTGTCAGGGGTATCCATAGTACATATTGAATCTTAATCTTTAAAATCAAGGCTGTCACAGGGGGTAACAATGTTTTATGTCTTTGGCTATTGCAAAGGATCCATGTTTGAGAATTTGAGCCAATTGGGGCTTCCACACACTCTTCCAAAGGATTAAAAAAGAAAATATGAAGACTCTCTTATTTTTGGCCTTCCATGATTGGTAGATTACCTGCTTCCAAGACATCAACTTTGAAGAGTATATCTTCAGTATGTTCCTTGGAAGCATCATCATTTTTAACCTTCAAATCAACAAGCAATGAAATTTCTTCTTTCTCCACTGGATCAAGGCAAATATTCTTTTGAGGAAGACATTCTTCCTCATCTTCATTGTCATCTGAACTAAAGGACTCATCATATTTTGCAGTGTTGTCCTCTTGTAGCTCTAAGATATTCTGATATGGTGGATTGTACTCTGTGAAGAGGTTATTATATTCTTGAGTAGGGGTATGTTCTATTTATTCCTCTCATAAAACACATATTCAAGGTCCTTTAAAGAAAACAAACTACCAGATTTCAACCATTCATACCAATCCCTAGCTTTTCCTTCTAATGTTAACATGAACATTTTCATTAGGCAATCTTCATGCCATTCAACTTCCAACCTCCATACATGTATATGAAATTTTATGAGATGTAATAGAGGGTCATCAAAATTTTCACCTTGAAAAAAATGAAGGTTATCATCCCAATTCACCTGGGGCATCTTATGTGGAAACCCAGGGATATGTTCTCTACTCATTGGGGCATATCTTTGTTGTATCCTTGGAATCATGTTTGTAAATCAGGAAAGAGGTCACTATTTCTATTCATCCAGTTCAGAGTCTTCTACCAGTGGATTTATTTCGTCTTCTGAGAGTTGTGGAGTGTGGAGTCGCCAGGTGGATGAATTTGAATGTTTTGAAGCAGGATGTTGTCCACCATCAACAATTAAATACCAATATAAGGATAATATGGGTCTTCTGAGGTATTTAAGGATGTATAAGATGTAATTTACTCAGAATTCCCCAGTGGAGTTGCCAGAATGCTAGGCCTCTGTAATTTGCAAGATTGGAAAATACAAACTGCAAAGCCTACATATGAACCACTTTAGGATTCTAGGATCTAGCCCTCCTGAATCCAGAGAGGGATCTCTCTATAACTGCAAATATTGATTTATCTTTCAAAAGCTTTGAGTGTGATATTAGGCTAGTTAATAAGAACAAGGGTTTTGTTTTGTTTTGGTTGGGCAAGGATATGATAAAAGTGAAGGAAGTCTATATGAAGGGTGAAGGTGTAAATAAGTGGGAGAGTGGTTCAACGAATAAGATAGGCAAGAAGCAACTTTAATCCATTGGGCTATGGAGTCATAAGTGGCTTTAATTGAAACAACAAGGTTCAAGAGTGGTCCATGGGGCAAGTCATCTATGTCAAAGAATCTCTTAAAGTTGATTATATGGAATGGAACAATAAGAAATGGAGTGAGGGAAATCAAACAGATGAAGAACAAAGAACAACCTAAGATCAAGTAAGTACTTTGAAACTATCTTGCTTTTGGCATGCACTTAATAAAAGACACAAAAGTAATCTAAGATCAGGTAAGTACTTTGAAACTATCCTGCTTTTGATGTAATTTCAATAGAAAACATTTAAAACATTTAGAATAGCTTAAGATCAAGTAAATACTTTTAACTTAGCCTGATTTCAACATATTCAAAATGAAAACATTCATGATAAACATAAAAAAGTAGTCTAAGATTAGGTAGGGACTTTGAACCTATCCTACTTTTAACATATTCTTAAGGGAAGCTTTCAAATAACCTTTGAAGGAAGAACTAGAAGACAGGGAAAACCATAAAATTTCCTAGTCCAACTCTAATCAGCATGTAATGAAAATATCATTTGAGAACAATTTTTAAAGTTTAGACGGTAAAACATGGGCCCACCAACATTCCTTGACTTCTCGGACTGTATTAAATCATTCTTAAATACAAAATCGGAGGAAAAAATAAAGATAAAGCTTATCAGTGAGAGTAGGGTACTTGTAAGAGTAAATCCTAGCTCTATATTTGTTGTTCTTTATCAGAGAAAAGTGGATAGAATGGAAACATAAAGAAAAATAACAATTATAGTGAGAAACACATCACGATTGACATAGACTAGGATCCCATAAATGAAATATTTGTAGTTGATGTTCAAAACAGTTACAATCATCAAGTCCAGTAGGTCTCTACAGCTTCAAACTTCTCATCTCATCTTATGTATCTTCAATTACAAAACAAGGCTACATCAGCTTCAGAAAACTATTTACATGCAACAGATATCCAAAGACCAATGTCTATACAATCTTCTACAACAATATTTATAGAAGAATGAGGAGGTGGAATGTAAGAAGGGTCTAAATGTTCAATTAATGTAAATTTTATGCTTCTTGGCCTTTGAGGGGCTCAATAGAGAATTTTTCTGATATTTCCTCTGTAATAATTGGTTTTCATTAAGTATTTAGCTTCTTGGCAGTTTTTTTTTACTTTAAAACTCTTTAGGCAGGCTAGAAATAATTTTGGCTATCTTTAGGAAAAAATATCACTGACTATGAAATAACTCTGCCTCCATTTGATTTATTGAGGCTGTAGGTGGAATTTTGGTAGTTGAAGAGGATATTTTGGCCTCTGATGTGGCAGTGGAGGCCTTCTTACTGATATTTTTCTTTGTTTTACCTTTAAACACTTTAATCTACTTTTTTTTGTGTTTAGGCTTAATTAAGCCTTTGATATTTATTCTCGAGTCTTTGTTCCTTAACACTGTCTTCATCCTTCAAACCTGTGGATTAAAAACCTTGTTCTTTAGGCTTTTAGGCATTAATCCATTTATCTTTGATTCTTCACTGATACACTTTGTTTGCTTGTTTATGCATGCGGCTTAATGCATTTGGAGGGTTCCTGAGATCAAGGGTCATGATAGCCCTGATAAACATGAATTTCATAACCTGCAGCTCCTTTTTATTCTTTGATAAAGCCACAGAATCGTCATTCTGGGCCTTTTTGTCACTTATCTATGACTGTGGAACATATAGAGAAACACCATAAAAACCCTGAAAAATACACAAAAAATATTATAAAATCCAGCGGAGATGGTTTAAACTACTTCAGAGGTTCTTAATGGAGGGGATGGAGCTATGCAGAATGGAGGAATTTGTAGCATAAAGGCAGAAAAACCCTTGGTAAAAACAAAATAGGTGCAAATGGAGTTTGGGCACAACATTGAATAAGAGCTGTCGGATTAGGATAATGAACGGTTGAGATTGCTCGATCAAGTCACTTGGGTGAATGATGGAGGGCAAAAGACTTGGGGTCACAATATAATGTGGGTCGTTGGATTAAAAAAATCGATGGTTGAGATAGTTTAATGAAGCGTTTAGGAGGAAAGAGGAAGGGTAAATGACTCGGGGTCATGATAAAACGTGAGCCGTCCGATCTCAAAGATCGACGATCAAGATCAAAAGGTGAAAATGAATTTGAAGAGGATGGTGGTTTGGCAGAAAACCAACAGCAATTTTCGCACAGTGTTGAGGGGGATGGGCGGTATCGCCAAAAAAAAACATCATACGATACATTGTGTGACACGTGGATTTAGAAAACCACCCATTTCACATTTTTTTTCGACATTAACGCTCAGGGGAAAAAATTATGTGAAACACAATGCGAGCCATCGGATTGGAGGGCCCAGATCCAATGGTGTGGATCGCACACGACGGAGGGCAAGTTGCATGGAGGAAGGATGGTGGGACCATAGGGTGACGTGTGGTAATTTTTTGTGGAGCGAGAGAGTTAATTGGTTATAGGGTTTAATCCCGATTGTCCGATCTTATGAATGGATGGTTAGATTTGAGTCGGGGATTGCAAATTGGAGGAGAAAAGGGGATGGAACTTGATATTTGCGTGATGTGACGAAGCGATGTCTGTCGGATCTGGGAGTAAGATTGACAGTCGATACTCAATCGGAGGGGCAATGGCGAAAGGTTGTGGGTGGAGTATGAATAACCCGATGGCCATTGATCCATACAGATCGATGGTCCAGATTAATTTAAAATTGAAACGCTGGGGTAATGAAATAACAAAGGAAAAAGGGTTTTTTGCGTGGGTTTTTAGGTTCTAAGCTCCCGATTGCAAGGCCAAGGACACATGAGATAGAGGGGCTAAAGGAAATAAGCCCTCGAGGACTTAAATGCCTTATAATGTAAAAATACTGTATTAGGCCCAAAAATATTTCTTTTTAAGGCAAAATGTGGGTTTCGGTAGGTAAATGAAGCCATTTTTAAACCAAATAAAGGAGAAATATAAGGTTAAAAGGGGGGTTTGATGATTTTGAAGGTTAGATGAAGGTTTATAGAGGGATTTTATGGAGGAAAAAGGATGAACAATGGAATTTTTTTAGGAGTGAAGGGGGAGTGAAAATGATGGGAAAAAGGGGTTTCATAAGCAGTTTTCTTTGGTTAACAGTAGGTTCTTTAGGATAAAGATGGAAACAGCAGTGAAGATTAATTCAAAGCGAAACGACCTTCATAAGGCTTTAAGAACTAACAATTTTAACATGAATTGTTTCTTAAAGGCTAAAAAGAATTTAGCCACCATTTGATATGACAAATTTTATAGGTGGCTAACATATAGAAAGGAGGTTTGGTAATTTGAATCATCCAAGAATTCTTCATTCATGTAATGTATTAGAGGTTGCCACCTCAAAGTGGCTTGTTTCTAAGGTGTTGATATCTCTTTTCTTCTCTTTTTGGAGCTGGTTTAACAACATTTGGTATCAGAGCTTTGAGATTCTAGGGTTTCGCTGCTCCAAACAGGTCATCATGGCATTTTCGCTATAACATTTTTTCGAAAAATTTTCAGAATCTAAGATTTTTACAGTGTGAAGCCAAAATCCTAAGGAACAGCTTCGCAAAATTTTAGAGCTTGGTTCACAATAGTTTCAGAGATATGATCTGTGCAAGTTAGGTCATTTTGCAGGCTCCTGAATTTAATGTAAAAAGGTCATCATCGTATTTTTGTAATAACTTTTTTTCTACGAAGGTTTAGAAGCTGAAATTATTAGAGTGTGAAGCCAGAATCCCGAGGAACATCGTCACAAAATTTCAGATATTGGTTCGCAATATTTTCAGAGATATGATCTGTGGAAGTTAGGGCTTTTTGAGGCTTCTGAATTTCATCTCAAAGAGGTGATCGTGGGAAAATATTCATAGCTCTCTCTTTGAGCATAGGATTGGAATGTTGTAAAAAGTGGCCAGAATTACACAGAATCTGTTTTTCGATCTATCAATTTCAGATCCAAAGGAGGAAAAAGTGACACGTGGTAAGTCGTACAAGTTCACTCTACTGAACTAGTCCAAAATTGCATCATTGTGGGAGATTGGACATAACTTTGCCTTGAATAATCCAAATCAAATCAGACCTATGGCATTTGAAAGAAGCTTCAGAGTCCTACTAAAAGCCTGAACTTTAGATATTTAGGATTCGTAATTATACATATAATTCAATTTCAATATCAAGCTCCTCAAAAGCAAGTAAAATGTGTGTATTTGTTTTTGTGAACTGCATAAGTCTTGTTTGAAGAATCAAGTTGAATTGATTCCAAGGGCATATTGTACAACTGATATCAGTATTGGATTCTAAAATGGCCCCTAAAAGGAATTCAACACCCATTAAGCCTTTAGAAAGCTCTACTATGACTCATGAAGATGAATAATGGCAACATGACATATCAAAATTAGAAGAGCAAGTGCAAAAAATTTCACTCTCGCAAAGAGCAACAAAAAATGACATGGAATTTTTGAAGAAAGGCATGGAAACTAAGATGGATGGTTTGAAGAAAGCCGTGGAATCTAAGATGGACGGTTTTAAGAATGACATACAATCTAATATGGATGGCATGGAAGCCGGCATGGAATCTAAGATCGATGACATGGAAGCTAAGATTGATGAGAAAATGGAAAACATGAAGAATGATCTAAAAGCAGACATGGAACGTTTGACAAAGTTGATACAATAAATGTTTCCTAATGGTAAAAATATAGTAGAGGAAACTAATGATGATGAAAACAAAATAAATGTTAATCATGATTTCATAAAATCTAATGTTGGCGGGAAGAACCACCATATTCCAAAAATGGATATGAGGAAGTTTGATGGAAAGGATCCTATAACATGGATACTACAGATGGAGCAATATTTTGATCTCCATAATGTGAAAAACACACAAAAGGTATGCATCGCAACTTCACATTTAGAAAAAAATACATTTGTATGGTATCGATGGCTTTGCTTCCGTAAAAAATTGTCACTTGGTCAATTTTCACGGAGGAAATGATAGCACATTATGAGGATACAAAGAGCAACACCTTCTTTAGCCAATTGATAAATCTCAAACAAAAGGGTTTAATGGGGGACCACATTGAGGACTTCCAAAAATTGAATATAAGGGTAATTGATATTCCATAGGAACACAGGATTGATCTCTTCATAGGTACTTTAAAGGATAACATCCAACATGAAGTTCACGTTTTGGAACCTGATTCATTGGAGAAGGAATTTGGGTTGGCAAGAAATATGAATGTAAAAATATTTTGACAAGGAAGCCTAAGACTCACTTCTATAAAGAGGTAAGTGTTGCTACTCCTAGATTTCCACAACCTACAAGGTTGACACCACAACAATTGGAAGAAAAAATAGCAAAAGGGCTTTGCTACAGTTGTGATAGAAAATACACTAAAGGTCATAAGTGTGCTGAGAAGAAATTATTTTACATAGATTGTGAAGAGGAAGAAGAAAATGAACAAGAAGAGGATATACACCAGGAATCAACCCTAGAAGAGGAAGAAATGAATCCGACCATATCGTGTAATGCACTGGCAGGAATTACCACTCCTCAAACTCTCAAGATAGAAGGACATATCAAGAAGAAAAAGGTAATAGTATTGATTGATTCAGGTAGCACCCATAATTTTATTCATTGTAAGGTAGCCAAGGAATTAAATTGTTTCCTATACCCAGCACCAGAATGTCAAGTGATGGTTGCAAATGGAGGAACTATAAATTGCTCTAGAAAATGCCATAATATGAAGCTAACCATGGGGGAATATGTATTGACTAGTCCAATGCTTTCCATTCCTATGGGAGGTGCTGATGTTGTACTAGGAGTACAATGGTTACAATCTTTGGGGACGGTAGCTTTTAATTTTCAAAAACTTTTCTTGAAATTTTTTTCAGAAGGAAAGGAAGTCGAATTACGGGGTATTGCGGGGAAGCCAGGAAGGATAATAAGCTCTAATGTCATGACAAAGCTTCTAAAGAAAGAACAATGAGGCGTAATTGCACAATTATGCTCACTATAAGTTCCAACATCAAAATCATCTATTTCTGCAGATCTCCAACAAGTCTTGGACAATCATTCCAAGGTGTTTGAAACTCCCAAAGGACTCCCACCTATTTGTGATCGTGATCATGCTATTCATTTGATTCCAGGAAGTGTTCCTCCAAACATCAGGCCTTATAGATATCCTTATGTCCAAAAGAGCGAAATTGAACGTATGATTGCAGAAATGTTAGAGGCGGGTATAATTCAACCTAATCAAAGTTCTTTCTCTGCTCCTGTAGTATTGGTACACAAGAAGGATGGATCATGGCGAATGTGTCCGGATTATAGGGAGCTCAATAAGCTCACCATTAAAGATAAATTTCCCATTCCTGTGATTGATGAATTATTGGATGAATTACATGGAGCAATTAATTTTACCAAGTTGGATCTTCGTTCAGGATATCATCAAATTAGAATGAAGACTGAAGATATTCCAAAAACAGCATTTCGAACTCATGAGGGTCATTATGAATTTTTGGTCATGCCTTTTGGCCTTACCAATGCACCTTCTACATTTCAAGGGTTGATGAATTCGATTTTCAAACCCTTCCTTAGAAAATTTGTGCTAGTATTTTTTGATGATATACTAATCTACAGTAGGTCTTGGAAGGATCATGCTGAACATGTTGACAGGGTGCTCAAACTATTGCAGGAGAAACAATTATATGCAAAAACATCCAAATGTTTCTTTGGAGTACAAGAGGTGGAATATCTGGGTCATATTGTATCTCATGAGGGTGTTAAGGTAGACCCTAACAAAGTTAAATCCATTAAGGAATGGAAAGTCCCCACAACCAAAAAGAAGTTGCGAGGATTTCTCGGGTTAACAGGGTATTATCGAAATTTTGTTAAAAATTATGGGAGAATAGCAGCACCTATAACAACATTATTGAAGAAAGATGAATTTTCATGGACTCCTATAGCAACTAAGGCCTTTGAACATCTTAAAGAGGCAATGTACCTAGCACCAGTCTTAGCTACACCAGACTTCACAAAAACCTTCATTGTGGAATGTGATGCCCCAGGAAATGGAATTGGTTTTGTTTTAATGCAAGAAGGAAGACCCATTACTTTTGAAAGTTTTCCAATCAAAGGAAAGTATTTACAAAAACTTATTTATGAGAAGGAAATGTTAGCAACACTGCATGCACTAAAGAAATGGAGAACTTACCTAATGGGAAGACACTTCAAGGTAAAAACTGATCATGATAGTCTTAAACCCTTTTTGGAACAAAGATTATCTTCAGAAGAGAAACAAAAATGGCTCACAAAGATGTTGGGTTATGACTTTGAAATAATATACAAAAAAGGGAAGCTAAATGTTGTTGTAGATGCACTCTCAAGAAAGAATGAAGAGGTGGAAGCATTTCTTTGTGCAATTTATATTATCCAACCAGATTGGATAACCGAAGCAAGAGATGAATGGAAGAAGGACGAAGACGTGTGGACACTCATTCAAAAGTTGCAGCAAGATCCTAGTACATCTGATACATTTAGTTGGAAAAATGATTCCTTATGGTACAAATATCGCTTATATATTTGTAATAATTCCCAACTAAAACAAAATATTCTTTTGGAATTGCACACTTCTCCTTTAGGAGGACACTCGGGATTTTTAAAAACTTACCACAGGGTGAAGAAAGAAATTTTTTGGGATGACCTTAAATTTGATATTCAAAAGTTTGTGGCGTAATGTTTGGTTTTCGAGCATAATAAAGTTGAGACAATTAAGACCCCGGGTCTTCTACAACCTTTATCCATTCCAAGTCAACGTTGGGAGGAGATTTCAATGGATTTTATCACAGGTTTAGCTAAGTCCAAAGGAAAGAGTGTCATCATGGTGGTAGTTGACAGACTTGCCAAGTATGCACAATTTTGTGCATTATCTCATCCATTTAAAGCAAGTACAATTGCTACTACTTTTATGGACACAATTCAAAAGCTACATGGAAACCCAAGGGTTATTGTGAGTGAGAGAGATCCCATTTTTACTAGAAATTTTTGGACAGAGTTTTTTTCTTGTTTGGGTACTCAATTTTCTCATAGCTCATCTTATCATCCTGAATCCGATGGTAAAACTGAGATAGTAAATAAATGTTTGGAAGGATATCTTACTAGTTTTGTATCTGATAAACAAACACAATGGGTCAAGTGGTCACCTCTAGCTGAATGGTGGTATAACACTTCCTTCCATACTGCATAAAAAATGACCCGATTTATGGCACTTTATGGATATAATCCACCATCCATCACTTCATCTTTAAGATAAAATTTGAAGGTTAAAGCAGTGGAAGATCACATCGAGCATCAACAAGAATTTCTCCAACTCTTAAAGGAGAACCTGAATTTGGCACAAAATCGAATGAAACAATAGGCAGATCAACATCATAGTGAGAGAAGTTTTCATGTAGGTGACTGGGTATTTTTATGGCTACAACCATACAAAGAAATGTCCCTCAAGCAAGCTAAGAAGGATAATAAATTATCGCCAAAGTAATGGTCTTTACAAGGTGTTGCAAAATATTAGTACTATGGCATACAAATTGAAGCTTCCTGCTTCTTCACGAGTGCATCCAATTTTCCATCTTTCATGCTTAAACAAGGTTATATATGAAAATATTCCAGTTCAAACAACATTGCCACAACTTGATGAGGAAGTAAAAATCATATTGGAGCCTGAAGCGGTCATGGAAACAAGAACTCGACAGCTACGAAATTGATCAATTTCAGAGTATCTCATCAAGTGGGAGAACTTACCCACTGAAGATTCTACATGGGAGGATGATAATTTTATACAAATGCTCCCAGAGCTACTCAAGCGTTGAGGAAAACACTTTTTTGAAGGAGAGGGGCATGTTAGGTCCCTATATAGTATAGTCCCTTATTGTTGTTAGTGTAACCCTGTTATTGTTATTATTGTACCCTTGTAATCCCCATATTATTATTATTGTGCCCTTAAATTATTATTTTTAGGTCAGCTAGGATTACATTGTGGCCCCATTAGGATTACAATGTGGCCCCATGGACTCCTATATATAGAAAGGAGGTTTTGTAATTTGAATCATCCAAGAATTTTTCATTCATGTAATGTATTGGAGGTTGCCCCCTCGAAGTGGCTTATTTCTAAGGCATTGATATCTCTTTTCTTCTCTTTTTGGAGTTGGTTTCACAACAGGAATCATTCCTATATGCTCTTAATCTAGGATTCTTAGCTGAATACTCTCCCTTAATCTACCTAATGCCTAGCTCAGAATCCCCATGGACAGAAATTATTTTGGCTCCTAATTTCTTGAGTAATTGTAGCCCTATAAGGATTGCCTCATATTCTTATATTTTATTCGTACATTGGAAGTTCAGCTTATATGAGTGGCCTTCTTCATGATTACTCTCTGTGTTGTGCGCCCAAGTGACTTGCTCTTGAACCATTTTTACCACAAGCCTCCATCAAAGTTCATGCTCCAAAGAGGTTAAATTTTAGATTCATTATGTTGTTCAGTGCGGTTTCCACCATGTTTTCTATTATATTGTTCATTTTATATTTGGGATAACTGTTTTGAATGTTCCTCCTCCTTTTCCTCTTCTTTTTCAGCTCTTTGCTCATTTTCTGCTACTTGTTCACTAAGGTTTTCTTCATTTTAAAGGATAAATCAATCAAGGTCTCTGTGGATATAATAAAGAGGGTATTTATCTATCTTTTCTTGAATGCTGGTATGTATTTCATATGAGTCTCCCTATATATTCTTCTTGGTTGACTAAAGACAGGTATAGTAGCATAGGTCATGTCCATTTGGAGGGTGCCTTAAAGTTTAGCTCCCCATGAGTGTGAAAGGATCATGCCATATTTGGGAGGAATGTCAGCCACTAAAATATCCATTACTAGGCTTTTGGCTGGTATTTGTGATAGATTAACACAGAGATATTTGATTAGGCCTAGAAATTTAACTCTGTTGGAATCAAAAGTGTATAAATATTTGTATGGTCTAGTTATCTCAAGGCCTAGTCTTTCCATTACTACCTTTGGCATGAGGTTATGTGAAGATCCCGAGTCTAGCATGGCATTGTGAAGGATTTTATCATGGATGTTCAAACTGACATAAATTGGGGGAACACCTCCCTTTTGAATTTTTCCTTCTACTTCTAGTCCAAACAAAATCTCAGGTTTGTCATCATTTAAATTTACAGAATCAACATTTTCTCCTATGTTTAAAGCTTTCAAAACTTGGGATCTATATACATCTTGGGTAACTAATTCAGTAAGAGGTATGGAGATTTTTCTCTTGGCAATTTCATTCTCAATGCTGAAAGGTTTTTTTGCTTTTAGCATATTTGAATCAGTTTTATCAGAAACTGTTTTTACAACAATTTCAACATGTTGATTTTTATTTGGAGTTTGGGTTAAAACAGTTTTGTTAGGACTACTAGCTAGATTGCTAGTGCTGCTTTGCTCACCACTATGTTGGTTGTTTTTGTCTCTATTTTTATTAAAAAATTTAACCAAAAATTTTGAATTTTCTACTGTCTTTTTAGGATTAGTTTCGGGGGTCTTCCTAGTTGAAATTTCTGGGTTGTTTCTTTTGGGAGTGTCTTGGGTTTTATTGCTTCTGAGGTCATACTCTCTATGTACTTTAATGATGGAATTTTCGAAGCCTTGTTTATAGTCTTCAGATTCTAGGCATTCTTCTTTAAACTGAGTTGGGGAAAACATGCATTGCTTTTCGTTAGTGAGGAAAACAATATCCTCATTATTTAAACCCATTAGATTGATATGATTTTCCTTTGGTTCTTTAATCACCCCCTCATCCTCATTAGCATAGTTTTCTTGGAAAGGAGGCTTGTTTTGTTGGTCAAGACCTCTCTGCTTTATTTGAGGGCGATTTCTCCTAAATTTTTTGGTTTTGGTTTTGGTTTTGATTTATGTTTTGAGGAGAAGATTAGTTTTCTCTAGGGGGAACTCTCTCATTTATGTTTATTCTCTCCATCATCCTCTCCATGGTTCTGACTAGGTTATCAATCTTGGTATCAGATGTAGAGGCCACAGGTTCTTCCTTGTATGTGACCCTCTTTTCAGTTCTCATTCTAGCCCTTTTGGCAATCAGATTGGCCTCTACACTTATTGCTCCCCTCTGCATGTCTTCCAATGTAAGGGGTTCTCTTTCTCTTAATTGATAAGCCATATATGTATCAAAACCATATGGAAATTTCACTAGGGATAAATCCTATGGGGGTTTCATGTGAGGAGGAAGTGCATTATATACACTGTTGAACCTAGTACAGTAATCTTGAACACTTTCTCTTGCATTCCTTTTGAGGTTCTCATACTCTGGCAGGATTTGAATAGAATTTTTATTTATTTCCCACTTATTTATGAATGCTTGATTAAGAGTAGCGAGGTCATGGATGCTATTAGGGGCTAAGTTTTTGAACCACTTCTTGGCTTCTCCTCCTA
Source organism: Pinus albicaulis (assembly GCA_034641835.2). Lineage (NCBI taxonomy): Eukaryota > Viridiplantae > Streptophyta > Pinopsida > Pinales > Pinaceae > Pinus > Pinus albicaulis. The sequence goes on from CM076573.1 coordinate 270,629,502, forward strand.
AATGTTGGGCAATCATTCTCATTTTGATGGTCTCATCTTCTATTTCTTGGTAATTGAAAGCATCATTAATATTATCTACATGTTGTTGAACAGTTGTGGGATGAACTCTATCGAAGTGTGGGATCTTATATTGTTAGTCCTATGGTATAGGCAATAGAGGTTGTGGTAACACCAGTGGGGCATACCAATTTTCCATGATTTGTGGTTGGGGAAACAATGGAGGGTTAACAAAAGGAGGTGGAGGGTTAAATGGAGGAAGGTGAACAATGGGTGTATGAATGGGGTTTGAAGTTAGTACAACAAGATTCTATTGTAAGGTGGATGGGTCTAAAACTATATGGGTTATCCAACTCTGAGATCTAGTCCTAAACAAGCTTTATTCTAGGGGTGAGTCAGATAGGATATTCTGCAAGTCTTTAAGGTTTTCATGTAGGGAACCTGCTTTGTGGATAGGTCTGCTAATAATTGGGTTTTTAGATCTAGGAGATTTCCTAAGGAAGCTCTCTATATTGTCAACTATTGCAGAAGGGTTTGGGTTAGGATGAGATCTGGGATAGATTCTTCTAGGAGCCAGAATTTAGACCCAAAACTCAGAGAGGTTGAGAGTTATATTATAGTTTGAAAAGAAAACCAATTTGTAAAAGAAATACTTAATCCAAAAAGTATTCTTGACTAGGTTATTTTTAGGTATGATGATATCAGGATTTCTCAATAATTTTCCCAGTGGAGTCTATAGAAAACTAGTGGAGTCAGCATGCCTACTAAAAACCTGTTGAGTCACTAGGTGAAGGATTTTAACTATCTTGAGGTTGGTTGTTATCCACCATCAGCAACCAGATGCCAGTCTTGGCTAAAACTTGATTCATCTAAGTTTGGAAAGGAATTTTATGAGTTTTGAGGTAATATTAAGTTGTTTAATAGCTTAGTTCCCCAGTATGGTCGCCACTATGTTGGCTCCCCGTGATTTGCAAGATTGGAAAGAACAACTCTACTGGGAACCACATCAAACCACTTTGGAGTATAAGGACCTAGCCTTCCTGGACTCATATAGGGCTCTCTCTATGTTTGTGTTTGTAAATTATGTGTCTTTATGCTGATGTTTACTGATTTTAGGCTAGTTATGAAGTTCTGGGGTTGTTTGTTTCATTTTGATTGATTGTTGGTTGATTTTTTTGGTTGAATAGATAGAATCTGAGAAGCATCAATCCATTGGGCTATGGAGTTATAAAAGGTTTTAATTTTACATCAATTCTTCAAGGATTTTCATAGGGCAAGCTAACTACATGAAATGGATCCTTTAGATAAAATGAGGGTGTGATCATAGAAAGTTGTGAATTTAGTAAAATTAAAGGGCAATTAAGAATCCTTTAACTATGCTTTAAACAATAAGAGCCTTTACGACACTAGTTGGGTAAAATTGAAGAGAAGTTAAGAATTTTTCAGATATACTTTACTAGAAAAACCTCAAGACAACAATACAAAACAATCCAGAAATCCTAGAGAGTAGTTAATAATTCTCTAGTTATTACTTTCAAACAAATAAAACATTTAAGATAAAAGTTCAGTGAAACTAAAGAGCAGTTAATAGTTCTTTAATTAAACTTCAAAGAAGGCCTTTAAATGGATTGTTTGAGAAAAACCAAAGGACAAGGCACACCATAGACTTCTTTGGCTAGAGTCTATTAAGTAAACTTCAAGAAACAATCTAATAATCCTAGAGAGAAGTTAATAATTCTCTAGTTATTACTTTCAGAAAAGGAAAACATTTATGATAACAGTTCAATGAAACTAAAGAGCAGTTAAGAATTCTTTAATTAAACTTCAAAGAAGGCCTTTAAAATGATTGTTTAAGAAAAACCAAAGGACATGGAAAACCATAAACTTCTTTGGTTGGAATCTACTAAGTAAAATTCAAGACAACAATCCAATAATCCTAAAGAGCTGTTAAGAATTCTCTAATTATTACTTTTAGAGGAAAACATCAATCCAATAATCCTAGAGAGTTGTTAAGAATTCTATAATTATTACTTTCAGAGGAAAACATAGAGATAATAATTAAGGACAGAGTTGAGGTCCGAAAACAACATATCTCAGTTACAATACTCCAGTGCAACAATCTTCACAACTCAGAGTCTGATCAAAATTCAGTTTTTACAATTAGCCAACTAACCAACCAACACTAAAAAATGAAAAATACATGCAATATTTATCTGCAAAATTAGGAGGTTGACCTAACCTAGGGGAAAAATTTGTATTTATTACAGAGCTAATGTAATCTTGACCTTTGAGACCATGCAAGGCCCAAGGCAAAATATCTGTGACTGAATCACTGCAATAATAAATTCCTAACTTACTGATGAGCTAACTTTAGAATATTTTTACTTTTAAGGATTTTCAGTAACTTTCACAATAACTGTTGATTAGATGGGAAATCTCTCTAATTATTTCAATAACTGTAGCTTCTTTTATTCAAGTGAAATGAGGCTTGTCGGTGGCAGATATGGTCTGAAGGAGTAATTGCTTAGTGCCTTAGTCATTCGGATTTGCCTTCTATGCTAATTTGCTTTTGATTTGTCTCTAAACCTCTAATTTGGCTTTAACTCGAATTTGTCTCTCACTGTCTGTCTTAATGTTTTCTCCTTTATTTCCTTTGAGTTAAACCTTTAGTCTCCCTTTCCTTTCACCGTCACGGTGACACCTTTTAACTATGACTGTCTTTTAACTATGTTCTTCACCTATCTTTATCTCTATGTGTTACTTCTTTGGGAATTTTTTTTTTTTAATAACCACCAATGGTCATGGTCCACTGATGATTCTGCTTGATCTCGCGCTCCTGGTCCTTTGATAACTAAGGCTACTATATCGTCACCCAGGGAACCTTAATTAAATAGTTCTTGGACTTTATTAATGCAACTTATGCATTTTCGCCATGTATAATCACCTGCACATTGAAAAAAATCATTAATTTAAATCATGCTATGGACAGAGTCTGGGAAATGAAGGTTTGTGGAAATTCTTCCTTTATTATGGCTTATCAGGTCATTGGAAGCATTTTTAGGGGTGTAAGTGAAGGATAAATGCATATTGCAGAGGCACAGGGGTTTATATGTTTGAAAGGGTCAGCGATTTTAAGTTTATAGCACGGGAGTGATGGGAAGTTTATCACACGAGATGAGAGTGGTGAGGTGGTCTTTGGAAGAGGAACGTGATACCATAGAGGGGGCGACACATGGAGGGGAGGAGAGGCAGTAATCTCACCTATTTTTCAAGGTTGATGGTTTGTTAACCCCTGCGCAGTTGGATGTGTGACAAGGATCATGGACCGTTGGATCTGGCAGAGGTGATCCAATAGTGATCGGGGTTTAATGAATAGGCAGGTAGGTTTAGACAGTGGGAGCCGGCAGTATACGTGAAAATGGGTCTATCATAGTGGGGCATTTGTATTGTGGGGCTCAGGGTTTAAATGTTTAGCGTGGGGTTTTAACAACGCGGGGTCCGGGGGGAGTATTTAAGCAGAGGCACTTACTATGTTTGAGTGGCCAAGGTTATATGGCCGTGAGGGAGGCAAAAGGTTTTCAAAGCGGGGGGCTTAAAATACAAATGGATCAGCTTTTTAACAGCAAACAAAGTTTATTAAAAGGGAGGCCCAAGTAGTATTAGTTTAAAAAACAAATGGAAAAAAGATTTTTACATTATTTTGAAGGGAAAGAGGGAAATGAGTGAAGGGGAGGGTTTAAATGGAGTTTTAGGGAGGGGCAAGGGTAATGAATGAGGTGTTTAGGATCAAAACATGGAATTTCGGTATCATGATGGTCTTTAGAGTAAAAGTTGTAGATAGAAAACAGGTTAAATGAATAATAATGAAGGCAGTGAGATTTCTGAAAATAAGATGATAATCAGGGAATGTTATTTTCAGTAGAGTATAGAAAAACCATAGTCATCTAGTGATAGTGTAGAATACAGATGACTAACAATGTGCATGTGTTGAACCCTTGGTTAAACTGACAGGGGGGGGTGAATCAGTTTAATGTATTCATGTTCTTATTAAACTTTATTTTATACTCATTCACATCATTATTTTGTGATCAACTTAATATACAATGGAACAACAATCTCAGTAAGTGAGCAACAAGTATTAAGCATAATAAATATAGAGTATCAACACATAATCATCATGCATATAGACAACATATATAAGTGGAAACCCATAAGGCAGAAAACCACATCTTATTATTGTTGTGATGCAAAGGCAAGCTGCAACTCCCTTTCACCACTAATTTTCTGTAGGCTCCTACCTACAGGAGGCTACAACCTCAATTCTGCAAGCTAAAACTAGCAAGGAAGCTCTAACTCCCATCTAATTTCTACAGGCTACAACATACAGGAGGCTCCTACCTCCGCCAGCTACAACTGGACATTTATTAAGCTACAACTTGATATGGAAGCACCAACTTCCTCACTTTTCAATAAAATCATATACTGATTTTCTTGGATATCAGCTTTGTTTTCCTTTCTTTTTTGTTGTCCTTTCAGCCTTCATATCTGCCCCTAAATTATCTCTGGATCTTCATAGCTTCTCTGTCTGCTCTGCTCTCCCCCATATACTTCTCAAACTCTCTCCCTTCCCCTATGCATATCTATGTGATATCATTTATAGATTTCACCTCATGAATGTTTGTATTCCGCGGGGAATTCGAAGTGAATATGTATGACTCTTTCCCTTCCACCTTCTCATTTTCTTGCCTAACCCATTTAGAAAAATATAACAATATGTATGCATTTCAATATTACAGTGAGGTATTTCTTTGCCTATGGAGACTTGCCTTTGCATCACAAACAATATAAAATTAATTAACACATTTACATTTACATTTGCAACAGATATATCTCATTCAACCCTTTCAGTTCTTGGCTCACTGTATGTTTGTATTTTCTACTAATGTAGTGTAACAGTTCTGCATACTCTCCTTCTTTCTATGCATGTAGAATGCATTTCCCAAATTATGTTCTAAATGTGGCAGCTTTATCAATGTGGAAGCTTTCTTCAACCTTCATGGTTCCAACCATAGCCAAAATCTACTTTGTAGACTTACCATATGAAATGATCTTGTTAAACCCTCTGGAACTTATCACGTTTAACTGTTGGAAATGAATAATTGAAGCCTTCTAACCAATGTTCAAAACTTCGGGATTAAGGTCGGAGCTCAACACTTTGATAAAAATCTGTTAAATAACCCTTTCGGAGACAGTATTAAAACTTTAGGGAATGTTATATAATTACGCTTTAAGAAAAGTTTAAACCCTCTCTCGGAGATATAATAATAGACCTTTTTAACACAGTAATTAACCTTTCGGGCCCACTTGCTGTTAGTATGAATCCTTTCTCGAAGTGTACGAAAAAATACCACTTTAGCTACGCATAACTAATAGCCCTAACATCAAATATGGCTGTCAATATCTTCAGATCTGCAGTTAGTTTATCAAGACAAGAGCTGCAAAAACCATATCTATGCATAGAAAGACATTAAGCAGTAAAAAGAAGGGTTTGCTCCATATATCCAATAGACAAGACAAGGACAATTTTTGAAAGAATTTTTTGTATTAAGGGCACCTGGGAGGAAAACAAGAAGATGTTTCCAATTCTCCTCAATGGGATGGGTTCTTGGAAGTCCTCAGCACTTCAGATCTAGAATCTTTCTCTCTTGTTGGTGTAGAAAACCTAGACAAAGATAGAACTCAAAGGGAGCTCACACATCAAATAATGTAGAATGTGACCAAGTGTATAGATCCAGAGTGATCTAATAGGCAAAAAAAGGTGAAGAATGGTAGGAAAAACCCTCCTATTTATAACAAAATATTGGGTCATTCTAAATCTTGGTGCATGCTTAAAATAACGTTAACCAAATCTAGATCCACCTTTCATGGAATATTTTATTATATTTGTTGGAGGGAAAAGGTATTTGACTTGGGTCAAATCTCTTTATTTGTAAATAATAAATAAATAAATGATTTATTTATCAATTTAAGGAAGTGGTTGAATGATAATCAAATAAATAATGATTTATCTAATTATTTGTGGGTGATTTAGTCATATTTAACAAGGAATATTATTTAAATAAGATTTAAATAATTATTCCTAGAAAATAATAAGATAAATAGAGATTTATCTAATTAATTTCTTTTTTTTGGGTTAAACATGATGAGGAATAATAATTAAATTATTGTTTAATTAATTATTCCATAAGGAAAATCAAACAAATATAGATTTTTTTAATATTTCCTTTTGGGGTTTCCTGTTTAGACCATAAACAACCTAATAAATGTGGTTTATTAAGTTATTTGACAGAGTGAGAGCAATTTTACTTAGGGTAAAATTGGTCTTACATGGTGTACTTGGGTCCATCTAATGATAGTAGGTTAGATGAACAAAAAATGGTGTAACAGATTGCCCCCTAGCGTGTGAGTGTTAGGAGCAAATCGTATGACCGAAGTACGTTGTAAGAACTCAATCACCAGACATCAAAAGGGAAGTCAGAGAGAGAAATTTAAGGTAGACTAATGTGCTGAAGAACTAGACCCCGAGGAGACGAGACTTGTAGGTGCAAAAAGTCTCTTTTTATGAGAGGGTACCTGTGCTAAAGGTGGCGGGGGAGGCATACCTATGCCCATCGAGACAAAGTACAAAAGAATAGTGTGTCCAGTAAACAAGGGACTGAACCATAAAGTACAACCGGCATAAACATGAACGAAATAAAAATACAATGAGGGATCCCACATACATGCTGTGCCTGAGATAAAAACGATGACTTATACAATAATATCTTAGTACATGAGATACAAATACAACCCAAATGCCCCCTTTAAGTGGGGAAGGGCTCACAAAATCTGTCTGATACATACAAATCAAAGAGGCGCTGCAAGCGGCTAAGGCCGACATCATAAAATATATGGAGCTACATCAAGGGCTACATTGAAGAGGTCATCCGGGCATGTGGGGGGCTACCTGCAGGGCCACCCCCTCATGAGGGCAGAGACATCTCACACACACCCGGGAATCACCAAGAGCTGCTACTGCATCACTGAACCATCAAGTATATGGATCTCGATCATGCTGAAAGTAGCTGGAGTGGAGAAACAATCAAGTCAAAGGGAAATGAGAGATCCCTTTGCCCTATTCGAGGCACCGAACAAGAGTGGAAGCTGGAACCAAGGTACACCGCCCTCTAGACCTGTCTTCTGGAATTAAGGACCTAATGTCGACAGAAGGAGGTTTGCCATAGGTGAGGCAATGAGAGATCCTCAACTAAGGCACGAGAGAAAATAGTAGAGCGACGGACAGAATAATACCAATGATGATGGTGGAATGGAGGGGACTGAGTAGCGAATGGACGACTTCCCTTGCTAGAGCATAAAGGGCATGAATGACATGGCAGCAACTGACACAATATCATCAAGGATAAGGGACAGTGGGACTGAAGGCCATAATGTGCGACACAAGAGAGAAACCAAGCAATGAGGGATGGAGGACTATAGCGGGGTACAAAGGGACTCGGGATAGACTCCATGAATGCGATGATGACTCCACTTGGATGCTCTAAACAAGGGCGACTCGATGGTGCTGCCACACAGTAAAGGTCCAATGGGGGACCATGAAAACATGAGTACAAGATTGTAACTCACAACGAAAATCAACACGAACAAAGACAAGTAAGGAGGAAAAGTGGTGCCACAAGTACAAGTGTTGTAAGTGAAGAAATGTGATTTTAAGGAGAGGTGAAGTGACCCATCTTGGAAAAAATGTGTCCTGGTGAAGTATCAAATCACAAAAAACTAATAGATACCCATTTGAGGGCTCGGTGAGAGCTTTCCAATGGTGCAGACGGTTTGTCAAATGGAGCTACGGTATGGCCGCAGCAGGCGAAAGAAGAAACAAGGGTTCTCTTTTAAAAAGGCAGTTTTCCCTCCAAATCCACTCATTTGCTAGTGTTGCTGTGGTGAATGTAGAGAGGAGAGAAGGCCCTAAATCTTGCAGTGAGTGTAGCGGACAAACCGGCCGTTGGAATCGAGATCCATCAGTTACAGGTAAGAGGCCTAACCTTACTTTTTCATTTTGATGGATTGAAAGTTCAGATTAGGGCCCAGAATCTCAGGAACAACCCCCTTTGCATCTTTTCGGTCGGGTCACACTTTTTGGGCCAAAATCTACAACTTGGGACATAGGTTTTGAGCCAAAAGGTGCGACCTGTCCCAGGATTTGGCAAAAAAGTGCGACCTGGAAGATGAGGGGGTTTTAGTGTTGTTTCATGGCGAGAGTTGGGTTTTTTGTGTTTGGCTACAGTATTACCTATCTGTAGGCTGACAAAGATGATTTTTTTGAGCAAATATGGAAGATATACAGGTGAAATGGAGAGAGAGAGACCTGGGTACACTACGGGCAGAGATCCAGGCAGATCAGGGTGTCTGTCGTGTGTTGGCCAGGTTTGGGGTTCTGATGTTTTTGGAGAACCCTTTGATGAGAGCTGGAGAGCCCTTGATGGCCCGGATTATCAGTTATTGGGATCCAGAGCATGAGGTCTTTGTAGTGCAGGGGCACAGGATCGAACTAACAGTCCAGGATGTGTATTTCCCGACAGGTCTCCCACCACTTGGGATGGTGGGAAATACGCAATCAGTGTTACCGCGGGGGCAGAACATCATGGAATTTGTGGAGCGGCATTATTGACTGGGTCTCGGAGTCAAAGCGACGCAGATACCGATCGGGGACCTAGAGAGACTGGAGACCCGGGCAGTGGCCGCAGTGGTGCCACAGATCCTAGGTAGCCAGGCGTTCCATCACATCACTGGGGGGCAGATGATGATCATAGAGAGCGTGTTAAGTGGGACCTACTATGGGTGGGCCCAAATGATGTTGGTGTCGTTAAAATGACAGTTGTCGCTGTGCAAGCAGCAAGTGAACCATGATTGCTCGTATGGGACTTTATTGTGTTACTTCTTTTTTGAGAAGATCCCGACCTTATGACCTCGTATACAGCTCCTGGATGGGGGCCCGAGAGAGCCCAGGATGCACCGGTGGGGGCGGATACTGTGTAGAGGAGGAGGAGGGGCGGTCAGATGAGTGTTTCGACCTGATTTCTTTGCCCATTGGGATCAGATGCTGTTATACATAGACGACTATCCCTATAGTGGGATGAGTTATTGTGGGGATCTGGACCTACCACTTCCACCTGGTCGAGTATGGGGACCTGATGGTAAGTGATAAGTAACTATTATTTTTTGGGCATGTTACAGTTGGTGAATAGTAGATAGGGTACTAATTCCTGTATTGTTGGTATGCAGATATAGCTTTGGTAAAACCGGCCGGATATATGGGACGACCGGCAGCATCTAGAGTTGCAGGTCTGAGTGGGTCGAGAGCAGCATGTAATGAGGACGCGGCCGCCCTTCTGGAGGACATCTGCTGTAGATGTGAGAGGTTGCTGACCGGAGTGTCAGTGCACGGGTGGCAAGACTTAGACGACCAGTACATAGAGCCATGCATTGGTCTACCCTCAGAATGGAGAGGTGTCATGCGGCGCATGGCGATGGCCAGTCAGGGGATACATGATCTACAGGCTATAGGAGCAGAGCCATTGGCTCAGGATCCGCCAGATAGTGATTAGGTGTGGGGCATGTGGTGCCCCCTAGTGTGTATGTAGGGGCAGGTGGTGCCCCCAGTTTTGAGTTTTTTGTAACATGCTATGGGCATGTCATATGTATCAGAGTAGATGGACTCTAAACACATGTTTTGCGACACATATTATGGATATGCATCATTTTTAATGATTATGAATGTTATTGTCTTGTATGAAATGCCTGTGATAAATGCCAATCTAGAATATGGTTTGCAATGCTATCTACATAGTGATTTTGTTCTCGAGGTACATGGTTGAAAGTTATGGTTTCAAATTCACGTATCAAGAGTTTCACTCGTAAATATCGTCTAAACAGCACAGGATTACGCACACGATAGACACCATTTAGTTGCATGACAAGAAGTATGGAATCTAAACGAACATGCAGATGGAGGATGCGATGAAAGAGGGCATCGGCTAAGAGACCACACACTGCATCATATTCGGTTTGATTGTTGGTGGCAGTACCAATGCAAACCCCGTTTGAGAGCACAAGGGCATGCAAGGGGGTGAAAATGGCCCAACCTGCCGAGGCTAGATTTCGGGAGTAACGACTTGCACCATCGGCGTAACCGATGTAGGGTGGGGATGGGAGGTCCCGCGAAATAGTGTTACAAGACAACAAATGGGGGGAGGAGGGACAATGATGGCAGCGTGAGTGTACAGAAGACATCGAGCGGCAACTGTGGGAGGGAGTGCGATGACCAGGATGGCTATGACTCATATACAAACTAGAGGGTGGTATATGAGGGCTGTAGGAGGCATGGCGGGGACTCGGGCTGCGGAGGTCAACAGAGATACGGGTGGAGTGATCTCGTGTATGGGCATAAAAGAGGGGGTCAAGGGTGGTCGCTGAAGGGGGGTCAGGAGAAACAACAGGGGAGGATGCAAGGGGACTGTGCTCCAAGGGTCTCACAGAGGATGATAGGTAAAGAATGGTCGTAGTAGACTCCGTCATCTAAACATCAGGGGGGGAATGTTGATGGGAGGGAGGGGATCCTCAAGCTGGCCCGAATCATACTGCGCGAGTATGGGAGAGGCGGATTGATTTTGTTCAACCTCATACTCTCAGACTACTTCTAAAGAGGCACGGTAATGCGTCAGGAGAGGACAATGGTGGGAGTAATGGCCATGGACACCGCACAAAGCACAGGGTTTGATAGTGTTAATAGTTTTTGGGTTCTTGGTTACGGACGAGGACGGAAGAGAAGGGTCGGAGACGGTAGACTCAGGGAACGTGACTTTAACCATGGGTTGAATGCGGGGCAACTCAGGACAAGTATGGGTGCCGTGACCGAAGACATCACACAAGGCACAAGGCTTGGTGGGCAGAGGAGGAGCAGGGTCAGTCAGGGTGGCCTTGTCTTTAGATGCCCCCTTGCGAGCTTTGCCTTTCTTTCCTGGAGCTGTCACCATAGGGGTAGGGTCCTGGGGAGGCGCAGGGGGCATAGTAGCGACGAAGGAAGCGAGGGGGACTGGTTGAACCAGTGTCAAAGCAAGATAGGGTTTGGGCTGACCAGGAGGGGTAGCGGCTGGAGGGTCAAGGTACCAGACGGGTATACCTAGGGTCAGGTTAGGGAGAGAGAGGGTGGCCATGACGGGGACCGAATAGACTCCGGGAGGGGGAGCCAGGAACGGTATTTGACCAGTGGGATAATGACCAGGAGGAAAGACTCCGAGATGGTTAAGGCCTGGGGGAACCGATCCAGGGGGATAAAGGGGCTCAGGGATACCAGCTGTAGGAGAAGGGCCAGAAGGAGGAGGTCTGACTGGCGGAGATGAAGGGCTAGGAGTGGGTTGTAGTGGGCGAGGTTGAGTCTGAGGTTGCTGACTAGCCGAAGCGGGTCGCTTAAGGGCAGCCTGAGACGATTGCATCATGCAAATATTCGACAAGCTGGGATCAGAGATATGAGGAGGGGGAAGACCAAGAAAAGTTCCAAGCAGGGAGGAATCTTTGTAGACACCAGGGGAGACATTGGTCATGGAATCGATGGTTTGCTTATTGGCTACAAAAGAGTTGGTTGTCTCAGGGGAGGTCTGAGACTTTGGCTCATGATAGGTCAACTGGTCGATGGTGACTATCTTTCCATTGTGAGGAAAAGACATCTTGCGAAAAATCGCGGATGGGACAACAAACATGCAATAGGTGTAGCTTCACCCTAATAGAATGTTGTAGTCTAGAGGGGCGTCGATGACTTCAACGTCAACGCAAACAATCTTACCGGCAAGGGTGATAGGACAATTACGAAAAAGGCTGATGGGATGAGAGGCGTGGCTATCCCACGCTCAAAGTGTGATCGTGGAAGGGCCAAGTCAAGAGATCCAAGTTTCTTCCAAACCGAAGCGGACACCACACAGGTGGATGCCCCCTCATCAATTATACATCGAGAAATGTTGGCATTCCAGATTTTGATAGGGATTTGGAAGGCAACTGAAGTAGGAAGAGGAGGATGTTCTGATTGATGGGCATCGAAAACAATCATTTGTTCATCAGTAGGATCTACAGCGCCCACGGCAGATAGAAGAGCCTTATTTTGGGAAGGGCACGATTGCAGGAGTTCCAATGTGGAAATGGAAGCAGGAGATTGCGCCAAATCATCTACTATGCTATACAAATGAGCAGCTCGACCAGAAGCAACATTTCGATGTAATGGTCCCTTAGGAATCTTGGTATGAACCTCAACTTTGGGTTGAGGGATATGTAAGGGGCCATTGGATGTCGAAAGAGGCTCTGTAGAACCTGAAGAAGGGGACTCGGGGGCAGACAGAGCGGGAGGCTTGGGGTATTGGTGAGACCGAGTTTGAAGGTGAAGGTCGACGGTTGGGGATGGATCAGAGTTCATCATGAGGATCTGGTAATCGGAGGAACCAGAAATGGAAGGTGGAGTGGTGGCCTGTCCATCAGGTGGTTGGGTAGCCACGAATCCTTGTTGAGGGAAAGGATCAGTAAACATAGCTGGTTGAGTAGTGGCCACATTAGGGGGAGCATGAGGGGAGGCATGTTGTCCGCGCATTGTGGCTTGAGACTCCCACATCTTCCACATCTGTGGTAAGAGGGGACAATCGTGGGTGTAATGACCATAAACACCACAACAAGAACAAGGCTTATTTGTGCGAAGAGGCCTGTCCAGCTTGGACTGAGTGCCCTGTTGCTGGTTAGCAGTGTTAGGGTCAATACCTTGAGGATTGGGCCCATGAGTACCAGGGACAGATTGGTTTGGATTGCCTCTCCACCTTCTTTGAGAAGAAGGGGGATTAGTCGTGCCCTGCTGTGCAAATACTTGCCCTGGAGGGGCTGTAGGTGTTGTTGTGGGGTTGGAGGAGGAAAGGGAGAGGGAAGCGCATATGCTGGAGGAGCTGGCACACTAGGCTACAGATAAGGGTAATGGTTAGGTTGGGAAACATTGAGGTAAGCAGGAGGTTGGGAAAAAGGATGAGGCATGTCGTATCCTGGATACATGCTACTTGGAGGGGGAAAAGTGCTAGAGGTACTGGCCCCTCCCTGAGGGAGACCATAGCCCATAGGAGGTTGAGCATACGGATGAGAAAGGGCTCCAACGATACCATCAACGGAATGAGATTCCCCCAGGGTGTTAGCACCTCCGGGCCTGGGGAGGTCAGGAAGGATGGTATAAACATAACCAGACTGAGCATAGATCAGGTCATATTTCAAGGCTATTTGGAGGGCGGCTTCTTCAGTTTGAGGGAAATGGGAGGTGACATCTTTGCCAATGGGAGCTAAGAGAGTGCGAAGGAACTAGTCCATATAAACCTGATCTTCGAAGGGGGGAGCTCGACACAAGCTTCGTCTTCGTCGCCATTCCTGGACATGAGTGGAAAGGCGAGTCGAAGAGTTTTGCTTGAAAGAGGTCAAAAGCTCCGTACCAGTATCGTATCGGAGAGGGAGCTGGAAATAAGATAAAAAGGCTTGGGAAATGGTTGCCAAGGTGGTATGGGAAGAGGTGGCTTGGTCAACATACCATTTAGAAGCTTCGCCGGTAAGCGTGCATTGGAACAACCGAAGACGCATGGAATCATCGGTAATGGAATTGGAGGAACACCACATGTGGAAAGATTGGACGTGATTGGTTGGATCTTCTCCAGCAAGGCCTTAAAACTTAGGGATGTCAGAGGGGAGCTTGGTTGGCATAGTAGGCCAACCAACATCGTGGCAGATAGGTTCATTGATCAACTGATTGAAATCGGGGAGGCTGGGGCCTACGATGTACGGTAGCAAGGGTGTGGCCGAGGTAGTTCCAGTGGCGGTTCCGCTAGTAGTAGTTCTGGCATTAGGGCCGGGAGCTCCACTAGCGTTAGGCCCTGGACCAGACATAGTGAAGGTGACAGGGGGAGAACCAAAAATAAAAGGAGAACCCAATGAATCAGAAGAGGAGTCAGAATGCAGACTCGGAGGAGGACTGGCTCGACGACGGCGGGACGGAGCAGGTCGATCGACCGGAAACTGAGGGTGAAGGCCAAGAAGTCTCTGGAAAGTGCGCCTTGGGGGAATAATGATGGAAACACAAACATGGCACGAGGGGAAGAAGAATGACCGACAGAGGCAGGGAGGTACAGAATCAAGTGATTACAATGTCGAAACAAGGGCAAATAGGTGCAGTGTCAATTGATTTTAAAGTCTTTGCCTGGCAGTGTAAACCAGGCTCTTCTTCGCTTAGTGTGAGTGTGTGGCGTGCGTTAATTTTAATTTTTAAACCCTTTTCGTTTTGAGAGCAAGAGAAAAAGTGTGCTGCGTAACTGAAAATAATGCTGCAAAAACAGTATATAATGCTGAAATAACAGAAAATTAACAGCTACTATTGCATCGATTCAACCCAAAAAGGCAGGTCTCTCAAAACTAATATAAGAGAGGAAAAAAAAACTAGTCAAAACACACAAAAAAGAGGCCAATAGATCTAGGGTCGAAAGGGACAGGGATTTAAAAGGAAAAGCTGCTGAAAAGAGGTGCAGATCACAGCCAAGAGGCAGAGGCAAGGTGGCTGGAAAAAAGGAGGAAATCAGAAAAAAAGCAGAAGGGGCAAGGAGGAGGCCCTAAAATTAGATCCAAACAAGTCTTCAGGAGGTGATTTGAAAGGGAGAAGATCTGATTAGAAGAGGTCTGAAAAGGAGGTATCAGATTTGGAAAAAGGGGGGCCGAAACTCTGAAAAAACAGACCTGAAACAGGTAAAAACTCTTCCACCAAAAGTGGAGGGCACTGAAGCCCTAGGGGAATATGTTCCCACTTAGATGAGCAAAAATTAGCAGAAATAGGTCGAAACGGGATGAGAAAGAGGCTGGAAAATCCTGACAGAAGCTTCAGAAAAACCCAGAAAAATTGCAGAAAAACAGCAGAAAAATTGGCAGGTCGCAGGTTCTGACCTGTTTTCTGTGCAGGTCGTAGAAAATGGGCTGAAAAGTGCGACCTGGAGGTCCAGGTCACAGTTTATGGGCTGAAAAGTGCAACCTGAAGCTCCGGGTGTCCCGGCGGCAGATTTCCGGAAAAGTTGCCGTCTCAGTTGCGGCTGATGTCTGTCACCTGCGCAATAGGGCCAGAAACACACAAAAGTTAGAAATTTTAATGTTTTAGGGTTTTATAGGGGAAAAAAAAATAAAAATAGGAAAAACAAAAAGCTGAAAAGAAACCCTAGGGTCTGAAGTAGCTAGATATGCAGGAATATTAAAAATGACAGCAGTCGTAATTGAAAACCCGTGTGGAGTCGCCAATTTTTAGTATGAATCCTTTGTCGAAGTGTACGAAAAAAAACCACTTTAGCTACGCATAACTAATCGCCCTAACATCAAATATGGCTGCCAATATCTTCAGATCTGCAGTTAGTTGATCAAGACAAGAGCTACAAAAACCAGATCTATGCATAGAAAGACATTAAGCAGTAAAAAGAAGGGTTTGCTCCATCTATCGAATAGATAAGACAAGAACAATTTTTGAAAGAATTTTTTGTATTAAGGGCACCTGGGAGGAAAACAAGAAGATGTTTCCAATTCTCCTCAATGGGATGGGTTCTTGGAAGTCCTCAGCACTTCAGATCTAGAATCTCTCTCTTGTTGGTGTAGAAAACCCAGACAAAGATAGAACTCAAAGGGAGCTCACACAGCAAATAATGTAGAATGTGACCAAGTGTATAGATCCAGAGTGATATAATAGGCAACAAAAGGTGAAGAATGGTAGGAAAAACCCTCCTATTTATAGCAAAATATTGGGTCATTCTAGATCTTGGTGCATGATTAAAATAACGTTAACCAAATCTAGATCCACCTTTTATGGAATATTTTATTATATTTGTTGGAGGGAAAAGGTATTTGACTTGGGTCAAATCTCTTTATTTGTAAATAATAAATAAATAAATGATTTATTTATCATTTTAAGGAAGTGGTTGAATGATAATCAAGTAAATAATGATTTATCTAATTATTTGTGGGTGATTTAGTCATATTTAACAAGGAATATTATTTAAATAGATTTAAATAATTATTCCTAGAAAATAATAAGATAAATAGAGATTTATCTAATTAATTTCTTTGTTTTGGGTTAAACATGATGACGAATAATAATTAAATTATTGTTTAATTAATTATTCCATGAGGAAAATCAAACAAATATAGATTTGTTTAATATTTCCTTTTGGGGTTTCCTGTTTAGACCATAAACAACCTAATAAATGTGGTTTATTAAGTTATTTGACATAGTGAGAGCAATTTTACTTAGGGTAAAATTGGTCTTACATGGTGTACTTGGGTCCATCTAATTATAGTAGGTAAGATGACCAAAAAATGGTGTAACACTTGCCGAACTCTTTCTATCTGCCGATGCGATGAATTAAACAATGGTTATAAAACCATTGAAATACCCCACTTTATGTTTTTTAAATCAACGATTCAGATTTCAAATAAACCCAAATGTAAACTTTGGGTTTTCACCTTATGCAAATGTGAATCAATATTTTCACTTGCATAACCCAGTGCAAGTTTCAACTCTTATAATTACCAGCTCATTTTGAAATTAGGCCTCAAATTTTATTAAAATTCAACATATTAAGAACTGGCCACAACATGTCAATACTTCATATGTGTTGAACCATATGGACATTTCAATTTAAAAGTTCGACCTCTGTTTAGAACTCAAAGCACCGCATATATAAAAATGACCTTCTCAGCCCACCTATTGACCATATAACTGAACCCTCACAAACAATGTAAAATATAGAACTTCAAATAACACTCGGGCCCACAGGGTTTCTTACCTTTGCGTTAACATCTCCGTAGCTTTGATTGTGAATGTGCTTGGATCTATCACCATCATGATCGAACCATAGTCGCATTATTTTCATCACAGAGCTTTAGCACGCAAATATTTTGCGAAACTCATGGTTTTAAAACCACCTCCACCTTATGTGTCAAGTGCCAAATTCTATTGCATTTTTTTTTCGGATTCCGCTTACCATTCTCAAGGAATGCGAGACTGCTGGTTTCGACCCCTAAAACTGCACTTATTTCTTAACGCTTCCGGTTCCTTTTTAACTCGAGGTTTCATCCAATTCTTTAGTGCCTTTATTATATATAAACTCTGCCATGCTCTTGCTTGTTTTTTCTTCACCACAGTTCCATTGACCCACAGTTTCATGCTCTCGGTTCCATATGAGAGAAATTTCAATTCTGCCTTTGCTGCTTACTTATCTTCATCCATGCTGTTGTCTATCCATCGAACCCTTTCATCGATCCTTCCAAAGATGATGCGCCCAATGCCAATCTTGAATTGAAATCCAATTTTAGTTCCCCATTTCATTGTGTGGATATTCGCAGTGCTGATCTATGCACCCTCTCTAGTATATGCAAATCTCTATTGCATTCAACATGTAATCAACATTAATTAACATCGATGCTTTCCCCCAATTAGGAACTACACCCTCAATGGACCATTAATACAACCAAAGTCGATATAACCAACGGATGAATTAACTTCCTCAATATGATCGATCCTTCAGTGATCGATCTTTCTCAAATTTATATCAATTCCCTATTTCACACAGAGTCACTATTTCAGCCTTTAACACATAGTTTCCCACTTGCTCATAGAACTCAAATATTACTCATACAGAATACTTCACACAGAATTTAGAAAAAAATTCCTCATCAATACATACAAATGAAATCAATTACAAAATCCCTCTTAATCCTAGCCAGATATTTATGTCAATAGCCCTGTTTTGCAATTGGTCGTTGGCTCGACAAACAAAACTCTGGTTGTCCTATTCTACTCTTGTCTGCAGATCTGCTACTTCTGCTTCTTTCCTCCTTTGAATGATAGTCCAGGTGTTGCTCATGTCTTCTCCTTTGCCATCAATGACAAGATTTCCAACAATATCCCCATTTGGCATTGATGGAAATACTCCAATGCTTCCTCCAGGACTTCCTCTGCTTTCCTTTTAGAAGACCTTTTATTCTGTTTCTTGCTTTTCCTCCCTCTTTGACGTCAATGGAAAAGTGTTGCACTTTTCGCAGTGTGGTTTCTATATTTTCATAGTACTTTGATCTTGAGGACCAGTTCCATGCATTGCTCCATTTCTCTAGCTCTTTTGTGACAATTTATTGACTGCTCTCCCCATGGAATGATGATTTATTTTCTGATCTCCCCCTGGAATGATGCTTTCTTTTCATGTCAGAGAGTAACATCTATAGAAACTACCCCTAGTTTGTCTCTTAGATATTCGAATTTCTCTTTAGAAAGAGGTTTTGTGAATATGTCTGTTGTTTGTTCCTTTGTTGGTACATATTCCAACTTCACTACTTTCTGTGCTACTTGTTCTGTGAGGAAATGGTACTTAATTGGGATGTGCTTTGTTTTTGAATGAAATACAGGATTTTTTATATACTTATTGCACTTGTATTGTCACATTTGATTGAAATGGGATCATCCATGCTTACCTTCATGTCTTGGAGAGTTTGTTTCATCCACATTACTTGTGTGCAACATGTTGTTGATGCTATGTATTCCGCTTCTGTTGTAGATAGAGAGATAGAAGTTTGCTTCTTGCTTAGCCATGCCACTAGAATTTTTCCCAAATAAAATGAACCTCCACTTGTGATTTTCATATCATCTATGCAGCTGGCCCAATTTGCATCTGTATATGCTGTCAAAGTGAAGCTTTTGCTTTTTGGATACCATAGCCCATAATGTGCAGTTCCTTGTAGATATCTGAATATTCTCTTGATTGCTAGTAAGTGATTTTGTTTTGGTGCTACTTGATATCTTGCCATAAGTCCTACTGCCAACATAATGTCTGGTTTAGAGGAAGTTAGATATAGTGGACTTCCTATCATGGATCTATACAGTCTTTGGTCTATATCTGTAGATCCATCATTAGCACATAGTTTGCATCCAGTGGTCATGGGAGTTGACACAGGTTTGTAGTATTCGATTTGGAACCTTTTCAACATCTCTCTTAAGTATTTTTCTTGTGAGATGAATGTTCCTGTGTTCTTTTGTTGAATTTGAAGTCCTAAATAGAAGGTGAGCTCTCCAATCATAGACATCTCAAATTATGATTTCATTTCTTCAACAAATTCTTTTGTTAACTACTCTTTGTTCCTACCAAACATGATGTCATCTACATATACTACTACAATTAGGAGTTCATTTTCATTAGCCTTTATGTACAAATTGTTGTCTATTCCTCCTTTCTTGAAACCTTGTTTTTGCTATATCTCTATCTTTTCAGTATGAATGTGTGAGGAGCTTGTTTCGGTTCAAGAAAGGCTTTCTTTGATCTACCACCGTCATGTTTTGTCATTAGCAGAATATAGGTTGTTCCATGTGAACTTCTTCTCTAGATCTCCATTAGGGAAGGCAAACCATCCATTTGATATACCTTGAATCATGATAACATGCAAAGGCCAAAAACATCTGAGTTTCTTCCATTAAGCTACGAGGGCAAAGATTTCATCATAATCAAGACCTTCAATTTGTGAATATCACTTCATACAAAATCTTGGCTTTATTTCTGATTACCTGCCCTTGTTCATTCATCTTATTCTTGAATATCCATTTAGTGCCAATGACATTTTTCCCAGTGGGTCTTGGAATTAATTCCCAGGTATTGTTCTTCTCAATTTGGTCCAGTTCCTCATTCATAGCATTTGCCCAGTTTTTGTCTTTGCTGGCTTCTTCGAAATTCTTTGGCTCTATTTGAGATAGCATGGCTAGGTATACTTCTTCTTTCTGTTCATCTAGTTGTCTTCTAGTCTGGACTCCCACACTTTTGTCCCCAATGATTTGATCTTCTGGATGATTCTTTTGAGTGTGTCTTGAGGGACATTTTGAGTTTAATTCAGTATCTTCTATTTTCTTTCTCAGTTCATCATTTTCTTGGTTTTCTTCTTCATGATCTTCTGGAGGATTGCTGCATCTTGTACTTCTTGTTCTGTCTGGTAGGTCTTCATCAAATCTTACATCAATGCTTTCCACAGTTTTGTGTAGTGTTTTGTTGTAGCACCTATAACCCTTACTCTTGGATGCATATCCTAAAAATATTCCTTCATCAACTCTTGCATCAAACTTTCCCAGTTTTTCATCATTATTTTTTATGAAACACTTGCTTCCAAAGACTCTAAAGTGCTTGATTGATGCTAGTTTACCATGCCATAATTAAATGAGAGTCTTTGTCTGGGTTTATTAGTAAATGAACTTTCTTAAGAATGTGAACAAATGTGTGTACTACTTCCACCTAAGGTTTGAGATGTTGCCTGCTTGCATCATTGCTGCCCTGGAAATCTGTTATACCTAACTTTGTTTTGTCTCTCTGCCACTCCGTTAAATTTGAAATTAATAAAATAATTCTCTTGACCTTTTGTCCCATATTCATTGCATAGGTCGACAAAATCATAGTCTGTGAATTCACCTCCTCTGTCTAATCTGATGCACTCTAGCTTGCATCCTATTTGATTTTCTGCCAATGCCTTGAATATTTTGAATTTCTCAAGTGATTCAAATTTATATTTGAGAAATGCTACCCACGTCAATCGGGTAAAGTCATCTATTATCAACATGAAATAAGATTCTCCACTTGGTGCTTTAGTTCTTGAAGGTCCACACAGGTCCATGTGAACAAGATGAAGAGGTCTACTTGTAGATAGTTTCTCTTTGGTCTTGAAAGATGTGCAGGTCTGCTTGCCTAGTTGGCAAGATTTACATATGGTATTTGAAGGCTTCTTTATGACTGGAATATCTCTGACTGCATTCTTCTTGCTCAGACTTATTATGTGGTCAAATTTTAGGTGTCCCAATATTCTATGCCATAACCATGATTTATTAAGTTTTCTTAAGTGACATGCTTCGTCCTCTTCTTTCACTATATAGACATTACTTTCTGTTCAAACACCTTTGATCAAGGACTTTCCGGTGGTGCTTGATATTAATTCACAATCTTGGGCTCTAAAAATGACTTCACAGCCTTTATCACACATTTGACTGACACTTAGCAGATTTCCTTTCAGCCCATCCACAAATAGTACATCTTGGGCCTTTCCTCTTCCATTATCTAGACTGACTGAGCCTTTTCCTTTGATTTTCCCTTCTTTATCATTGCTGAATGTTACATTCCTAGATTTCTTTTCATCAAAGGTTACAAACTTTCTTCGATCTCCAGTCATATGCTTTGAGAATCCACTGTCCAAATACCATTGGTTTTTCTGATCTTGAGCTATTAGAGCCAGGTCACACTTATTCAACTTCTTTTTCCACTACATGCATCCTTTTGTTTGGTACCTTTCCTGAGAGGATGGACCACAATGTTTGAGAGGACATTTGTGACACTTGGGCCTGATTTGATGGCAGTCAAAGCAGTTGATTATGTTTCTGAATGAATTATGTACACGAGTGAATTCTCCATTGTTCATCCATCTCCTTGAGTTTCCATACATCAGTATTTTTCCATTCATTCTAAACTCCTTGGCTTTATGGCCGAACTCCTTACAGTAAAAACAATACCCATAAAAACAATTAGCGTACCTGATCAAGGGTTGTCTTATCCATTTGTTAGCTTGAGGTAGTCTTTTCACTTTTTGCATCCTTTTCTTGTTGGAATCGATTATCATTTTATGACAATATGCAGCAATATGTCCCAGTTTGTGCCAGGCATAACAAGTGAAATTTTTCATAGGGGGGAAGAATCTCCTTTGATAGCTTCCAAATTTTATATATTCATGAGTATATGAGCCTTTTTCAGTTGACTGTTTATTTATTTCGTTCTTGGTCATTTGAGGTTCCTTCTTATTTCTGTTTACTTCATTACAGGCTTCTACTTCTGTAGGAACCTTCTGAGCTGCTTCATTATCCTTAATAGCTTTTACAAAAATGATATTCCTGTTATATTTTTCTTTGACTTTCCTTGTTTCTCCTTCATAACCTATCCCAGTTTTTATCAGAGGATATCTTTGAGCATCTAGTATTTTATTCAACTTATCAGAGATTGTCATTTGAGGAGTGTTTATTGACAATTTCCTTTGGATGTTTTATAATTTCTTCCTCAAGCATACTACTTCTTCTTCCAATTTCTCTTGCTTCTGAATTTTATCCTCAATTTGCTTAAGTAGAGTGTCTTCTACCTTCTTGGCTTATTCAAGCTCTACTTTCAACTGAATGAGGTATTTTGAATTTTGTTCTTCTCTTACATATTTGAGGAGAATGTCTTTCTATTTTCTGAACTTTAGTTTAAGTCTGTCTATTTCCTCCAGGGCACTTCTTAGCTCCCCCTCAAGATCAACTTCACCATCTTCCTCATCTTCTAGAAGGAATCCTTCAAGATCTTCCTTGGCCATCAATACAAATTCAAAGGTTCCTTATTCATTTGAGGTTTCATCTGAGTTTTCAGATGCACTGCTATCTTGCTAAGCATAAAATGATTTTCTCTTGTATCTATTCCCTTTCTTCTAGTTATTTGATATGGCTTTCTCTGTCTCTTGAGTCTGATTCTTTGTCTTCTTATGAGGAAACTTAGATGCGCATTGTCCAACTCTTCCATAGTTGAACTTTTAAATGGAAGTTTACCTTTATACTTTCCTGAGCCTCTATCCAATCTTCTGAAAAATTTGGCCTCTCCTTCATCAGATCAGGAGAATGTATCTTCTTTTGCTTCTTTGTTCTTCTCTGTCTTAAAGGCTGCCTCCCTCACATTTGACTTCCTCTGTGGCAGTCTCATCTCATGGGATGTTAAGTTTCCAAGTAATTGGTTCATGGTTAAAGTTTCCCAATCATTTGTTTCTTCTATGGTAGAAACCTTGGTGTTAAAGCTGGATGGTAAAGATCTTAGAATCTTTTGAACAATTACACATTCTTTTATGGTTTCTCCTAGAGATTTTATGTTATTCACAATTTCTGCAACCCTTAAGAAGAAGCTGGAAATGTCTTCATCATCATCCATTTTTATATTTTTCAAAATGAGCTCTATAGACTTGTAGTTTGGCTATCTTCACCTTTTTGTCTCCCTCATGGATGCTTTCTAATGTATCCCATATTTCTTTGGAAGTATTCTTGTGCATTACTTTGATAAATTCTGCCTCACACAGTCCACTTAAGAGTGCATTCATGGCTTTGGCATTAGCCATCAAATCTTGTTTAGCTTCTTTCTCTGTGTTAGAATCCTTTGGGGCATATCCAAACTCCACAGCAGCCCAAACTTCTATTCCTAGAGATATTATGTACGTCTTCATTCTTATTTTCCAGAAGGCATAGTTTGTGCCATTGAAAAAAGGGGCTTTATTTGTTGAACATGCTTCTATGCTGGCTATCTTAGGGACCTCGGATCTCCTTCCAGTTGTTAAACTGATACAGAAGGAACCCGCTCTGATACCAATTGTTGAACCCTTGGTTAAACTGAGAGGGGGGGTGAATCAGTTTAATGTAGTCATGTTCTTATTAAAATTTCTTTTATACTCATTCACATCACTATTTTGTGATCAACTTAATATACAATGGAACAAGAATCTCAATAAGTGAGCGGCAGGTATTAAGTAGAATAAATACAGAGTATCAACACATAATCATCATGCATATAGACAACATATATAAGTGGAAACCCATAAGGGATAAAACCACATCTTATTACTATTGTGATGCAAAGGAAAGCTCCAACTCCCTCTCACCGCTAATTTTCTGTAGGCTCCTACCTACAGGAGGCTACAACCTCAATTCTGCAAGCTACAACTAGCAAGGAAGCTCCAAATCCCATCTAATTTCTGCAAGCTACAATGTACAGGAGGCTCCTACCTCTGCCAGCTACAACTGGAAATTTATTAAGCTACAACTTGATATGGAAGCACCAACTTCCTCATTGTACCATAAAATCATATACTGATTTTCCTGGATATTAGCTCTGTTTTCCTTTCTTCTTTTTTGTTCTTTTAGCCTTCATATCTGCCCCTAAATTATCTATGGATCTTCACAACTTCTCTGTCTGCTCCACTCTCTCCCATATACTTCTCACACTCTCTCCCTTCCCCTATGCATATCTATGTGATATCATTTATTTAGTTCACCTCATGACTGTTTGTATTCCACAGGGAGTTCGAAGTGAATATGTATGTGTCTTTGCCTTCCAGCTTCTCGTTTTCTTGCCTAGCACATTCAGAAAAATATAACAATATGTATACATTTCAATATTACAGTGGGGTATTTATTTGCCTATAAAGACTTGCCTTTGCATCACAAAAAATATAAAATTAATTAAGACATTTACATTTACATTTGGAACAGATATATCTCATTCAACCCTTTCAGTTCTTGGCTCACTATGCGTTTGTATTTTCTGCTGCTGTAGCATAATAGTTTTGCATACTCTCCTTCTTTCTATGCATGTAGAATGCATTTCCCAAATTATGTTCTAAATCTGGCAGCTTTATCAATGCGGAAGCTTTCTTCAACCTTCATGGTTCCAACTATAGCCAAAATCTACTTTGTAGACTTACCATATGAAATGATCTTGTTAAACCCTTTGTAACTTATCACGTTTAACTGTCGAAAATGAATAATTGAAGCCTTTTAACCAATGTTAAAAACTTCGGGATTAAGGTTGAAGCTCAACACTTTGATAAAACTTTGTTAAATAATCCTTTCAGAGGCAGTATTAGAACTTTATAGAATGTTATATAATTACACTTTAAGCAAAGTTTAAACCCTCTCTCGACGATATAATAATAGACCTTTTTAACACAGTAATTAACCTTTCGGGCCCACTTGTCGAACTCTTTCTATTCGATGATGTGATGAATTAAAAAATGGTTATAAAACCATTGAAATACCCCCCTTTATGATTTTTAAATCAACTATTCAGATTTCAAATAAACCCAAATGTAAACTTCGGGTTTTCACCTTATGCAAATGTGAATCAATATTTGCACTTACATAACCCAGTGCAAGTTTCAAATTTTATAATTACTAGCTCACTTTGAAATTAGGCCTCTACTTTTATTAAAATTCAACGTATTAAGAACTGGCCACAACATGTCAACACTTCATATGCGTTGAACCATATGGACATTTCAATTTAAAAGTTTGAACTCTGTTTAGAACTTAAAGCAGCGTACATATAAAAACGACCTTCTCGGCCCCCCTATTGACCATATAACTGAACCCTCACAAACAATGTAAAATCCCAAACTTCAAATAACACTCGGGCCCACAGGGTTTCTTACCTTTTCGTTAACATCTCCACAGCTTTGATTGCGAATGTGCTTGGATCTATCGCCATCATGATCGAACCATAGTCGCATTGTTTTCATCATAGAGCTTTAGCATGCAAATATTTTCTGAAACTTGTTGTTTTTAAAAACCACCTCCAACTTACGTGTCAAGTGCCGAATGCTATCATATTTTTTTCAGATTCCGCTTACAATTCTCAAGGAATGCGAGACTGCTGGTTTCGACCCCCGAAACTGCCCTTATTGCTCAATTTTTCCGGTTCCTTTTTAACTCGGGGTTTCGCCAAATTCTTCAGTTCCTTTATTATATATAAACTATTCCATGCTCTTGCTTGTTATTTCTTCACCAGGGTTCCATTGACCCACAATTTCATGCTCTCGGTTCCATATGAATGCAATTTCAATTCTACCGTTGCTGCTTACTTATCTTCATCCACGCTGTTGTCTATCCATCAAACCCATTCATCGATCCTTCCAAAGCTGACGCACCCAATCCCAAAATTTAATTGAAACCCAATTTTAGTTCCCCATTTCACTGTGTGGATATTCACAGTGTTGATCTGTGCGCCCTCTCCATTATATGCAAATCTCTATTGCATTCAACATGAAATCAACATTAATTAACATCGATGCTTTCCCCCAATTAGGAAGTACACCCTCAATGGACCATTAATACAAACAAATTCAATATAACCAACGGCTGAATTAACTTCCTCAATATGATCAATCCTTTAGTGATCGATCTTTCTCAAATTTATATCAATTCCCTATTTCACACAGAGTCACTATTTCAACCGTTAACACAGAGTTTCGCACTTGCTCATAGAACTCAAATATTACTCATACAAAATACTTCACACAAAATTTAGAAAAAAATTCCTTATCAATACATACAAATGAAATAAATTACAAAAGCCCTCTTAGTCCTGGCCAGATATTCATGTCAATGGCCTTGTTTTACAATTGACCGTAGGCTTGACAAACAAAACTCTGGTTGTCCTATTCTACTCCTGTCTGCAGATCTGCTACTTCTGCTTCTTTGCTCCTTTGAATGTTAGTTCGAGTGTTGCTAATGTCTTCTCCTTTTCCATCAATGACAATATTTCCAGTAGCATGGTGGTCTTCATTGTTAAAATTGTATTGTCATGTAGAAGTTTATGATGTTGTTTTCATAATGCGTTGGTCATGAATGCATGCTGGTTGAATATTCATTTATTGTGTATGACTGTTTTCTATGTGGATATATGTGTGTAGTGTCATGGTGATGAATTTCATGCATAAGGTCATGGTATGCAGTTTATGATTTCGTATTATTGTGATTATGATTATACATGTATCATGTTAATATGGTTGATCTTGGAGACAAGATATCCTCCCCTAAACTATACTAAGGTATGTTGGTTATGTTTATATTTTGGTTTAGCTAACATGGTATACTTGTAGGAAGAAGATCAAATATGACTAGGGTTATCAGTTATCATACCCTCTTGAAATTATGTTAAATGGTAATATTTTTCATCCCTAGTATAGAGAAATATGGGTGCAATCTTCATAGTTGAAAAAGAAACTCGAAAGGGAGAGATGAAGTCCAAAAGCTACAAGGAAGGCCAACCATTGGGTGGTTGATTCTTCGAATGATGGACATCGAAGAAAGGCTCAGAATACCGTGTTCAATATCAAAAGGACTAGAAGGAAAAATATCGATATTTTGGGATATCAGAGGTCAGAAAATGGCGACCTCGACAATTTATTTAAAAGTGGACCCGAAATGGAATATTAGAGCAGGTAGTTGGAAGGAATGAACATCAGAACCTCAGAGGTTGCAACCTCATAACTCTTCATAAAATGAATTCCTTTGAAAGAACCAAGGGTCATGGAGAAATACAATTACAAAGGAAATCGTTAGAAAACCAAATGACATAGGGACCCTTTCTCTCTCCTTAAGACGAAACACAGGGTAGGAGGTGATTAGACCTCAGGATTTGACGAGGTAGATTATGTAAGAATGTTGTTGCAGTGCATAGGATACATGGAAATGAATTTCAACATTTTTAGGTTGCCTAGTGGGGAAAATCTGCGTGACACAAGTCACCACTTAGAAGGAGACAGTGGAGATGATCACCTAAACATGACGTCATATTGGAGGGCAGCATTTTACAGGGAAGAGATTTCATAATCTCTTCTGTATTTGAAAAAGTTCTGATGAAAGGGGCCTCTAATGTATGATTGGCAGTTGGTCATGGGGACCCAAAAAACCAAGGGCATACAACATACCTTAGCACCTAGTGCTATAGAGGCACCATGTGGAAAGTATTTCAGAGTTTGGTTTATTAGAAGTAAGAGGCATCATAACTTCATTCTATTTTCATTTTGACTAAGTTACAAAATAAAAATATTTTTATGTTGATTGGAATATGATCGTAGAAGAGCCAAAGGAACAAGGGCGTAGAAAAGGTTGATCACCTAAGTCCTATAAAGAATATCGTAGCAAGGAAACATCATAACTATGTTCCAACTTAAATTAAAAAAAAAAAAAACTTCTGATGAAAGGAGCTCTGATGTGTTGGTGGCACTTGGTTATGAAAACCAAAAGAACCAAGGGTAGACAATGATTACAAAGGGAAAACAAGAAAGGGTCTAAGAGAAAATGGGTAGGATGCATCAAAATTTTATGATTTCATAATTATTTCTTTTAAATAGAGTTACGATGTGTTGTGGCTTCGAAGTTGCACTACGATGCAATTTTATGAGATAAAAAGGCT
Source organism: Pinus albicaulis (assembly GCA_034641835.2). Classification (NCBI taxonomy): domain Eukaryota; kingdom Viridiplantae; phylum Streptophyta; class Pinopsida; order Pinales; family Pinaceae; genus Pinus; species Pinus albicaulis. The sequence continues at coordinate 270,657,641 of CM076573.1, forward strand.
ATGATACCACAATATAGAGAGTATGTAGGATGGATGGGTCAAAAAATAAGCTAGAGAGAACTACTAACACTACCACACTCGATCATGTCTAGCTTCAAAAAAGGAGAATTGAAGCAGTTAAAGGGAGAAAGCGACAGAAGAATTGGCCCAAAAGGAATCAACATTGGATATATTTTCTTGTGTCAATCATGAAACCTCATATTTTTCATGTTTTTTTAATTTTTAATTTTCAATAAAAGCATTGATTTTGTTATGTAAATCATTAGGATGACGAGGCTAATGGCATGCTCAGACAACAGTGTAGATCAGACCGTTGTGCATTTGAAGATAATTCGTAAGTGCTCTTATTTTTGTTCTCCTTATAAAGGGGGGGGGGGGGGGGATCTCATTACAATGGTCCCAATTATGTTATCAGAGGTTCCAATTTTTTTTTAGTAATCGAAAAATTTATTTTTAGAGAGAGGTTCCATTGTTTTGATTTTCCCGTTCTAGAGGCCACAATAGTTTTTCAAATTTCGCCAGTTTAGACCTATGAAATGTGTCTCATTCCTAAATATTAATGAAGAATTTGTTGATGATTCCAAGCATTAGAATATGTAGTATGTGTTCTTCGTATGTATTTCACTTCATGTGTGTTTTCTTCATCAGAAATTGTGTAAATTGTAGTTGTTGGATTCACTCTTAAGTCATAGATTTATCTATGTTATATTGTAGCAGATGGCATCTATGGGATTGTAGATTTATCTACATTATGTATATTAGAATATACCTATGAGATTGAAGATTTTCCTGTGTTATGATATAAAAAAAAATACCTGTGATATATTGAGTTGATAGCCTTAAAATGCGCTCCATAATTTCTACACTTTATTTCCTTTTTTCCTTCATGAATCTACTGGGATTTATTGCGTCATATTTTTTTCTTTCCATCCCTTTGAAATAATTTCCTTCCTTATATTTCTCCTTTCAATATTTACTGCAATGACTTAAAATGCGCTCCATAATTTCTCCACTTCATTTCCTTTATTCCTTCATGAATCTACCCAGATTTATTACGTTGGATTATGTTATTTTCCATCATTGTAAAATAATTTCCATCCTTATATTTCTCCTTTCCATATTTACTACAACAAATAATTAATTTTTGTGTATAGGCCACCAGACCTTAACCATTTACTCATGGGAATGATATATTGTTTAGGTGTATATTGAATCTGCATCTTGGAAGGGTTATTGAATCATATTTGAATCATTTTATATTTACCTCTTGAAAAAAATTGATTTATTTTAAAGAGACTAAGATGTCGTAGGTGTTGACCTCTCGTCAACCTAGGGCTTTTCTCTAGGAGATACAACATATTCTAGCATCATTTCCAGGGATGAATCAAAATATTTTCCCTGGGTACAACACTTGTACACCCCTTGTTTAGGTGAGAAAAGGCAGTGTGGGTTGAGGATCTCTCACCTTAGCGACTCCACTATTTAAATTTGTGTTTCATTACCCTAGATTTAAAAAGGCCTCATACTTGCTCTGACATTTCTCAATAGAAAAATCCCCCTTGTATTCAACCTTGAAAAAATAATATCTAGAAGGGTTTGGAAAGAGAGGACCCTTGTTTTTCCATATCCTGTAATACCATTTCCTGAAGTGTCAACTTCCAGGTCTGAGAAGGATGATATAAACTACTTTGATTCCTTATTCAAAGCCTTGGAATATGCAAAAGAGTGTTGCGAACTATTTAGCTCATTTTCCTCTAAAGTTAAATCTGAAGAAGATTTTGTTAGTTCACCTCCTCTCACATTCCCCACCTTCAAAGATCCCGAAGAATTCAAATATATCCTCATAAATAATATGAATCAGATAATTTCTAGCACTCCATCTCAAATCCACATAGCCATAATCCATACAACTCCTCAACCAAGCCTTGTGGTAAATATTCTACCAACTCTATTGCAAAACACGGTTGGCCCTAGTTTTTTACTTAATAGATATGCTCCATTCAACTTTCCATGACCTCTCAATGGGATGCCACAAGATTACCTTATACTGCTACCAAGGTTCATTGGAGAGGATGATGTTTCAGCCCAAAACCATATAAATACTTTTTTTGCATTTGCTGAGAATTTGAATGTAGAACATATGGATGAGGTACTAATACTTTTTATTAAATATTTGGATGGAGAGGACATGAAGTGGTTCAAGACTCTACCAAATACTTAAATTAATATTTCGGAGGAGATAGAGAACTCTTTCATGCAAAAATGGGGGGAGAAAAGGGACTGCGGGTATATTCTTATAGAATTTAACTTAATGAAGAAAAAACACAAAGAAGATGTTTCATAAATTATAAAGAGGTTTAGTATTAAATTATATAATATTCTTCCTACTAAAATTAAACCTCCATAGGTCACTTCCAATGTTTGTTTTGTTGGAGACTTTGAATAGGAGTTTGGTTTTACCCTCAGAGAAAGAAAGTCTTGTACCCTCGACCAAATCCAAATAGATGCCCTAGAAGTTGAAGCAATTTTTTCCTCCACTGGAAAGTGGAAAAGGAAAGTTGAATATGGTGATAGGAGGAGAGGGAAGGAAGAAGCCAGTTCTTTAGGCCATGTAAAGGAAACTCAAGAAAAAAAGTTAGAGGAGATGAATAAGCTGATAAGGAATTTGTCTAACAAGCTAGTAAAACTATACGTGTAGAACAAAAACCCTACTTGACATATTCAACCAACTCCTAAAATAAATTTTAAACCCCAATATAGGAGGTCACCTTTTCCACTCTTGCAAAGGGAGAGAATGAATCAACAAGACAATATTCAGCCTCCTCTGTACCTCGAAGATAATCTTGAAGAGATGGTTGAAGAAACTGTGGAAGTTCAAGAAAATTAGTTGTCTTCTCTCTTAGACGAGGAAAATGAAATAGAAGCACATGAAGGAGAAGGGGATGGCCTAGATGCCCCACTAAATGATGATTATTTAGATATTTATTGAAAACAATTTTTTGACTTCATGCAAGCCTAGTTGAATAGGAAATATGATCTCAGGTCATCTAGGAAAAGGTCCAGGGGAGGGATCAAAATGAAGAAACTCTTCATCCAAGTTCCACGAAGCTAGCAGATAAAAGGAAGAATCCACTCAACCCTATTTCACCAATCAAGAAAGATTCCTCCAATCCTATTCCCAATGATTCTAGAGCCTCCAAAAAATTACAATCCCCCCCATAGATAAATCCAATCTTCAATGGGAACAAGGAACCTGTTGAGTTTGCTAAAATTGATAAGAATCCTTTTGCCTTCAATCTTAAAAAACAGTTGGAGAAAGTCAATATAGTTGTCCCTTTGACTAAATTATTGAAAAACCCCTTGTATAAAGCTCAAGTGTCTCAATTTCTGAGTTCATTGCCACTACCCCCCTGCAATATAGTCTTAACCTTCAAGAAGAGAGGCATGCAGTTCTATTTGAACCCCTTATGGAGGAGCAAGATTCTTACACTGCCCCATTTTATGTGACCTTGGTGATTCATGAAATACTACTACATAATTGTATGCTTGACTCAGGAGCATCTCATAAATTAACTACATCATTAATGATGGAATAGTTGGGACTCCAGATAACAAAACCATACAAATATTTATACCCCTTTGAATCCAAAAGATTAAAGTGCCTTCGTATGATCAAGGATATAGTGGTAAATTTGGCTCAAATCCCAATAAAGAGTGTAGTAATCGACATTGTAGTTGTTGACATTCCTGCAATATTTGGTATGCTTTTTTCCAGGTAATGGGGAATGGAGATTGGGCGATCCATTAAACTAGATTTAACATTTTCTACCATTCCTCTATTTGGTAAAGAGGAGTGTTGGTTATACATGGAATCTAGATTCGTGAAGACAGTTACAAGGGAAGATTGCTCTAGAAATGCCCCAGTTTATGGTAAAGAGAAAGATTTCTCTTGTCTGTTACTAGAAGAAGATGATCAAATTATAAGAGACACCCAAGTGGAATGTTCTTCTTAGATGAGTGAAAAATTACTAGAACATGAGAAAGTATGGAAATTTTATTTTGATGGTGCTTATTCTAGGGATGGAAATGGGGCTCGTGTCACTAGTACATATGGTTAATTTTTTGACACTTTTGTTACAAAATTTTTTACGTATTGTTGGAAAGTTCCCCAATTTTTCTCAATTTTTTTTATCCCACCAACAAGCATCGTTCTAGCGATGTTTAGGGAGTATCGTCAGAATTGTGATGTTTAGGGGTATCATCGGAATAGCGATGTGTTTGGAAAAACCATCGGAAGTGCGAATTTTAGGAAAAAGGCATCGAAAGTGCGACTTTTAGGGAAAAAACATTAGAATAGCGACATTTAGGGAAAGTTTCAAAATGGCAATGTTTTGGGAATAAGTGTCAGAATAGTGACGTTGTGGGAATAAGTGTCTGAATAGCGATGAATTTCATCTCTCGTCTGATTCATCTACTCTTTTTCCCTTTTATACCGTCTGTAGAATCTTGATCAGGACCGTATATCTGTGTCAACATAATCTGCATTCTACATTGCAAATAACGGGGCCTCATCTTCTTCGTCCTTCTCATAGATAGAGTTCACTGCTCGATTTCGGCCTGCAATATTTTTCCTCAAATTTGACTTAGAATTAGAAATTAGAGGCTTTCTCTATGCATCTGTGTTCCTCCTCCAAAATTCTCAATGACTCGGGATTGAATTCTCCTAAAGTCTGCATTCATTCTAGATCGGAGAATCCCATAATTTGCGTTGCTGCTTCTAATCCCTGTGGATCTGAGCATAGTATTATCGAATTCTGCGTTAAGCCGGAGTCAAGACCCATTCTTTCTCCTTTGAGGCAAGCCTTGACATCTGATTGGGGTCTCCTCTGAAGCATCGATAATTGTTGGTGTACATGCACCTAGATTATCTTTAGTTAAACTCTAGAGATTGCATGCAATGTGCAATTGTATTTAGCTAGATAACTTGAGTGATTTACATGCACATAGTTAAATTAATTAGCTTTAGTTAAACTCTATATATTGCATGTGATGTGCACTTGTTTTTAGCTAGTTAACTTGAGTGCTTACTTGTGATGTGCACTTGGCTTAGCTAGTTAACTTAGTGCTTGCATGTGGTGCATGTGCACATTAGTCGAACATAAAGCACACTTAGCTTCAGTTAGCTTTAACTATCCATAATTATTGCATGTACAACTAAGTTTAACGTAGTTGCTTTTATGTATTGATTCCAAAACTAATATTGATGAATTGATTTCATTATTTTCTTCATTATTGCTCACTCATTCATTCTCTTGCAAGTTTGTTCATTGTTTTGCACATCTAGATCTTTGTATCTCAAAATCTCACATCATATAAAAGAACATATATTTGTAATCAATGCAAAAGAAATTTTTATTTGCAGGTTCAAAAGATTGAAGCAACAACAAATAATGGAGTCTAAATTGGATTTTCGACAATTGGAAATTCTTACTCCATATAATTACTTCGAATGGAAGCCAAATATTCTACTTCATCTCACAAGTAGAGGCTTATTGCGAGTAACCATGGAAACAGATGTTGAACCAACACCGGCAGTGGAGAAAACAAGATATTTCAATCGCATGGACGAGGCCCTCGACATCCTATGTGTATCTATATCTCTAGAACTGCTATTTCATGTTGAATCATGTTCAAATCCAAATGAATTATGGAAAACTTTGGAAGGATTGTTTCGAAAATGGGATGAAATGAAAGGTCACATTCTCGAAAATGAGTTAAACTCATTAGATCCGAGAAATTTTAAGAACTTTCAAGATTTTTTCACAAGTTATAAAGCCTTTTTGCTTCAGCTGAAAGGATGCGGGATCGAAAAATCCAAGAAAAAAAATTAGTTGATTATTTCCATTTTACCAAAACTTGGTCCAGAGTATCCAGTATTCGTCTCTACATTCCACACAGTAAGATCTGCAATCAGTGCATCTTGGAAGACAACCTCACTGGATTCTTTTATTCAGTATTTGATACATGAGCAAGATAAGCTCATCAAAATGGGCACACTTAAAAATTCCAAAGTGCATGCACTTACTGTGCATACAAAAGGAAAAGAAAATTCCAAAGACCATCAGAAAGGTAAAGGGAAGAAGGACCTTGATCCAAGAAAGGGAGGGAATCCCAAACCCACTGATGTATCATCCATCTCAAAGGAAAGGAAAGGAAAAAAAGGGAAATCAATGTGAAATTATTGCCACCGTGGTTTTCACCCTGAATCTGCATGCATGAAGAAGATTATAGATCTTATGGCGTGGACACTCCAACAACAAAATCTTGGAGACCACATTCATGAGAATGCAAAGAAGAAGTCTAGAGAAAAAGCACTAGATCCAAGAGGTAATGGGCATGCTTTGATTTCTTTTCATTCTGTACTGAAAGAATGGATCATCGATTCAGGAGCTTCACATCATATGGCTTCTTCAAAGTAATCCTTTTCTTCTCTACATGCATACTCAGGACCTCCTATTCTCATGGGGGATAATTTTGCAGTTGCAGCAACTGGACAAGGAAGAGTGCAATTTGAATATGGAAGTTTTGAGAATGTCTTGCATATTCGAAGGCTTTCTGTGAATCTTCTCTCAGTTTATCAGATGACACACACAGGCAATGGAAGGAAAGTGGAATTTACCTTGGATTTCATGACAATTTATGACATGCAAACCAAATTGAAGATTGCATCTGGAAAGGTAAATGATCAATCTCGTCTCTATACATTTTCTGATTTTGTTCCTCAATCAAATTCCATTTTGCTACTTATGTAAACAAATGAATAAAGTAGGATTTGGCATGAGACATTTGGGCACTTGAATTTCATATATATGCAACAAATTAGCAAGAAAGGGTTGGTCAAAGGATTACTGACCATTGAATTTTCAAATGGATTTTGTAACGGATGTGCTCTTGGAAAGCATCCACAAGACAAGTTCAAGAAGGGGCATGCATGGAGAGCCTCTTCACCTTTGGAACTTGTACATAGTGATCTCATGGGTCCATTTACAGTGCTTTAAATGAGCGAAACAAGATATGTGTTGTCATTTATAAATGATTACACGATATTCACTTTGGTTTACTTCTTGAAACTCACGTCTAATGTTTTTAAACATCTAAATATTTTCAAAGCGCATGCAAAAAATTAGTTGGAAAATGCATCAAGATACTACGCATAGATAATGGGATAGAATATGTCAACAAAGATATCAAGAATCTTTGCAATGTAGTAGGCATATATTTTCAACATACAGTTCCTTACACTCCACAAAAAAATGGCATGACTAAAAGGAATAATCAATCTTTGAAAGAGATGGCTAATTGCATGTTGCATGCAATATCTCTTTCATCAAAACTATGGGTTGAAGCTAGCAATTGTGCCTCATACATCCAGAATGGATCTCCTCATAATTTTGTTACTGGAAAAACACATTTTTAGGCTTGGACTGGCATGCAACCTGAAGTTAGTCATTTCTGCATTTTTGGATCTCGAGCATGGACCTGCATTCCTACAAAGAAGAGAAAGGCTTTGGAGCCTCAAAGTAAAGCATGTGTGTTTATTGGATATTGTAATGAAGTCAAAGGGTACATATTGGTTGATATCAAGACTAAAGAGCTCTTTATTGAAAGGAGTGTAAATTTTGACGAAGATATTTTGCATGCACCAACAGATGAACTTGTTACGAAGTTTCCATCACCACTAATTGATGAGTATGCAGATGAAACTTCATATTAGAATTTTGATTAAGATGAGTCTTTTCCTATGACACCCGTTGGACTGCCAATTTTTGAACATCGAGATCATACTTCCGCATGTAGTTCGGAAGATTCTCTACCACCTTCAACACAAAAATGGCGTAGCATGAGTGATATTCTTGATGATCCTGCCTCTATAACTCAGTTTGAGGAATATCTGTAAGAACTCTTAGTTATGGAACCATGCATGCTCATGCATGCTTATATGATGCATGCATATGATCCACAAACTTATGCAGAAGCAACAGGGCATCATGAATGGGAAGTAGTAATGGATGAGGAATATAACTCTCTCGTTAAGAACCAGACTTGGGTTTTGTTCCGCTACCTTCCAATCATAAACTTGTGAGGTGCAAGTGGGTTTACTAGACCAAGAAAGAAACAAATGGATAAGTTTGTTGATATAATTCATGGGTCGTAGCAAAATGGTTTCAGCAAGTACATGGTGTTGACTATGATGAGACTTTTGATCCAGTGGAAAAAATGGATTCCATTCGGCTAGCTCTGTCCATTGCAGCAACAAGAGGATGGGTGGTGCATCATATGGGTTTGAAGAATACCTTTCTTCATGGTGATCTCGAAGAGGAAATCTACATGGAGCAGCCACAGGGATACATGCACAATTCATATTTGGAATGCAAAATAAAGAAGTCTCTCTATGGCCTCAAGCAGGCACCTAGGGCATGGTATTCGAAGATTGATTCTTATTTCTTATCTCAAAATTTGGCACGCTGCAAATCTAATTCCAATGTTTATTTTTTGAAGAAAATTGACTCCTTGTTGATCATATTACTCTACATAGATGATATTTTTATAACAGGTAGTTCAGCTTATGTCATTACTAAGATTAAAATTTCATTTCATAAGCGGTTTCTAGGACAGACATGGGCTTCCTAAATTTCTTCCTTGGACTAGAGATCAATCGGGGTGGTTTTTGGATTACCATTTATCAAAAAAAGCATGCTAGAGATATTTTGGAATGATTTCACATGAGTGACTGCAAGCCAACAACCACACCTTTCTTATCAAGGATAAAGTTTGAGAATGGCCAAAACACACAATTGGTTGATTGCACATTGTACAATCAGCTTGTGGGAAGTCTTATTATTCTCACTCAATCCCATCCTGATCTCTCATATGTCATAGGATCAGTTTCCAAATACATGCAGGAGCCACATGAGTTATAATGGAAAGCTGCAAAGCACATCCTTTGATATTTCCAAGGGACAATCACTTATGGGATTCATTATGTAGCCAATTGTTCTTTGAATCTCATTGGTTTCACATATTCAGATTGGGCTGGCGACAACATTGATCGCGACTCCACCTCTGGTTATGTACTTAGTTTGAGATCCAGCCCAATTTGTTGGTCAAGCAAGAAGCAGGCTCCCATTGTTTTATCATTAGCAGAGGCTGAGTATAGAGGAGCAGTCAATGCCACTATTGAGACCATTTGGCTACAACATTTCCTATCTAAGCTTGGGATCAGTGTCCATTGTCCAACTGTCATCTGGTGTGATAATCAAGGTACACTAAATTTTTGTAGAGATACAGTGCAGCGGCAGTGGACCAAACACATTGAGATGCACATGCACTTCATTAGAGAACTCATTCATGATGGGGTCATCGATCTTCAATACTGTCCTAGTTTCGAGCATACTACTGATATCTTCACCAAGATTTTCACTAAGAAGAAGTTTCGATTCCTGTGGGATCGTCTTGGGGTGAAGGATACGACTACCTAGCAGTTTTTGTTTCTCTACTTTTGCATTATATTTTGAGGGGGGCTTTTTCTTCCCACTTGGTTTTCCCTTTTTCCTCCTTTTTATGAATTGTATATGGGTACCTAAAATGGTCTTGTTTCCGAGACTCATTCATTTTGCATCACACTCACCTAAGTTATGCTTAAGGGGGGGTGTTGGTGTACATACACCTAGATTATCTTTAGTTCAACTCTAGAGATTGCGTGCAATGTGCACTTGTCTTTAGCTAGTTAATTTGAGTGATTTACATGCACATAGTTAACTTAATTAGCTTTAGTTTAACTCTAGATATTTCATGTGATTTGCACTTGTTTTTAGCTAGTTAACTCAAGTGCTTACATGTGATGTGCACTTGGCTTAGTTATTTAATTTAGTGCTTGCATGTGGTGCATGTGCACATTAGAAAAACATAAAGCACACTTAGCTTCAGTTAGCTTTAACTATGCATAGTTATTGCATATACAACTAAGCTTAACTTAGTTTATTTTATGTATTGATTCCAAATGTAATATTGATGAATTAGTTTCATTCTTTTCTCCGTTCTTTCTCACTCATTCGTTCTCTTGCAAGTTTGTTCATTTTTTTTCAAATCTAGATCTTTATATCTCAAAATATCACAATAATGAAATCTAGTCTTTAGTCTCATGCATTGGAGAGAGTCTCTGGAAACGAATTACGGTCTTCGGCCTTTAATCTCAAGCAGTCTTTGATCTGCGTTAAGGAGGATATGATTCCTCTGAAATTAGCGTTCAGCGTAAATCAGAGTTTCGTGGAAATAGCGTGGGTCTTGATTGTGATCCCAATCTCTATGGAACAGAGCTTGCGATTTCTGAGTTTTTAGTTAAGACACGGTTTGATTCCCTTCATTCTCCTTCCAGGTTGTGTTTTGGTCATGGTTTCCTCAACGACAGAAGCAATGGTCATGGTTTACTCAATGGAATAAGAAATGGTGATGCTTTGCTCAACGACAACAACGGTGATGGTTTACTCAACGACATCAACGACGGAAACCGGTCTTCAGTCTCAAACACCGTGAACGCATTGCATGTTGGAACAGATTATTCCTCCATTGATGATTGCTGCCTTCTTTATAATGGTAACTATAGAAATCATAATATTAAATTAGATAAGATAAATACCAATAAAAAGTTAATTCGAATTAGAACCAATTCCAAAACTAATATCATTAAATCAAATATTTTTAATATTAACCATAAAACTAATATTATTAACAATATTAACTTAAGTAATATAAAAGCCAATAAAAAATTAATGCGAAATAACACTAACTCTAATATTAATAACATGGAAAATATTAAATCAAATATTAACAATAACAATGATATTACTAACAATATTACTCATAATAATAATAATAATAATAATAATAATAATTCTGTATGGAGAAATGTCATTAACTTTCCTAGTTTGAATTTTGATTCCTCTGTTTTCAATCTCTTTAATAAAGGGCTTAATTTTTCCTTTGCCCCTAGGAAGATTCCCATTGATGACATTATTTGCAACATTGAATATGGCATTAGGGACTTTCCTAGATAGTGTGAAGGAGACTATTAGGCAAGATTGTGCTATTGTTCTTAGGAGGGCTAAGCCTCCCAAAAGTAACCTTAGGAAGATTGACTTTTTTCCCTTAAAGCTCTGAGGGACAACCCTAACATTCTCATCCTTAAAGCTGATAAAGGTGGTGACATAGTCATTTTTGATAAATTAGACTATGTCAGAAAAATGATTAACCATCTTTCAAATAGTGCCAACTACGTTAAGCTGAAAAATAGTCCCATTAAATCGGTGTCTAAAGAGGTTTCCCTCGCCATTAAATCAGATGAGCTCCTTAACCCTCTTTATAGAAATCTCATTGAGAGTAGCCTCATCACCCCTAAGATTTATGGCCTCCCTAAGATTCATATACCTGGGCCCCCTTTAAGACCTATTGTTAATACAATAGTTGGACCCACTTATCTTCTTGCTAATTTATTATCCCGGAAGCTTAATCCCCTTGTGGGTCTCACCAATTCCTATGTTAAGGATTCAACTTCCTTTAGCAAGGAATGGAAGGATATAAGACTGGAGCTCGGTGAGTTATTAGTAAGTTTTGATGTTGTATCATTATTTACTAAAATCCCCATCAAAGAAGCCTTTGGTGTCATTAATAGAATCTCAGACCAAAACACTGTTAAATTGGATGGCCTTTTCCTCACCTCGACTTTCTTCAGTTTCCAAGGTGGGTTTTCTAAGAAAAATTGTGGTGTTGTGATGGGTTCCCCTCTCTCCCCGATAGTGGCTAACTTATTTATGGATGATTTTGAATCCAAGGCCTTAGCCTCAGCTCAATTCCACCCTAAAAAGTGGAAGAGGTTTATGGATGATACTTGTGTCATCTGGCCCCATGGTGGGGAGAAATTAGATCTATTTTTATGCCACATGAACTCCCAGTATAATTCCATTAAATTCATGATGAAAGTTGAAGTGGATGGATTCCTTCCCTTCTTAGATATCCTTCTATCTAGGAATGTTGATGGTTCTATCTCTCACCAAGTTTTCCGCAAGAAAACTTGCACGGAGCAGTCTCTTCATGTTGGTTCCCATCACTTTCTTGCAAATAAGTTTGGTGTTCTTTCCACCCTGGCTACTTGTGCTCTAAGAATATCTAATGACAACCACTTGGAGGCTGAGAAATCCCATCTCCTTGATGTCACTAGTACATATGGTCAATTTTCCGACACTTTAGTTCCGAAAATTTTAATGTATTGTCGAAAAGTTCCCCAATTTTTCTCAATTTTTTTATCCCACCAACAAGCGTCGTTCTAACGACGTTTATGGAGGATCGTTGGAATAGCGTTGTTTAGGGGTATATTTGAAATAGTGACATGTTTGTTTCCTTGGGCGCTCTCACACGACACAACCCAACCCACTTGAATGAAGGCACAAGGGAGCAAATGGAAAATAGGTTACACGAACATGCACAAGGAAAATGAGTGATCACATTAACATTTTTTATATGACCACCCTTACATGACCCAACTCGACCTGCCCAAACCTATTTCCTTGGATGTCCTCACACAACCCGAACCAACCCGACCTGCCCGAACGCGCTTCTCTAGGCACCCTCACATGACACGTCCAGACCCGACCTGCCCAAACACATTTCTCTGGGTGCCCTCACATGACCTGACCCCCCCAAACACATTTTCTTAGTGGGAACCCTCACACGACATGACCCGACGTGACCCGCCCGAACGTGTTTCTGTATGTGCCCTCACACGACCCGACCTGATTACCCGACCCAGCCAAACACGTTTCCTTAATGGGAACTCTCACATGACATGACCCGACCTGACCATCCTGAACGCATTTCTTAGGCACCCTCACACGACACGGCACGACCTGACCCAACCCACCCAAACACATTTCTTTGGGCGCCCTCACACAAACCGGCTCGAGTACCTGACCCACCCGAACGTGTTTCCTTAATGGGTGCCCTCACACAACTTGACCCAACCCTCCCGAAGGCGTTTCCCTAGGCGCCCTCACATGACCCGACTCACCCAAATGCGTTTCATTGGGCGCCCTCACACGATAAGGGGATGGGAAAAATAGGGATATGCTTCCATATTCTCTGTAGTTTGAAAATTTGAAAATTAAGAGCAAAAATTAGGATTAGATGTGATAACGAAGGTATTACCAAATTCACCTATTGACCCCAAAATAGAGACAACGAATTTCAACACAAAAACATATGGAAGTCGTTTATCAACAGCTATTCATTGTAATCCAATGTTTATGATAAGAACCATAGATATATGGGAGAAATGATGAGAAGAGTGAGGTAAGGAAAGCTAGCCGTTCCATCTCCAAATTAACCTCTCCATCCTCTCCAGATTATCTCCCAAAACTTTAACATTTGTAATTTAAAAAAAAATGTATTAATAATAAAAGTATCTTGTAATGGAAATTAAAAAATAAAATATATTATTAAGTAAACAAGTGTTTTATGTATGTAGATTTCTTTATTACTCGTCATAAATTTATATTAAATATTTTAATTTTCACTGTAAATAAAGAATTTTGAAACACTTTTTATAAGGAAACGAGGGGAATTATTCATAGCATGGAGTGGACAAGTGATTTTTATCAAAAATATATTTAAATGTTGCCATCCATATATATAAATTTCTGGTTATATTAAAAATTGACATAAATATATGTTATTATATAAGTAAGATTAATTCATTAAAAAAAATTAGTTATGTAGGTGAAATAATTGTTTATAACTATAAACAAAATTTAAAACTATAAATAAAAATAATGGATATATAGTTTACTAGTATTAATATACATCTAGATTATTAGACTGAAATATTCTCTAAAATAATTATTGTTTCTCTTTTATTAAGAGCTTATCTTTTTCCTACATAAAGAAACATGTTCAAAACCCAAGACCTAAAAACATCTTTAAAAAAGCTAAAATTTACTCCTTTATGTATCATCAAAGTAATTGCACTTATAAATTTCCTTAAGTAACAATAATAAGTTAGCATTCATAAAATAACAGCCAATAATATTAATTTCCTATTAGAAATTGGAGAGAGCATCCATTGAACAGGATTCACACACAATAATTAATTTTTATATTATAATCAAACGAAAATATCACAATTTTTATAGTGCTGTTGAGATCCAACTAATTCCACTCTTGGAGGGAGAAGTTGAGAGAATCTCTCAACAGCCTCCAACAAACCAAACCAGTCCCTAATCTTTAGTATGCATCATAAATGAGGCATTATCTCAAACACTCCCCCTTAATGCCTACATTCCAGAAATGGAGAAACACACTAATTTAATACAAACATTTGTCTGCCCTGGTCTTCATTAACATGTGTACCCACTCTAAGATCTCATAGACAATGCTCTTTTCTCCACCATTTTCGAGCTACCATTCAACCCATTTAAAATACATTTGTTTCTGACCAGCGATGTTGAATTTGTAAGATCAAATATTCTTGACACCCCCGAAGAAGAGTCACGACACTGAACTATCCTATGGAAATATTTCCATCTGTGAAATAACCCCAAAGAATAAATTTCAACAGTCTATAGGAAAATATTCTAGGTACAGAATATGATCAGCGATCAATCCTACAAAGTGACCTTTACAGGCAAGGATCTCATTGTATAACCTGTAACCAATGCTCTTGAAGCCCGAAGCACAACAAGATCCATCAGCATATAACAAATTCGCACAATCAAATTAGCCAATTGTTCTCTCGGCACCGAAGAATGTTGAGAATGACTAATTTAAATAATGCTAATTTGTTCAATAATTGGTTCTGCACTACACAAATCCCATAACAAAAAATTCATAATTCTACATATTAACAAGCTACACACTCCACCAATACAATTCTTCTTTGCCTATAAACTGACTTGGGACGAACTCGTCTACCCTATCGAAAATTTTGGGATCCTTTGTAGCTATAAATTCTTCTGTTTGCCTGTCAATTTCTGAGCGCAAACAACAATTGGAACATCTGGTGGCTGAAAGAGAAGTGAAGGGATCAGAGGACAATTCATTGGAATATAAATTAACTGAAAAATTGGAATCCATATCGCCGAAATAGTGGTCATCATATTCATCGAAGGTCTGGATTCAAAATGAATAGGCGGCCGAAGGCAGTCATGTCTACATGGCCTTTCGACACGGTTTCCATGCCACTTCTTCTTCTGCATAAGTTCCTGCCTTCTTTCCTTGCCTTTTGAAGTTGAATGCGTTTTGTCATCACAGAAATACGCAATTCTGTGCTTGATGCACAACCTCTCTGCATGCATTAATAAAGTACTACTGCTAATATTATGAAATTTTATACATCTAACCATTACTTTAGTGTTTTTCCAGCTTTTCAATCTGACTCGTGCTAACTTCTTTGGATATTTCATGTGCAATCCTTTCATCTTACCCAGTAGTGTTGATATAGAATGAATGATCTGTGACACAAATAGCTCAGATGAACTCCATAACAAAGTCCACGTAACATTTTAGTTTGAAAATTATGTTTTAAGTGAGACCATCGATGCTACTGACTTTCTGATTTCTATAATGTCAAACTGAAGCAAGAATGTCCATTTAAATGTTACGTGCCCCAGTCCATGCAGTCTGACTGCACGAAGATTCTGATTTTTGAAGTCTTTCCTTCGATGTAAACCGATTCCTCTTGACTTTGGGTTTCTGCAAGTAATACGATCGGCCCTACCCTCTCTTCATTTCACTATGCATTCCCTGCAGGATGCTTTTGGACGGCTTCCTGCAAAAATATTCCGAGATCCATATGATTCTTATAGAAATACTGCTCCTCTGCGTCCACTGCAACTATATAAATGACGAACGGCCTCGACTGGAACTTCATGGTTCTGTGAGAACGACCATGCCTTTTGCTGGTGCCATAGACATGGCAATGCATACACATAATTTCATCGTATTCCGCTACACTTTGAAACATGCATGCGGGAATAGTTTAAACACCTCCATCTCTGCTCTATTAAAAATTGGTGAGAAAACAAAACAAATACCACTAGCAAACATACTTACACTATGCTACTCTCCTACACCATACTCAATCTCACATTTTCCTTGCCATCCCGTGAGGGATTTAAGCCAGTAGTGGCTTTGATACCATATTAGAAATTGGAGAGAGCATCCATTGAACAGGATTCACACACAATAATTAATTTCTATATTATAATCAAACGAATATATCACAATTTGTATAGTGTTGTTGAGATCCAACTAATTCCACTCTTGGAGGGAGAAGTTGAGAGAATCTCTTAACATCCTCCAACAAACCAAACCAATCCCTAATCTTTAGTATCCATCATAAATGAGGCATTATCTCAAACATTTCCATCTCACCACTATTTTGACAATTAAATTACAATAAATTTCCCTACTATTTACATATACACTTCCATTTAACAATTTAACTTATTACTACTTTAATAACTATGTAATAGCAGAGACCCCGGTCCTACACCTGTTATTTTTAATTTTGCGAGATTTGTGTGAGAAATCACAATATAAATTTTTCACATAAACGTTGGTCATGCGGGGATACTACAACCAAGTGATTTATGCATACAATCATTGCGAAGAGAAATTTGATACGCCTTCTTAATAGGCCTTGACATCCATAATGTTTAGCTCTTGCATCTGTCTAAACCCCATATAGAAATAACTATATAAGACATAGAGAAAAAAGGTGTTGTTTCTCGTGGCTATAATTTTGGTTGGATGGTCATTTTTATCTGGCATTCGTTTTTTTAAGTAAAATTGGATCGTAATTGTAACTTTGATTTCCAAAAAAAAATTCCAAAATGGGTCAAAATTCTGATGTTTTTAGGCAAACATCTCACCGCAGACTACGGGGATATAAAACGCATACGGTGACATCAGAGTGTTTACTAAAAATTAAAAAGGAAAAAAAACATGTATATTCTTTAATTAAAGGCAAATCCATGGCCAATGTGTCCCTTCCTGATTGTGAAAGGAAAGCAACTTTACGTGTAATGCACTTGAACGCATGTAGGCTCTGCGAACATTCAATGAACTTAGACTCTTTATCTCCAATCTTATGACTCAGAATGAATTGTGCTTTTTAATTATGAATCTGATGAAATTCGTTGAACATAAATTTAGGGGAGAGGCTTCTATTTTTGTGCAAGGACCAGTGGTAGTTATAGTACTGGTCCCACACATCCATCAAACAAGAATGGAAAACTCACTAAAATATGCACATAAATATTTGATAATATGCACATAAATATTTGATAATAAGTTATATAAGTTATATAAATATGTCCAAAATGGGCCCAGTTTGTTACTAGACCAACAACTATCATACACTAAGTCTAACATCACAAGTTGACAAGATCTATTGTCTGAAGTACCTCAAGTTCTGAATTACCAACTAAGGCAAAATGCACTACAAAAAATTACAATGCTTTCCATCCAAAAGTACAATTATCCCATCAAACAGTCACCCACGGATTTTGCATTGGGGCAATAGATCTCATTTCTGAGTAACATTTGTACAAGGACTGGGTAACACCTGCACAAGGACTGGGTATCACTTGCACAAAAATAGGTGAAATGTTTGTCAGCCATATGTACATGTTTGTTTAACCATTCAGCCTATTGAAGACATTAAATGACACCATTCAATTCAGGAAATAGTTCACCTAACCTTTCATTTCAAGAAATAAACACAATAGCCCTGGAATTACAGGAATTAAATTTAGGAAAGCACAAGAATCAACCATGAAATATTTTCAGCCATTGGATCATGTACAAATCAATCCACAACACAGAATTAAATTTGGGAGATGGCAATCCATGCCAATCTTCCCTACCAATTAAATTCTAGATCATAAACTATAAAAAATCAACTGTTACTACATTTGAGACATTCATTATACTCTTAAGCTACTACTGACATACATTCAGAGTTTTCAGACAGTGTTCCATTCATTTTGCAGACATACAGTTTTCAGAAAGTGAATTTTCAGACAGTGAGTTTCCATTTTGCAGACATACAATCCTTTTCAGACAGTGTTCCAGACATACAGACAGAGTGTTCTTAGTGTTACATTCAAGATATTGAGTACTTTATCATTATTTTAGTTGAGAAACTATGTTAAGTTTGTAAGTAATGAGAGTTACGTTTATAAGAAAATCACGTAGATTAAAGAAGCTATGAGTGTTCGAACTAGCTTACTAATTAGCTACCTCAAATTTCAAGTTGGAATTTTTCTAAACCTTTAAGTCCAGTATTGAGTAAAATATTTCAAGAAATTGTTCCAAGACACAGTCCCCTAAGAACAGTACATCAATTTCCGTGGAGAAAATGTAGTTGTCAGCGTTCAGGCTATTACAAGTCCATGTAGCTAACAGCATTCAAGACATTACAAGTCCATGTAGCTATTTCTAGTTTCCTACAATATAAATGTAGTTGCCTCCTCCTTTTGTTGTGCTTATTAACTAGATTTGGATATTGACTTTATATTGAGTAAAATATTTTAAAATTTATAAGAACAACAACCTAGTAACTACATATTAACAATGCGTATTGGGCAGAGGGTTTTCCTAAGAAAAACAAAGGATTCATAAACCTTAAACGCCTACACACAGTCCATGTCCAAAGATAAGTCCATTTTAAAACAGGCACTTACTGATTTTAGACAAGTCCATGTAGCTAATAGTCATGTAGGTATCACATATCTTTCTCTTGTTGATATTACAAGTAATACATAATTGACAAGTAATACTTCAATGTCAATTAATTCACAACAAACATACATTTCTAGTTGCCTACAATATAAATGTAGTCGCCTCCTCCTTTTGTTGTGCTTATTAAGCAGATTTGGATATTGACTTTATATTGAATAAAATATTTCAATAAAAATATTTCTAACACACAGTCCATGTCCAAAGATAAGTCCATTTTAAAATAGGCACTTACTGAATTTAGACAAGTCCATGTAGCTAAAAACCATGTAGGTATCACATATCTTTCTCGTGTTGATATTACAAGTAATACATAATTGACAAGTAATACTTCAATGCCAATTAATTCACAACAAACAACTGAATATTTCATGTTATTAGCATAAATTTTGGAATTCATACATAATTATAGTTTACTTTATATAGTTGTGCTGTAATACTTATCAAATTTCTTAACGATGTTGGAAATTGCAGGTTGTATCCATGCCAAGACTTTCTATTGCAGATCGGATAAGGAACATGAGGCGAGGGAGAAGGGGGGCCCAACTGCGGAGCAGTTCATCAGATGAGGATGTCAATGCTCCCATTGCTCCCAGTAATGTAGTTGAAAAGGACCCTGTGGTTGCAGATCATCCCAACCCACCATCAGCCACAAAGCCACCTTCGACCACAATACAAGGTGCAATTTCAAAAAATAAAATTAGTGCAATCAGAGGATGGACGAAGCAAGGCATGCTCGCTGCAATTGATGACATCGATTTTAAGGGATATTCAATCCGTGAATCTACAAAAAAACATGGTATTGCTACCTCTAACATACATTATTGGATAAATGGGTTGACTAATACAAAGCGTAGAGGACCTGTTACAGTCATGACTGAAGAGGAGGAGGATGCGGTGATGGGGTGGTCTAAGGAGATGGCCCAATTGGGACATGGGTTAGAGCTTATACAACTTAAATCCACTGTAGCTCAAATCTGTCAAGGGAGGCTAAACCCCTTTAAAGATGGTTTTCCTGGTAAGTCATGGTGGAGTGGGTTTAAAAAGAGGCATCCAGACCTTGTGTTACGTACAACGGAGGGCCTTGATAGAGATTGGGCTTTAAATCTATGCCCTGAAATTGTTTCCAAGTTCTATAACACTCTTTCTACTGCATATGACCAGCACTCATATGCCCCAGACCATTTATGG
This sequence comes from Pinus albicaulis, assembly GCA_034641835.2. Classification (NCBI taxonomy): domain Eukaryota; kingdom Viridiplantae; phylum Streptophyta; class Pinopsida; order Pinales; family Pinaceae; genus Pinus; species Pinus albicaulis. The sequence continues at coordinate 270,677,681 of CM076573.1, forward strand.
AACTCTGATGAAACAGGCTTACAGGCAGGAAGAGACTGTGGTATACGGGTAATTTCCAAGAGAGGGAGTATAAATGTGCCTAAGATATTGCCTAAGAGCAGGGATTGGATCACAATTCTTGCCTGTGTCCATGCAATTGGTTCATCAATACCAAGATTTTATCTATTTAAAGGTAAAACTCAACTAAAAAATTATATACAGAATTGTGAATGAGCGGCATGCATGGCTGCACATCGACATGCATGGATGATAAAGGAACTCTTCCTAAATTGGCTTTGCCACTTTGCTGCTTCTGTACCGGGTGGTGTCTCACTTGAAAACAGGAACTTAATGATTTTAGATGGCCATGGAAGCCACATGGCTATGTAGACAATCGAGGAGGCCAATAAGTTGGGCATTGACCTGTTAACATTTCCAGCTCATACTACTCATAGATTGCAACCCCTTGATGTGAGCATGTTTGGGCTTTTCAAGAACTATTTCAACGTCGAGCAAGCTTCATGGATGGCAAAGAATCCATGGGTGCAAGTAAAGAGGTTTGAGCTAGCTGAGCTTGCAAGTAAAACATTTAAAAGGGCTCTCACACCTTATAATATCAAGGTTGGATTTAGGAGGATTGGTATATGGCCACTCAATTTTGATGCTCTTATGCATGATACCACATGTAGGCAAGCATTTGAAGTGGAAGGTCAAGAAGCAGAGAACTTAGAAGAGCATGTTGGTGCCCAAGAAAATGTAGCTGCTGCTGAAGGTATAATGTCCCTTTCTGAAGGGTTGTTCTGTGGTGGTGATGATTCTGAGCATGTCAGTGAGACACAGTTCAATGATGAACCAACTAAAAATATCAATGAGGCTATGAAACCCACTGATGTAGCTGACAATGAGAAATTGACCATGCTAACCCAAGTAAGTGCACCATCATGGATGGTAGAGGCCGTGATGAATATCACTGGAAATAATGTATCTACCACCAATGAGGATGAAATCATGGACACGCATTCACAACCATCAAGGTTGAACACCGAACTTGTTCATTATTTTGTGGAAAATGGATCACTAGAAGAGGAGCCTATTCAGCATGAAGTATCTAAAGATGACAACAATGGGGGCCAATCAGTTGTCCCAGAAGATGAAATCCAGCAGCCAGGTCCAGAAAAGAAAATATTACTTGGTGTATTCCTAAAGCTACCAGTAGAGAGAGTGAAGGCCTCATCAAGGAAATCAACCTTAGATTATCTTCATTTAGGGAGGAGTTAACAATTTCTCACATCTGAAGATTATATGAATTTAATGTTCGAGTTTCAATGTAAAAAGAATGAAATTCAGGAAGCTAAAAAGAGAAAGAAGGAGTTAGCCAATGAAAATATGGTTGCAAGGATTGCAACAGCAGAAGCTCGAGAAAAGGTAAGGTTGGAAAGACAAAAAGCAAGGGAAGATAAGGAACATCAAAAGAAATTGGCAAGGCAATAGAGAGAGGCACGAAAGGTTCAGCAAGAGTTGGAAAAAGAACAAGGGGTGACAAGCAGGGAAGACCATGGTTCAAGCTAGTTTGAGGCAAATAGGTTGATGTCTAACACGCTGGAACACATTGCAGAGTAGACACCATCATTCCAACACCTGATTAACATCCAAGTCCATAGCTATTAGGTAGGGGTTAGGCCAACCTCTTATACCCCTACTAGTGCAGGTTTGAATCCTAATTGTGTTTATATGACACCTACAGTCAGTGCTGGGGTTAGTAACACAAGTGGACACTTGGGCTACTCAGTCCCACCATGGCTACATGGAGAAAATTGGAGTCAACCATATGCCAACATTCAGGCACATCCTAATCATCCAATGTTGGGCAGTCCACCATACTCGGGCAATGCAGGAAATGGAAGCCATCAAGCATAGAGGTTCCATGTGTTAATTTTTGTAACTACATGACACTGTGATTTTGGTAAGGATCAAATAGGTTTTCTAATGATAGCATTCATGGATGTTTGGGAAGCTACAAACATTTTCAAATTAGTATGTATAAAACAGTGTCTAAATCCTACAAGTTTTTTAATCTGTTGAAGTTATAGCCTTAGCCTATATCATATTTTTTATGAAGTTATATATCAAACAGTTTATAATTCCTACATATCAAACAGTTTCTAAATCCTACAAGTTTGTTAATCTGTTGAAGTTATAGCCTTAGCCTATATCAGATTTTTGAATTTATAATTGAAAAAAGAAATTGAATTCATAATTGAATTGAACATCATTAACAAAACAATCTTATTGCATCTAAACAAACTATCCCTTGATTGCATCTAATCCTGTTAAATAACAAGTATCATCAAAATACATTGCAAACTTCATCAATCAAAATCACTCAATAAAAAGGAGGTGAAAATCACTCAATAAAAAGGAGGTTAACATACTTAGCTCTATGGTGGTTATACCTCGTCTTTGTGGTGGTTATACAAAGAAATTGAATTCATAATTGAATTGAACATCATTAACAAAACAACCTGATTGCATCTAAACAAACTATCCCTTCAACATTACATGCTCTTTGATGAACAAAAATAGATACCAATAATCATGTTAAATAACAAGTATATCAACACAGGGAGCAATTGATTCCTGATCGAGACATTAAAGCCTTAGCCTATATCAGTTAGATCAACACAGGGAGCAATTGAAGTTATAGCCTTAGCCTATATCAGATTTTTAAATTCATAATTGAACAAAGAAATTGAATTCATAATTGAATTGAACATCATTAATAAAACAACCTGATTGCATCTAAATGAGAAATTCAAAATAAATGCAGTCAAAAATCCATAAATCATTTGGCCATTTTAGTCATTAAATTCTGTGAAAAACCATTCTTATGGCCTCTTTACATTGTACAGAGGTGATTCAATTAAGATGAGAGATGAAGTGGCCTTGCATTGCATCCTGTTAAGTAGATTTACTAAAATAAATTAAATTATGCAGTACCCAGAATACCCACATTCTAATTTAAAATCTTTAAAGAAAATTTATCAAGCTCAACATACCATACTTAATATGCAATACTGCATAAAAATATTGATTTAATGTTTCTTATGACTGTCATTATTTGGACTGTGATAAAAATAGGAAAAGCAACATCTTTAAAACAAGATGCTGGAAAGGTCACAAGAGTGGAGTTCCATAGTGGTTATGTTAATGTATATTGTATTGGTTGCAATTCCTCTTATTAAAATTAATTAAATATTGAGTGATGAGGAGACATGCCACACTGTCAATATTAAAGTTATGAGCACATATTCTATACTGTCACACTTACAATTTGATGATTGACATTACCTACCATCTTAAGTTTTTATCATAACCTTCAGTTTTGATCTCAGCCCATGACACCTTCAAGCTTCAATGACCATTTGAAAGAAGTACAATGGGAAAATTGACATGTAAGTTCACTCCTTTATGCATAGATTATATCCATTGAAATTAGTAGCCAACAAATATCTTGTAAGTTGTCTCCTCTATAAACATTCTAGATTCTTAATCGTTAGTTGCTTGTGTTACTTGACCGAGATTGTAGAATTTTTTCTTAGGTTTTATTTCATGACGTAATATTTGTAATTTTATGTTTGAAAAAGAGGAATGAGACCATATTGACCTTACTCTCTACAAGGGACATCCTCAGACCGAAAAACAAGTTTTACTCTAAATAGAAGTCCTAAAGTTTGTGTGAATAATGACATTTGACTGTCAAAATCCATAGACAATTCTTTAACTAACTGGACTCCTTCAGAAACTTAGAAAGAATCAATATTCTTCCTCTAATACAAGCAGGTGGTAGAGGATTGCAACAATACCTGGCCTGCTTTAAGGAGGTTTCATTTCTAGATAAGGTGTTTGGTTGTTTCTTTGCAAGCCAATGTTGTTCTTTCCAGTACAACATAATCGCCAACCAGAAAAAAACTGTGGAATAAAAGCAAAACTTTGAAACAAAACTACATGCCAACAGTTATTTCCATGCACCATATTTGCTGCTTCTTAATAAAGATCTTCAAGCTCCTTTGAATGTACAAAATTTCACCTAATTAAAGCATGCCAAATCAGTGGAAGATGCTGAAATATCAATCAATCATCTCATGGATGATGTGTCTGAGAGAAAAACTAAGTTTTTACATCTATATATGTTAAGGCACATATCATACTCACTATAACTTAGGTGGCATGTAACAAACTAAAATATATGTCTTTCATTGAGCAAGCCAATCACTTAATTATTATGTGATATTGACATTACAGAAACTGACAAAATTCCAATTTGGACATTGTGTGGTTCACATGGAGCTTTCCAAATTGTCAAATTTCATTTTCCAAGTTACAATCTTGGGCCATGTTGTTCTGGGCAATACTTTTAACTTACTTGTCTAACTTCAATGTTGCAAGTACACTGCTCTTCTGTGTCATAAAAATAGTAAATATTAATTTCACATAACAACTTAAGTTGCATTTTAAGGCCATTGTGAACAATAATCAGCATTTTGACCATGAAATTCCAAGCCTTATAAAAGTACACTTCAATTTTTAACACTCTTTAAATGTTGTCAATGCTTGATTTGTTGTGTTCTTTCTTGGCCAAAATAGATATCGATAGGCACTATGAGGTTCCAAGCCTAACAACCCTAAACCAAAGCAGGATGGTCAAAGCATTCGATTTTCCAATTACAATCGTACACCCTAAACATAGTAAAACCACAGTAAACCTCTCAACGCATAAAAAACAACTAGCATTTGATTTTCATTTGAACTCAAAGCAGGATGGTCAAAGCATTCAATTTTCCAATTACAACCCTAAACCCTAAACACAGTAAAACCACAGTAAACCTCTCAACGCATAAACAACAAGCAGCATTCGATTTTCATTTGAACTCAAAGCAAGATGGTCAAAGCATTCGATTTTCCAATTACAACCCTAAACCCTAAACACAGTAAAACCATAGTAAAACCCTTATAAACACAATAAAACAGTAAAGAAGCTCAACAGAGAACATCTCCTTCAGGTTAAATATGTTTAAAAACACATACATATCATTGGTAGGACAGAGTCCTACCTTAAGACTCCTCTCATCCAATTCCTCTCCCTCCTGGCCTTCCTCCTTGCCTTGCCAGCCAAGTGCATTTTCCTTGGCTTCTGCATTGACCTGCAAAGAAATACAAAACACAATCATTCACAGAGCACAAAAATAAAAAAAAATTGTAATAACACTTAAAACCAATAGGGAAATGCACCTAAAAGCACAATTCACAGCATCTAGAGCTGAAAAACACACCTGAAAAAAAAATTCAGAGCATACAAACCTGTAAGCCACGCAACACCGAACCACAGAGCTGAGGTATGAACACCACCACCACACAGGCAAGGTATGCTCACCACAGAGCCGAGAAAAACCACCACAAAGCCTAGTTAAAACCACCACAGGGCCAAGACGAGTAAAACCACCACAGAGCCAAATAAAACCATGAAAGGGCCAAGGTAAAACCACCACAGGGCCGAGGTATGACAAAACAGAGCCGAGCATAGCCACCAAAGAGCCGAGGTATAACCACACAGTGTCGAGGTATAACCACCACAACGCTGAGGTTAGACCACCACAGAGCCGAGGTTTAACGAACACAGAACCCAGTGTGAATAGCCACAGAGCATAAACTAGTACCAATTTGAATGTCGTCATGGTCAAACCAGGACCAGGGGAGCTCAAGCTAGGAGAGCACGGGCGCCATAACGACGGATGGAGAAAGCGGACGGTAGTGGCAGAGGCATCACACATTGGAGAAACGTCGCACAACAGTCAGAGACCAAAATGCATAGCAACCAGACCCGGAGCAGGAAATGAGGTTTCGTCGAGAAGCCTCCACATTATGGTGGGAGACGACCTTCTGAGCAAGTTACAGACCGAAAGGATCGGGTGCACATGCCCACCACGTGAAAGGCATGTGAATGGACAGCTGACGTACATGATGTGGTGATGTCCTATGTGGCACTTGGTCTAGTCATTGCTGAGGTGTTCAGGCACTGACCCCTCTCCCCTATTATCTGAAATCCGATCTGGTATCCAATATACATGGACTTATAAAATCCCCCTTTGCATCTTTGAAAATCCTCACCATTTCAAGGATTGTCTTCCTGAAACTCTGTAAATATAGTAGGTTTCAATTAGAAACTCTTTGAGTTCAATATTCTGGGCAAGTATGATTCTAGTCATATAGATTCTGCTTGGTGAATCTTTGCAGATGCAGCTCATTCCTTTCTCAAAGTAGAGATTTGGTCGTTCCAGGATGTTGTAGGATGAAAATAATGGTTTAAGGCTCATTTCCAATTGGGATACGGCCATTGATTGGCATTCTACGTGGGAAACACGAATATTCTCACAATATTTCATGTTGTTGCTTGTTTAGCGTCTTTAAATCGATCTCTGAACTTGCTGCGATGCATTTGTTGCTCGATAGATCGAAACACGACGGGTTTTCTTTGTCTGTTCCTGCGAGACCAAGTGTTCATTTTTCATTCAACAACTGTTGGAGTAATCACCGCACCTTTATGGAATTTGTAATTCCCACTCTGGGGATCCTAGTTATTGGTTTGAAAGTTTACCTAAGATTTTGAGATACAAAGATCTAGATTTGCAAAACAATGAACAAACTTGCAAGAGAAGGAAGGAATGAATAAGAATAGAGAAAAGAATGAAATTGATTCTTCAATATTAGTTTTGGAATAAATACATAAAAGCAACTAAGTTAATCTTAGTTGTACATGCAATAACTATGGATAGTTAAAGCTAACTGAAGCTAAGTGTGCTTTATGTTCTCCTAATGTGCACATGCACCACATGTAAGTAGTAAGTTAAAAAACTAAGCTAAGTGCACATCACATGCAATATTTAGAGTTTGAGTAAAGCCAATCTAGGTGCATGTACACCAACACAGCTAGTCTAGGTACATGTACACCAAAACCCCTCTTGAGCATAACTTAGGTGAGTGTGATGCAAACTGAATGAGTCTCGAAAACACGTCCATTTTAGGTACCCATATATGATGTAGGGGCATCCGAGAAAACTTTCATTAAAATTGGAATCTGAAGCTATGGAGAGGAAAATGTGGACATACATTATGTAAATCGGGGAAAAAGTGGTTAAAACAGAGCTAAATTGCTAGAACTAATTAATTGTAATTATCTGTCCTTTATGTATAATGAGAGATTTAGGATTTGTTTGAGAGATTTAAGGAGAAAAATCGTGGATCTTAGATGATCCACGCTCTTGAAAAATTCTTTATAAGTGAGTGTGTTGTATGACAGAAGGTGTGCGTGAACGAATGCAATGTAGTGGCATGAGAAATTATGAATAAGGCTGAAATGCCTTAGCTTGTAAGTTAATATTGTATATAATAGAAATACTGTTATGTGAATTTCTTTGTATGTGTACTAGTTATTTATAGTTTCGATTTGTGAGGTTAATTTTATGTATGTGAGTAATTGAACTATGAGTGTGTTTATCACCATCGATCACTACAAGGGTCGATGGCGATCCAGTAAAATATAATATCATGCATTGAGTCATGCTACCCAATTACTGGCCAAATCTACCATTAGTAACAGGTTGTGTAACATTGGCATAAACAATTCTGCATCTTAGGAAGACAATGGCACCCTATGGACAACAGAATGGATTGATGAATATTGGATACATCATTGACGATGGATGGGAGAATGATAAAATTGTCGATCAGAGGTTGCCATTACTTGCGGATGTTGATCTGAGGTGGTTAAAAAAGGTGAAAATACATGTCTTGGAACCTCGAGATGAAGGCGCAGTGGAAGCGGGTGAAATTATGTGGTTGGAACAGTATGGATGGTTTTTGAAAACCACGAATGGTTTTCATGCTACCTTCAAGTGGTAAGTGGTAAATGTTGAAATCTATGCGATACACTCCAACGAGTGATGTGTGACGTCACAAAATAACTTTTTTTCACGTAGATTTAAAATGTTAAAGATTGTGCGTGTTTTGAATGTGAATATGGTCAGATCGGGCAATGGATGTGATGACCGTTGGATCACTTCGCATAAGGTTTATGTGATTTGTGTGGAGTGACAACCGTCTGATCTATGATCGAAGGTTCTTGTGAATGAAATATGATCGAGGTTTAAAAACATTAAGCAGTGTGCATCTTTGTTACACGATATCCATCGGATGAATGGACATGATTGGAGCGTAGGTGAAGGTGTGCTGGCGTTAATAGTGGGCTCAGTTTATTTCGTATAACGATTATGTTGCGTAAAAATGTGTGACAACCATCTGATCTTTGATCAATAGTTATCTCAAGGAAAATGGCTCGGGGTTTAAACCTTTAAATGGACCCGATATGTTATAATATTGTGGTTTAATTTTTTTTAAGTTCCATTCTTAAGCCATAAGGGTGGGACTAGCATTTGTTGGTCGAAAGACTATGGAAATCACTATTTTTGTTTTATTTGCTTCCGATATCTATATATATATATATATATATATATTTGGGTCATAACCCACAGGTCCTAGGATCGAAGGATCGGATAATGAGAATCATGCAGCTTTGACATAGATTTTAAGGCTATAGGTTCATACTGATAAAGTGAAATTTAAACTACCCTATAGTAGTTTTAGCTTTTCATCAAGTGGTATCAGAGAAGGAAAAGGATTTCCTGTGAAGAAGGAGTTTGCATACAAAGAAAGAAGAGGTACAGTTTTGTTGAAGTTCTATAAAGCTTGTGGTTTTTATATTTTGTGAAGGTAGCAGCAGAGGAAGGTGAGAGGATTGCAACAGACTAGAGAAGGAGTGCTCAAATGGTTTCACAGGAGCGAACCAGAGAGATGCTGAAAGACTAAGCTTAGAGGAGAGAAGATTGGTTAGGTATCTGGTAGCAGGGAGGACTTGCTATTGCAGAGGTTTGTTGTAGCTCACAAAGGAAAATTCCATAGAAGATGTGGGTATAATTGTTCAAGAATGTTGTTACAGGAAGATCACAAAGGGCAGTTCCACAGAGATGTGGGTAGAATTGCTAATAGATGTAGAAGACATATGACCAGGAGGTCATAAAAATTTTGTGCCTTAGGAGTCTGATGCAGGGGCATCCGAGCAAAATTTCATTAAAATTGGAATCTGAAGCTATGTTGAGGAAAATGTGGACAGACATTGTAAATCGGGGCAAAAGTGGTTAAAACAGAGCTAAATTGTTGGAACTAATTAATTGTAATTATCTGTCCTTTATGTATAACGAAAGATTTAGGGTTTGTTTTAGAGATTGAAAGAGAAAAATCGTGGATCTTAGATGATCCACGCTCTTGAAAAATTCCTTATAAGTGAGTGTGTTGTATGACAGAGGGTGTGCATGAATGAATACAATGTAGTGGCATGAGAAATTCTGACTAAGGCTGAAATGACCTGGCTTGTAAGTGAATCTTGTATATAATAGAAATACTATTATTTGGATTTCTTTGTATGTGTATTAGTTATTTATAGTTTCGATTTGTGAGGTTAATTTTATGTATGTGAGTAATTGAACTATAAGTGTGTTGATCACCATCGATCACTGCAAGGATCGATGGTGATCCAGTAAAATATAATATCATGCATTGAGTCGTGCTGCCCAATTACTGGCCAGATCTACCATTAGTAACAAGTTGTGTAACATCGGCATAAACAATTCAGCATCTTAGGAAGACAATGGTACCCTATGGATAGGAGAATGGATTGATGAAGATTGGATACAGTGTTGACGATGGATGGGAGAACGGTAAAATTGCTAATCAGAGGTTGCCATTACTTCCGGATGCTGATCTGAAGGACGAGATCATTTTGTTGCGAGTGGATCATAATGTGGTTAAAAAAGGTGAAAATATGCATCTTGGAACCTCGAGATGAAGGCGTAGTGGAAGCGGGCAAAATTATGTGGTTGGAACAGTATAGGTGGTTTTTGAAAACCACGAATGGTTTTCACGCTGCCTTCGAGTGGTAAGCGGTAAATGTTGAAATCTACACAATACACTCCAGCGAGTGACGTGTGGCATCACAAAACAATTTTTTTGCGTAAATTTAAAATGTTAAAGATCGTGCATGTTTTGAATGCAAATACTATCAGATCAGGCAATGGATGCGATGACTGTTGGATCACTTCCCATAAGGTTTATGTGATTTGTGTGGATCGACAACTGTCTGATCTATGATCGATAGTTCTCGTGAATAAAAGATGATCGGGGTTTAAAAACATTAAGCAGTGTGCATCTTTGTTACGCGATATCCGTCGGATGAATGGACAGGAGTGGATCACAGGTGAAGGTGTGCTGGCGTTATCAGTGAGCCTCAATTTATTTCGTATAATGATTATGTTGCATAAAAATGTGTGACAACCATCTGATCTTTGATTGACAGGTATCACGAGGAAAATGGCTCACGGTTTAAACCTTTAAATGGACCCGATATGTTATAATATTGTGGTTGAATTTTTTTTAAGTTCTGGTGTTAAGCCATAAGGGTGGGACTAGCGTTTGTTGGTCGAAAGACTATGTAAATAACTAATTTTGTTTTATTTGCTTCTGATATATATATATATATATATATATATATATATATATATATATATATTTATTTATATTTATCTGTGTGTGTGTGTGGGCCGTAATCCACACTTCCAAGGATTGAAGGATCGGATAATAAGAATCATGCAGCTTTGGCACAAATTTTAAGGCTGCAGGTTCATATTGATAAAATGAAAGTTAAACTACCCTATAGTAGTTTTAGCTTTTCATCAATATACAATGCATAAAAAGGAGGAAAGAGGGAAAACCTAGTGGGAAGAAAACCCCCCCTCAAAATATAATGCAAAAGTAGAGAAAATAAAACTGCTAGGCAGTCGTGTCCTTCACCCCGAGATGATCTCGCAGGAATCGAAACTTCTGATTAGTGAAAGTCTTGATGAAGATATCAATAGTATGCTCAGAATGAGTTCTTTCATGACGTGCATGTGGATCTTGACGTGTTTGGTCCACTGTCACTGCACTGGATCTCTGCAAAAATTTAGCGTACTTTGATTATCACACCAGATGATAGTTGGATTATGGACACTGATCTCAAGCTCAGATAGGAAATGTTGTAGGCAAATTGCGTGAATAGTGGCATTGACTGCTCGTCTATACTCGGCCTCTGCTGATGATAAAGCAATGATAGCCTCCTTCTTTCTTGACCAAAAAATTGGCCCAGATCCCAAACTAAGTACATAACCGGAGGTGGACTTGCTATCAATGGTGTCGCCAGCCCAATCTAACCCAATGAGATTCAAAGAAAAATTGGCTTCATAATGAATCCCATTGGTGATTTTCCCTTGGACATATCGAAGGATGCACTTTGCAACATTCCAATGTAACTCATGTGGCTCCTGCATGTATCTGGAAACTGCTCCTGCGGCATACGAGAGATCAAGACAGGAGTGAGTGAGATAAAGAAGACTTCCCACAAGATGATAGTACAATGTGCAATCAACCAATGGTGTGTCTTTGCCATTATCAGGCTTTATCCCTGATAAGAAAGGTGTGGTTGTTAGCTTGCAGTCACTCATGCGAAATTGTGCCAAAAGATCTCTAGCATAATTTGGTTGAGAAATGGTAATCCCAGAATCACTCTAATTGATCTCTAGTCTAAGGAAGAAATTCAGCAAGCCCATGTCTGTCATAGAAAACTACTTATGCAATGCAGTTTTAATCTTAGTAATGCAGAGGCTGAACTACATGTTATCAAAATATCATCTACATGGAGTACTATGATCAACAAGGTGTCATTTTTCTTCAAAAAAGAAACATTGGAATCAGATTTGCAACGTACAAAATTTTGAGATAACAAATAAGAATCCATCTTTGCATACCATGCTCTAGGTGCCTGCTTGAGGCCATAGAGAGACTTCTTTAGTTTGCATACCAGAGATGAATTGTGCATGTATCCCGGTGGCTGCTCCATGCATATTTCCTCCTCGAGATAACCATGAAGAGAAACATTCTTCACATCCATATGATGCAACTCCAATCCTCTTGTTGCTAGAATGGAGAGAGCTAGCCGAATGGAATCCATTTTTTCCACTGGAGCAAAAGTCTCATCATAGTCAACACCATGTACTTGCTGAAAACCTTTTGCTACCAATCGTGCCTTATATCAACTAACTTGGCCATTTTATGCTTTATTGGTCTGATAAACCCACTTGCACCGCACAAGTTTGCAATTGGAAGGTAGCACAACCAAATCCCAAGTCAGATTCTCAATGAGAGAGTTATATTCCTCATCCATTACAGCTTCCCATTCAAGATGCCCACTTTCTTCTGCATAAGTTTGTGGATCAGATCCATGCATCATATAAGCATGCATGGACATGGATGGCTCCATAGCTAAGAGTGCTTGTGGATCTTCCTCAAACAAAGGGATAGAGGCAGGATCATCAAGGATATCACTCATGTTGTGCCATTTTTGTGTTGAAGGTGGTCGAGAATATTCTGAACTATATGTGGAAGTATGATCTCGATGTTCAACAACTGGTGTTCCAAAACGCATCACAGGAAAAGACTCATCTTCATCAGAATTCTGATCTGAAGTTTCATTTGCATACTCATCAATGAGTGGTGATGGAAACTTGGTAACAAGTTCATCCACTGGTGCATGCAAAATATCTTTATCAAACTTTACACTCCTTTCAATAAAGAGCTCTTCAGTGTGGATATTAAGCAATCTGTACCTTTTGACTCCATCAGAATATCCAAAAAAAATGCATGCTTTACTTTGAGGCTCCAAAGCCTTTCTCTTCTCTGTAGGAATGCCGGCCCATGCTCGAGATCGAAAAATGCGGAAATGACCAACTTCAAGTTGCATTCTAGTCCAAGCCTCAAAAGGTTTTTTTCTAGTAACATATTTATGAGGAGATATTTTTTGGATGTATGAGGCACAATTGATAGCTTCAGCCCACAATTTTGACGGAAGAGATCTTGCATGCAACATGCAATTAGCCATCTCTTTCAAAGACCGATTTTTCCTTTTAGCCATGCCATTTTTCTGTGGAGTGTAAGGATTTGTCTGATGCAACTGTATGCCTGCTTAATTACAAATATTCTTGATATATTTGTTGACATATTCCATCCCATTATCTATGCGAAGTATCTTGATGCGTTTTCCAGAATGATTTTCCGCATGCGCTTTGAAAATCTTTAGATGTTGAAAAAATTCAAACTTGAGTTTCAAGAAGTAAACCCAAGTGAATCTCGTGTAATCATTTATAAATGACAACTCATATCTTTATTTTCTCATTGAAAGCACCAGAAATGGACCCATGAGATCATTGTGTACAAGTTCCAAAGGTGAAGATTCTCTTTATGCATGCCCCTTCTCAAATTTGTCTTATGGATGCTTTCCAAGAGCACATCCATTACAAACACCATTTGAAAATTCAATGGTCGGAAATCCTTTGACCATCCCTTGCTTGCTAAGCTGTTGCATATATCTGAAATTCAAGTGCCCAAATATCTCATGCCAAATCCTACTTTCTTCATTTGCATACGTAAATATCAAAATGGAATCTGATTGAGGAACAAAATCAGAAAATGTATACAAACAAAATTGATCACTTACCTTGCCAGATGCAATCTTGAAGTCGGTTTTCATGTCATAAATTCTCACGAAATCTAGGGTGAATTCCATTTTCCTTCCGCTGCCTGTGTGTTTCATCTAATACACTGAAATAATATTCACAGAAAGCCTTGTAATATGCAAGACATTCTAAAAACTTCCATCTTCGAATTTCACTCTTCCTTGTCAAGTTGCTGCAACTGCAGAATTATCCCCCATGAGAATAGGAGGTCCTGAGTATGCATGTAGAGAAGAAAAGGATTCCTTTGAAGAAGCCATATGATGTGAAACTCCTGAGTTGATGATCCATTCTTGCAGTGTAGAATGAAGAGCCATCAAAACATGCCCATTACCTCTTGGATTTGGTGCTTTTTCTCCAGACTTCTTCTTGGCATTCTCAGGAATGTGGTCTCCAAGATTGTGTTGCTGGAGTTTCTGCGCCATAAGATCTATAGTCTTCTTCATGCATGCAGATTCAGGATGAAAACCACGGTGGAAATAATTGCACATTGATTGCCCTTTCATTCCTTTCCTTTACTTTGATCTGGATGATCCATCAAGGGGTTTGGGATTTCCTCCCTTTCTTGGATCAGGATCCTTCTTCCCTTTTCCTTTCTGATGTTCTTTGGAATTTTCCTTTCCTTTTGCATGCACAGTAAGTGCATGCGCTTTGGAATTTTTAAGGGTGCCCATTTTGATGAGCTTATCTTGCTCATGCATCAAATACTGAATAAAATAATACAGTGAGGGCATCTTCCAAGTTTCACTGGTTGCAGTTCTTATTGTGCGGAATGTAGAGATGAATACTGCATACTCTGGACCAAGTTGTGAGAAAATGGAAAGAATCAACTGATTTTCTTGCTTGGATTTGTCGATCCCACATCCTTCTAGCTCAAGCAACAAGGCTTTATACCTTGTGAAATATTCTTGAATTTTCTAAAAATTCCTCTGATCTAATGAGTTTAACTCATTTTCGAGAACGTGACCTTGCATTTCATCTTGTTTTCCAAACAATCCTACCAAATTTTTCCATACTTCATTTGGAGATGAACATGATTCAACATGAAATAGCAGTTTCAGAGATATAGACAAACATAGGATGCCAAAGGCCCCATCCATGCGATTGAAATATCTTGTTTTCTCCATTGCCAATGTTGGTTCAACTTATATTTCCATGGTTATTTGAAATAAGCCTCTACTTCCGAGATGAAGTAGAATCTTTGGCTTCCATTCGAAGTAATTATATGGATTATAGTAATTTCCGATTGTGGAAACTCCAATTTAGACTCCATTTTTTGTTGTTGCTTTAATCTTCTAAACTTGCAAATAAAAATTGCCTGTGCACTGCTTACAAATCCTTGCGCTCTAATACCATGTAAAGGATTTCCATTACACCAAAATTTGCAGATGTTGGTAAACTTCCAAACTGGTAACTAGGATCCCCAGGGTGGGAATTACGGATTCCATAGAGGTGCGGTGATTACTCCAACACCCTCCCTCAAACGTAGCTCGGGGGAATCTAACCTGGGTCCAGGCTCCGACACCATTCAAAATTATTAGAGCACAAATTTGGATCTAGTTGAAGAATAATTGCACAAACTTGCCAAGTTGAAAAAAAAAACAATTAGAAGTGAGAATGAAATTGATTCATCAATATTAGATTGAGAATCAATATATAAATAAATTAAGTTAAGCTTAGTTGTACATGCAATAACTATGCATAGTTAAAGCTAACTAAAGTATTTATTGCATGTACAACTAAGCTTAAATTAATTTCTTTATATATTGATTCTCAATGTAATATTGATGAATCAATTTCATTCTCAATTCTAATTGTTTTTTTTTTCAACTTGGCAAGTTTGTGCAATTATTCTTCAACTAGATCCATATTTGTGCTCTAATAATTTTACATGGTATCGGAGCCTAGACCTAGGTTCGATTCCCCTGAGCTGCGTTTGAGGAGGTGTTGATTCCCTCGAGCTGCGTTTGAGGGAAGGTGTTGGAGAAATCACCACACCTCTATGGAATCTGTAATTCCCACAGTGGGAATCCTAGTTACCAGTTTGGAAGTTTATCAACATCTACAGATTTTGGTGTAACGACAAAATTTTAGAACAACACCGTTCAGTGGCGACAAGATTTCCCTAGACACTTCAGTGATTCCATTCCTTTGGTGTAATAAAGCTTAAGAAATCCATGCTTTATTTCTTTGAAGGTTTCAATATCTATATTTGTTGCGTTAGTGCTATATACAAAGATTGTAAGTTTGGTGTATTATAAATTGGTTTCAATAACTTAAATACTTATTTTCTTCATGACATAGTGTCTTCTTATTCAATCCAGTGGCAAGATTTTTGAACCTGCCCCACAAGCATTCCCTAACCTATCAGTATTCTTTAGCTTTAACAGATTTTATTTGTAAGGATATTCAGTGAAAACTGTAGCAGCATATTGCTGGGATTCTATTCTCCATAGCTAGGTACAGGAAGTTCAATTGACTGTGGGAAAGTGATTAAGTTGAGCGCTACAATGTCGTATCTCTTCGCCCAATGTATTATTCACGTATTGTAAGTGACAATCCGAGTGGTGACGTCAGCGCTTAGTTTATCATGTTTTAAATGACTGCATATTCACCTGAGTCCACAGAAATAGCCAAGTTCAATGTTCTTGATTATAAACCTTTTTTTTATTATGTTCATAATAAATCAGTTAGGAAATAATGTATTTGATATTTTAGATAAGATGTTATGGGTAATCTGATTAATAAGATTTTTTATTTTTTATTTTTTTTAAGAATTATGAGTTTAAGTAATTTAATTTGTAAATTTTCATTGTCTATAAAGTTTTTAATAGCATGTAAATTATATGCATTTAAAATTATATTTTAAACCAGCCATCATAATTATTAGATTTTGTAAAAGTTGTAAAATTGGTTTTATTTATTAGTTAAAATTTCCTTTTCTTTCCAATTCTGTGTATATTTTATCTTCATATCAGAGCAATATGCACGACCCAAAAACCTCATCTGCACAGGTCCGCATATGTCAGTATGCACTAGTTCTAGGATATCTCTTTCCTTCCTTCTATCATGCACATGAAACTCTTCTCTATGCATTTTTCCTAAGGCACATCCATCACAATTTAACTGAATACTATGAAAAATAGGGAGTCCCTCGACCATACCTTTTCTCTGTAATAACATGAGGTCCTGAAAATTCAGATGATCCAATCTCCGGTGCCAGAGTTTTTCGGCTGTCGATCCAGCTGTAACCATGGCTTGCTGTGAATACCCCTTTGCAACCAGTCTAGCTTTTAGTTTTTCTATGGATATATGCAGACGAGGTCATTGGGTGGTGCATATTGTGGTGAATTTGAAACCACAGAGCGATGATCTTTCTCTGATGGTGAAACAACGACACTTCAGAGGGAAGCTACCACAACAGCAATCACAGACACAACAACAACAACAACAGAGAGGAGGAGGTACATCAAAAAAGAGACCGTATAGAGGTATGTCTTTAAGAAGATGTTATTATTGTGGGAAAATAGGTCATATACAGATTGAATGCCTTAAGAAGCAGGCAGATGATGCAAAGAAAAATTAGGCGAAGCACAGAGGATACTTTGTTGAAGAAGATGAAGATCTTAGTCATGAATTTCGACTGTTCACAACTGACTATGCCTTTTCAGCATCTAATGAGGACGACATCTGGTATGTCGATTTTGGTGCATCCTCTCACATGATAGGTAAGAAGGAATGTTTTTAAACTCTTGAAGAAAGTTCATATGGATCAAAAATCTATTTAGGAGATGATAGTAGATACGAGATTAAAGGGTATGGGGATATTCTGGTAAAGTTACCAAATGGTGACATTACTCGTCTTAAAATTTATTTATATGTACGCGGGATTAAGAAAAAATTGATATTTGTATCCATGATAACTGATCAAGATATGCAAGTCGAATTCTTCAAGACTCATTTTTTCATAAATGATTGCAAGAAAGATATTGTTGCAACAGGTGTGCGTGTAGGGAGCCTATATAGACTAGATGTAAAAATTATGACACAGCAAACCATGGTTGCATCTGGATCGAGAGCTGAGAAACTATGGCACCAGAGATTCGGTCATCTGAATTTGCAAGACCTCATGTTATTACAAAGAAAAGGTATGGTCGAGGGACTCCCTGTTTTTCACAGTATTCAATTAAATTATGATGGATGTGCCTTAGGAAAAATGCATAGAGAAGAGTTTCTTGTGCATGATAGAAGGAAGAAAAGAGATATCCTAGAACTAGTGCATACTGACATATGCGGACCTATGCAGACGAGGTCGCTGGGTGGTGCATATTACTTTCTTTTATTTACTAATGATTGCAATAGATACTCATGGGTTTATTTTTTGAGTAAAAAGAGTCAGAATTTCTAGTACTTTATAGAATTTAAAACCTTGGTGGAAAAATAGTTAGGAAAAAGCATAAAAATTATCCGCTCAGATCAAGGGGGAGAATACAGGTTAGGGGAATTCATGAAATTTTGCAGATCTCATGGGATTGTTCAGCAATTTACAGTGCCTCACACACCACAGCAGAATGGAGTGGCAGGGTGCAAGAAGAGAACTTTAGTGGAGTGCACAAGGAGTATGTTACAAGGTAAGGGTCTATCTAATAGTTTTTGGGCAGAAGCTATTAACATTGCTGTCTATTTAAAGAACAGAAGTCCTACCAAATTTCTTGGCTTCAAAACCCCCTTTGAAGCATTATATGGACTCAAACCAGCAGTAAATAATTTCAGAGTATTTGGGTCAAAAGCATTTTCCCATATACCCAAAGCTGATAGGAAGAAGTTAGACCCTAAAGCCATCAAATGCATCTTTGTTGGATATGGCATTGAATTTAAAGCATATAAGCTATTCAATCCCGAGTATCATAAGATATTTGCAAGCAGGGATGTAGTATTGCATGAATAGGTTCAAGAAGTAAAGGATGACAGTGATGATGATTGGCAAATTCCATTATTGATGGAGGAAAGCAGCGAGGATGAATGAGAGTAGGAGCAGAAAGAAGAGCAGGAACCAGGTGATACAATCAATAATGTGAGCCTGAATAAGTCTGAAGAAAACAAATTTGAGGTAAGTCCCCTACCAAGGAGATCAGGTAGGAAGACTCAAATACCATCCAAATTGAAAGACTATGCTTTGATGTCAAACATTTTAAACATTGTAGAACCCACAAATTATAAATAACCAAGTCAATATGAGGCATGGAGGGCTGCAATGAATGAAGAGATTGAATCTATTATTAGAAATAACACTTGGGATTTAGTTGAACTACCAAAAGGTAAAACACCCATAGGATGTAAATGGTTGTATAAACCTAAAATGAATGCAGATGGAAGCATAGAAAAACTAAAAGCTAGACTGGTTGCAAAGGGATATTCACGACAAGAGGGAATAGATTTTGATGATACCTTTGCTCCTGTAGAAAAATTAAACACTATCAGAATGCTTATTTCTTTAGCAACAAAACACAATTGGGAGCTACACCATCTAGATGTTAAGTATGCATTTTTAAATGGTGAGTTGAAAGAAGAAATTTACCTAGTACAGCCTGAACGGTTTGTTAAGAAGGGGAAGGAACATCTTGTTTGCAGATTGAAAAATGCACTATATGGCTTAAAACAAGCACCCATATCTTGGTATGAAAAGATTGATTCTTTCTTTTTACAACATGGTTTTCATAGGAGCATGAATGACCCAAATTTGTATACCAAGTACAATAAATGGGGGCAGATTATTTTGATTTCTTTGTATGTGGATGACATGATTATAACAGACAATGCAGATAATTTGATCAAAGAAATAAAACGGCTGATGGCACAAGTTTTTGAAATGAAAGATCTTGGAAGTCTCCATTATTGTTTGGGATTGGAAGTATAGAGAGATACTCGACAAACTTTTCTTACTCAAGGAAAGTATGCCAGAAGTCTGCTGGAAAAACTCAACATGGAGCAGTGTAGGTCACCAGAAACACCATTGCAGCAGAATTTGAAGTTGTAGAGTGACGATGGCACTAAGGAGGTGGATGCCACTATGTATAGACAGCTAGTTGGGAGTTTGATATATCTCACAACAACTAGACCAGACTTGGCATACTCTGTTAGTGTGTTGAACCAACTTATGTCTAAACCATTAGAAATTCACTAGGTTACATCAAAAAGAGTGTTGAGGTATCTTTGTGGTAATAGAAATTATGGTATTTTATACACTGACACATTTGATGTTACTCTAGCAGGTTTTTCAGATTCAGATTGGGCAGGTAACCTGGATGATCGAAGGTCTATCACAGGTTACACATTCAGCATAGGATATGGGGTCATAGCATGGAGCAACAAAAAGCAAATTACTATAGCTTTATCTTCATGTGAAGCTGAATACTAAGCATTGTGTGCAGCGACATGTGAAGCGATCTGGTTGAGAAGGCTTCTCAATGATGCACGAGAAGTACAGAAAAAATCAACTTCCATTAAAAGCGACAACCAAAGCACCATTAAACTAGCATACAATCCAGTGTTTCATAAAACACCAAACATATTGATACTCAGTTCCATTTTTTTAGAGAGAAACTACAATCAAAAGAAATCTTTGTTGAATATTGTAAAACTTGTGACAATATGGCTGATATTTTTACTAAGCCTCTTGCACGTGTAAAGTTTGAATTGTTTAGAAGGATGTTAGGAGTTCAGGATAATCCCTTATCCATTAAGGGGGGAGTTAGAAATAATTATATTATTTGTGTATTAATGGAGAAATGGTTACATAGTTGTAACGTATCTCCTTAGTTTAGGATTTGTTCCTAGAATTTAGGAGTCTGTTTACAACTTCCTGATTTCTTATGATGAACTTAAAGATGTATTTTCTGATTAATGAATGTAGAGTGATCTCTCCGTTTGAGTGTAGTCTCCAGGTGAAGTACTCACCTATGAGCTACAACTCCTTCTTTCCAATTCTGTGTATATTTTATCCATTTATAAAGCTTATTTCATGTAAATACATATATATTTATATAAATATTGATATTTATTCTAGTAGTTGATTTTCATTAATTATTTTAAAGAGAATATTATTTTTTAATTTTTTAATAATTAATTTCTTTTTAATAATTAAATTTTTATAAATATTTTCATATGTATAATTAGACGATAGGGATGTTTATTTATATAATTTTTATTTCACTATCAATAATTATTAGGTAGATAGTAAGGATTTTAACCCCTACCAAATATTTTGGAATATTCATAGTAGCATACAAAATTAATTATGTTGTAAATAGAATAGATGGTGATGGGTGTACTTTTAAGACATTTTGTGATGTTGAAGGTCATCATTTCAAAACTCCATGGGAAAAAAATAAGCCATGTTAAGGGTTGTTTTGGCCTAGGTCAAGTGCAAAAGGTCATCATTTCAAAACACCATGGGAAAAAAAAAAGCCATGTTAAGGGTTGTTGTGGCCTAGGTCAAGTGCCAAAGGTCATAATTTCAAAACTCCATGAGAAAAAAACTAGCCATGTTAAGGGTTGTTGTGGCCTAGGTAAAGTGCCATCAGGTTGCATGCCTCTATCTAGTAGTTCCCCAAGTCAAAGGTCAAGCATTAAGTCATAGGACTCACAAAACTTAGCAAATATATGAAAAAAAAAATGAGATTTATCTCCAAATTAGTTATGTCCTTTTCCCTTTTAATTAAATTGAATACTTAAAAAAATGTGATATGAACAAGCCTCATACAAAGTGATAATCCATGGACAAAGGGAGAGTAAATATTCATGATAAAGAATGTTATATGTTTTTTTAAATGTATAAACACTTAACTTATATGTTAATTCTTTTTATGATTTATATTAATAGAAATTTAAAATAGCAATTGCACCACATGTTGCAATGGACATGTCATAAGGCCGTAGCATAGGAAACAATATCATAGAAGAAAGAAGTAAAAAAATTATGCAATTTTGTTTCTTTACTCGTGTTCTTTTTTTATCACATGTTATATTTCATAGAGATTCCAAACAATCCAATATTCCAAAATATTTTCAAAATAAAACTAATGCAAAACACCTTAAGTCCAAAGGATTTATGAAAATTATCTTCATTAAGGTCTGCAGACTCATATAAGTAAATGGTTTAAATCAAATATTTCATAGCACAAGTAATATTGTATCACCTTTAATTCATAATGTAATAGATAATAGTTTTTTTCAGAAGAGATTCAAGATAATGCATGTCAATTTAGAGTGATTTTTTATTTCATTTCCAACATGTTTTCACAATTATGAAAACTGCATGTTATTATTCTCAAAGAGTCGAGACAACTTATGTTCAAATACAAACTTATAGGTTCCTAATATGAAAACATCCACATTAAAGTTAATCTACAATGGTCATGAAGAACAATGCATTTATAGGTTCCTAATATGAAAACAACCACATTAAATTTAAGCTACAATGATCACTAAGAACAATGCATCTATTGAAGGATACTAATCCATATTTATCCCGACTTGCATATAGAGAAAAAAGGCCTCACATGCATATAGAGAAAAAAAGAGAAAAAAGTCTTGTTTCTAGTGGCTAGAATTTAGGTTGTATGGTCATTCTTATTTGGAATTCGTTTTTTTTTAATTAAATCCTAATTCCAATGTTTTTAGGGAGACACCTCATCTCCTTACACTACATAGATCAGGGTTGGAATTGAATTATTATTTTTTGCCATTTTGGACCTTTATGCTTCTCGTTAGGCAACATTATCTTTAAAATTTTTTCCTTCATGAGTGATGTTTCGAAATAACCCTTCACCAATAAAAAATTCATTTAAAAATTAGCCTTCAATAATACAGCTATGCTAAAACTTTTCAAATATTTAAAAAAAAAATGACCATAACACACAAATGACTTATCAAATGTTGAATCTTGGTTTGAAATTGCATGGAATATTAATAATAAAATCTCTATAACCGTGAAATCAAATCTCCTTAACCAGAGCATGGCATAACATATGTGTATATATGAAATATGACTAAGGAGATCTTATTGGGCATATAAGATGACAAAAGAAGTAAAACTATTAAATTTATCAATAAAAAATCAAAAGTAGATTAATTAATATGGTTTATACTAAGATTTAGATAATATAATATATACTATCGGATAGAAAGATAAAGTATACATTTAACAATATATATTTTATCATTATTTTGAATCATGAGATATACATTAATACTAACAAAGATTGAATGCATAATATATAAACATTTTAAATATTTAATACTAAAATTATAACAAATGGTTATTTGAGATCTCTTAACATCATGTTATATGATTATGTTATGTTTTCCTCCTTAATTATTATATTTTCAGAGAGAAAATACTAATAAACACCAAATGTGGTAAAAGCACACTTTGATCAAATCCTTCTATTTATCAAAAAAATTTTGCGAAATTTTCAAAGGAACTTAGCTAAGTGGTATGGTTCACGATTTGTGTCCTAAGTAGTGTGTGTTCATGTCTAAAGAGATATGTTGGATCTTGTGGAGTTTATGAAATATTGGTTCTACCAGCTGGAAAATCAATATAGATATATATTATTGTACATATATATAAACAACTAAACACACAAAAACATATACAAGAAAAAAAATGTATGAATTATAATAACATTGAATAAAATCATAAAAAACTCACTCTAATAGGTCTTCATATCATATCTAACTAGTTTATTTTTTATACAAAAGAATTTCCTTGAAAATTGACATATAATTTTCATCTCATCTCTAATTGGGATTATTCTAGTTATTTTTTGTAACAATTGAAAGTCTAACCCTGATGCAAATAAACATTGAATTAGGTTTGACCCCTGATCTTTACTACCTCAACTAAAGGTGAACCTACAGTCATCCCATCTCTCAATGAGATTCCTTTTGCATTGAATTAGATTTGACCCATGAGATTTACTAGCTCAACTAAAAGTGAACCTACATTCATCCCATCTCTCTATGATATGATTCTATCTATTCTAGTTAAGTTAGCCTTGCTTTACCTAACTAAACCTATGCTAGAATAATCTACCTAAATCTTACCTTAACATAGCTTAATCTAATCTAACCTAGCCACCTAACCTAATCTAGTATATCCTACCTTAACCTAGGCTAGCCTACTCCATCTTAAAGTACATAAGCTATTACTAACCTACAGAGAGCAACTTATTCTTTCCTAGCATAAGCTTAAGTCTAAAACCCTAATTCTCAATCTAATGTTTAAATACTTTATCCAAAAACTAAAACTAGAGTGTATCCATATCCTAAACCTAAGACAAATCCTTCCTAGTATTTTACTTGCTTAAATAAAATGATAGTAATTCATTGAACATATATATGATGTAGCAATATACATCTTCATTGAAATCTACTTTCTAATATGGAATAAACAACCATAGACTGTAATGTGAATCCATGTAACAATTACATAATATAATAAAAAATTACATAGTAAAATAATTGATTTAAAACAAAAATTAAAATAAACACATCACTAGTGCAGCCTAAAAAACACTTACTACATGAGACATCTCATGTTGCTAAAATTACAAAAGTCATAAAAGTACAAAAAAAAAAAATTACTCTAAATTTATATTATTATTATTAATTATGAAAAGTATTAATATATAAGTTAAACATTTATACATTTAAAAAGCATGGAATAATATTTGTAACCATCCATATTCACTATGGAGATTCTTAATTTTCAAATTGACTCCATTACAATATCGTGGGCCAATATGTTTACTTATGAGTACACCATGTCCACAAAAAACATGAATCACTTCATATGATGCTTGTTTATATCATTATTTCTTTTAGTTAGTCAATTTAATTAAAAAGGAAAACATGTCATAGAGATATAAATATTATATAGAGGTTAAATCTTTTCCATCCACTAAATAATTATTGATAATTACATTAAAATTGTAGAAGCCCTATTCTAAAATAAACATAACTATAAACTTAATTAAAATATATAAATTTTTGAATTATAATCAAATAAAAAACTAAATATAATAAATGTATAACATACGTATAATTCATTTTGAAAAATTAAAATCACAATCTTAGTTATATTTATAAATAGTTTTTTTTTTTTTTTTTTGTAAATATGGTAGGACCTCACTATTTTCTATTTATATATGTAAGGCAGGTTACAAAAATATAAAATCAAGTCTGTGGCCTCAACCTGCCCGTAGGAAACCAGGTATGTTGGCCACCTGAAAGCATGAAAAGAAAACCAAAACTAAAATTGTTTCATCCACCTATAAGTCGCATGAGCTATGTGTCCTATAACAGAAATATCCACATACTGATAAAATAACAGAAGTTCATGCAAAACCGCTAATTGCATTAGAAAGCATGATAAAAAGAAAACCACTATCCATCATATGAGTAGACTGGAGCTAGGTCTTTCACAGTGGACCCAGGCATATCAACTTGCTGTAACAGCTGAAGTTGCTTCTCCATACGGCCTACCCGATCGTCCAATCTGCTAATGCGGTCCGCTGCCTAATACTGAGTGATATTGATATGTTGTAGTTGATTCTGCATGTCTTGAAGTAATTCCAGAAGGCGAGGTTCAATCTTAGTTGCATCAGTCCTAGCTTGGACAGGAGGAAAACTTTGTATAGCCTTGGCTATAAGGGATTTGACTATCCAATACGTATGTACAGTCTGCTGAAATAAGGTGAGATGACCTCAGGTATTGCCAGGGTCAGTGATGAAGTCCAGGATCTTAACTTCCACTTCATTATCTTCAAGGTGAGTCTGGATGTCTCATTCCCAATCACGGATTTCCTGGCGGACAGTGGATGGATTCCCAGTGACATAGTTTGCAGCGAGGGTCTCAAGGATCTCTTGATTAGATTTCCGACCATGCTTCTTAGGAGCAGGCTCTGGCAGGGCCTGCTATTTACCTTTAGCAGACTGAGAATGATGCTTCCCCATGATGGAAAGAAGCCTATGTAGCAACAAAGACGTGCAAGAGAAAACAACAAGGAGATGAGTAACAACATATAAAGAATCGGTGGCCACCTAGTGAACAGAGACGGTGTGTTCGCCTAATGAACAGGGGAGAATTTTCCACATAACCCAATTTCCAAAACAGTGCACAGAGATGGGATGTCTATCCAAAGAAACGAGGAGCACGAACTCGAGGACCCATTTCCATAAACGAAAACCCAGGTCTAAAATGGGCGAGAAGAAATATAACTGAACAGTGTGCATGCAAAAGAAAGGATCCGAGCTCCCAGAATATGTAGGAGTTGGGCTAAAAACAGAGCGCAAGAAAGGAACATGAAACATTTAAAACATCACTCCATCCCAGTTATCAACAATTAACAAAGAGTCCCGCCATAGTGTCCCTGTGAGATGAGAGATAACAAAACCAAAACAGACTCATGCATAAAACAGTAACAAACTAGCGATACTGGGACACCAATGACTTACATTGTAACTAATAGTAAGCGATAGAAAAGACCCAAAGCAACAACTTCCCAATATATCCTGGTGAAAATGAAAAAGGCACCACCTACAAGCCCTAACCCGACAACTTCCCCTGTAAACATCAGCGAAGCCTACCCCCCAACACCGAGCGCCCCACGAACAACCATCAGATTTCAAGCCGGCCGACTGCAAAGTCCAAGAGCTAACAAGAACAACTCGAAAAAACGAACAAGGATATCGAAAACAAGGATCAACAGGACTCAACAGCGGAGGACCCAGGCTACAATCCATCCAAAACTGCCAAAGAACCATATTATGAGATAGAAATACCATACCCTTACAGACATGAACATCAACAATACTCAGACAGACAAATACATACCCCAACAGAACCGCTTGCCTGCTTGAGAGCGCTACCAACAGTCTTCGGTGTTGCCTCCGCGTCTGCACTGCAAAATATCTTTGCATGGCAAAATGCCGCAGACGCTCTAACTTGATAACCTTCCCTAGCCTTTCTGACATCCTAGGCTAGCAAGCATGTGAAAACAGAACTCTCCATTCCATCATCCAGTGCCTGCATAATGCGATGGCCTGCTCCACAATATGGCATAATGACTGGGCTTGAGTACCGCCGCCAACTATTAATGCCATTTAAGACTCCGGTACCAAGTGTCCACCCCAATCAGGGGTATATTTATAAATTGTTAAAATATGATATACAAGATAAATAAAATAATTTTTCAATATACATTATTAATTAAGTAGATAAAAAAATTTAAATTTAAATTATTTTAAATAAACTTTTTAATTGATGATGATGATGATGATGGTTAACGTCCACTGAGACCAATCTTTGGTCTATTGGACCTAAAGAAAAGAGTTATTTAATTTGATTTAAAATTTTATTCCTATGCTCAAAAATCTTGGAGAGAAGCCTCTGCAGTTCACTATAATTTTGACATCTTAAAAGGCTAGAAAGGTGAGTATTGCAACAAAGATTATGAAATTGAGCTCTAATGCGGTTGTATGCGGGGCACTCTAATAGGAAGTGATTTTCGTCCTCCATGTTCATATTCTCACAGAGATGGCAGATCCTTTCCATCCATGGTGTTTTAGGAACTGTCCAACGACCTGTTTCATTGTGAAGCTCATGAGAGTTCATTCTAATCTTCGCTATATTAATTTTCTTTTTTGAGCTAGTTAAAACAGAGAGACAATTTTGATCTTCTAAGGTGGAGTTGATGACCTCCTTATAATACCTTAATTTTATTTTAGCTGCTAGATCTTTCTCACACCACATTTTTTCTTTGAACTTAGAAATAACAATTTTTTTAGTGTTATTGATGTTTTGCAATGCAACATTCTCGTCAATCTCCCAATGGTTTAACCAGACCCTGATATCTTTATACCAACCTTATTTAGTGCATAAAATGCAGAAAACATGTCAGTTAAATCACTCTATCTTGCATCGAGTGGAGACGCAGTAAAGTTTTTACTAAATTCGACTAAAAAACAAACATTGTTACATGTATAATTAAGGTTTATAATTAGTAATTGAATATTTAAAATTTTAAAATATATAAATTTGAAAAGATGTTAATAACGTTTTCGGGAAAGAATTCAACCGTTAAAAATACGTTCACACATTTCAATGCAGATCGCAAGTAACGGTAATGAAAATATTTTAACACTATGTGAAAGGCAAAATGCCCCTCAAATTCCAACTCTAACGCGGATAGAAAACGCATACGGTGCATCATAGTGTTTACTGAGAATTAAAAAGGAAAAGAAACATGCATTTTCCTGAATTAAAGACAAATCCATGGCCAATGTGTCCCATCTTGAATGTGAAAGGAAAGCAACTTTAGGTATAATGCACTTGGACGCATGTAGGTTCTGTGAACATTCAATGAACTTAGACTATTTATTTCTAATCTTATGACTCAGAATGAATTATGCTTTTTAATTACGAATCCAGTGAACTTGGTTAAAAATGAATTTATCATCTGAAATCCGATTGGGTATCCTAAATGCACGGACTTATAAAATCTCCCTTTGCATCTTCGAAAATCCTCACCATTTCAAGGTTGTCTTTGTGAAACTCTGTAAATATAGTAGGTTTCAAGTAGAAACTCTTTAAGTTCAATATTCCGGGCAGGCCTGACTCCACTCATATAGATTCTGTCAAGACGAACATAAGGTTTGGCGAATCTTTGCAGATGCAGCTCATTCCTTACTCGAAGTAGAGATTTGGCCGTTCCGGGATGGCGTTAGCTGAAAATAATGGTTTACGGCTCATTTCCGGTTGGGATACGGCCATTGATTGGCAGTCTACGCCGGAAACGCGAATCTTCTCACAATATTTGACGGCGTTGCCGGTTTAGCGTCTCCAAATCGATCTCTAAACTCGCTCTGACGCGTTTGTTGCTGGACAGATCGGAACGCGGCGGGTTTGCTTTGTCCGTTCCTGCGAGACCCGAGTGCTCATTTTGCATTCAACAACGCCGTGCAGTGGCGACAAGAGTTCCCCAGACACTTCAGTGATTCCATTCCTTCGGTGTAATAAAGCTTAAGGAATCCATGCTTTATTTCTCTGAAGGTTTTGAATATCTATATTTGTTGCATGAGTGCTATATACAGAGATTGTAAGTTTGGTGTATTCTAAACTGGTTTCAATAGACTTAAATACTTATTTTCTTCACGACCTAGTGTCTTCTTATTGAATCCACTGGCAAGCTTTTTGAACCTGCCCCACAAGCATTCCCTAAGCTATCAGTATTCTCTACCTTTTACACATTTTCTTTGTAAGCATATTCAGAGAAAACTGCGACAGCATATTGCAGGAATTCTATTCTCCATCGCTAGGTATAGGAAGTTCAGTTGATTACAGGAAAGTGGTTCAATAATTGTTAAGGGCCACAATGACGTATCTCTTCGGCTACTTTATTATTCATGTATTGTGAGTGAGAATCGGAGTCGTGACTGCAGCGCTTAGTTTCTGACGCTTTAAATGATTGCATATTGACCTGATTCCACGGAAATGACCAAGATAAACGTTCTGAATTATAAATCTATTTATTATTATGTTCATAATAATCAGTTAGGAAATAATGTAATTGATATTTTAGATAAGATGTTATGGGTAATCTGATTATTTTCGTTTTTGAGAATTATGAGTTTAATTTGTAAAGTTTAATGGTCTAGAAAGTTTTTAATGACACTTAATTTATATGTTTAAAATTTTATTTTAAACAATATGTTTGAAAATCATTTTATGTATTAATTAAAATACTTATATGTCATTACACTTTGTTTATAAAATTTAATTATGTAAATATATATATTTTTATATAAACATTGATGTTTATTGTAGTAGTGGATTTTAATTAATTATTATAAAGTGAATATTATTTTTTAAATCTTTAATAACTACTTTATTTTCAATAAACAATTTTTTTATAAATATTTGGATATGTATAATTACACTGATAGATATGTCTATTTATATATTTTTTATTTCATTATTAATAATTATTAGGCAGATGGTAGGGATTTTAACCTCCACCAAATATTTTAGAATATTCATAATTGCATACAAAATTAATTATGCGGCTCCTAGAATAGACGATGATGAGGTGTACTTTTAAGACACTTATTTTATTATCAATAATTATTAGGTGGATGGTACATATTT
Source organism: Pinus albicaulis (assembly GCA_034641835.2). NCBI lineage: Eukaryota > Viridiplantae > Streptophyta > Pinopsida > Pinales > Pinaceae > Pinus > Pinus albicaulis. Next base: position 270,707,582 of record CM076573.1, read on the forward strand.
TAACCTCCGCCCAATATTTTAGAATATTTAGAGTAATAATACAAAATCGAGCATACTACCACCTCATTACTCACACAACATAAAAAACAAAAGAAAAAATTGAGATTTATCTAGAAACAAGTTATGCACTTTTTCCTTTTAATTAATTTGATTAATTAAAAATATGTGACATGAACATGTGGCGTATGAAATGATCTACAATTTTTTGGGAATGCGGTAGTCATAATCCATGGTATTGGTCCATAATATTGTAACAATTCTTATTTATAGATTAAGAGTCTCCATGGTAAAGGGGGAGTAAATATTCATGATAAAGAATTTGATTATATGTTTTTTTAAATGTATACATACTTAATTTATATATTAATTCCTTTTATGATTAATAATAGTAAAAGAAAATTAAACTATCAATTGCACCACATCTTGCAAAGCACACATGAGACGGTAGCATAGGAAACAATAGCATAAGAGAAAGAAGTGAAATTTCTGTATAATGTTGTTTCTTTACTAGCATTGCTTTTTTATCACATGTTATGTTTCACGGAGATTCCAACCAGGCCAATATTCTAGAATACCTTGAAAATAAAGGTAATGCACAACACCTTAACTCCAAAAGGATTTATGAAAATGCTCTTCATTAAGATTCAACAATTTTTATAAGTAACTTATTTAAATCAAACATTTCCTAGCACAAGTAATATTGTATCACCTTTAACTCAGAATGCAATGGATAATATTTTTTTTTAGAATGGATTCAAGATAATGTATGTACATTTCAAGTCCATTTTTTCAATTCTAGCATGGTGTCACAATTCTGAAAATTGCATGTCTTCATTCTCAAAGAGTCCAGACAACTCATGTTCTGATACAAATTTATGGGTTCATAATATGAAAACATCCACATTAAAGTTAACCTAGAATGACCACTAAGAACAATCTAATGGACCAATATTTACTGGGTGAAGGCATCTATTCAAGGAGACTACTCCTTATTTTATGTCATTCACGAGTAATAAGAAGATAAATTAAAACATAAAATCCATTTTTTATCCATAAGAATACAAAAAATTTTGAAACATTGTTAAGCTAAAGCAAATTACATGGAAAAATGCACCAAATCCAAATCATCTAGATGATGTATGTTCTAAAACTTCACTAGAATGTATCAATCACCAATCTCATCCCACTCAAAATGTTGATATAGTTAGGTTTAAGAAACAAATATTGCTTAAATTCACATGCACAAATATGTGTGTGTGTGTGTGTGTGAGAGAGAGAGAGGGGTTGGTGGCCTTCATGAATCATGGAAAATCCCTTCATGTCATAAAATAAAACTTTCATTTGAATCAAGATTATCTAGTAACAGCAATTTATATTAACAAAAATTCTAGATTTAAAAAAAGTTGCCACGGTTAAAGTTTCAGCCTTATTTGACTACACATATTCACCCTAGCTAGGAGCAAAAAAATGGTTATTTTTCTTGTAGATATCACCACCTTTAGGAAACACTTTCACAATCATCTACCTATGTTCTTAGCTCAATTAGACTTCCCCTACGACTTGTAAGTTTTTAATATTTTGACAAGTCTTTATTTACTCGTTGATTTTGTATATGTATTAAATGTATTTTAGGCTTATGGATATATTTATACTCTTCATTTATTTGATCTCAAATAACTCAAATTTGGAAATGAATGCGGTATTTTGAGAAGTGTCATGTAGTTTCTCTAGAATTTTGTTCCAATTCATGTTGCTTACTATGCAATTTTTTTGTTCTGATATTAAGAAAGAACTAACATGCACCTATTATAGCCACTATGGTATATATAAGTTTGAACCAACATGCAAGTTTAGTCATTCAATGATAGGTCTTTTTATAGGGTGAAAATGTGAATTTGGGTTACACTTTTTACCCTTTTTTGAGGAAAAAAATATCATTTTTCGTGTTCTTCAACTTTCTACCAGCCAAAACAATTTTTCTGTTTAGAATTTCATTTTGCGATAAAAATAAAAGTTGTTAGAAATTTTATTATCTTTTTATTACTTATTTTTTGAAATTTGTTTATACACATTTGATATGTCAACTTAACATTTCTTTGAGTGTGTGTTCTTTAACAATCAAAGGATTCATAAAAGGTCATATTCAAACACGTTGGTGTATTCTTTGAAAAACTTGTGTTTTTGAGAAACAAAATGTGTTACAATACTCTAGACAGAGTCTACTTTGGTTCATTATATTTACGAAACCAACTAATGCACATCATAGTTACTAGACTTTTTTGAACTGATCCAATATGAAAAACTACATATTTTGAATATGTTTCGCCTCGCACAAAATTTCTCACCATATAAGTTATAAACAAAAAATATAAAAACTACCCATTACAGATGACAAATGAAAGTAATGCACCATAAGTTTTTCAATTTTTTTACATTGTATTTTGGAAGATACATAGTATTGATTTCACTGAATCATAATGACCTTCATAAATTGTTTCCGCCCATTTTATTACAAAATTAATTAAAATTAGTAAATATTTATGAAATTCCATAAAAGTTATATTTCCTGAAAGTAGATTGAATTGGTTCCGACAATTAATTTATAAAGTTTCATGGAGTTTAATCAGCCCAAAGTTGAAGAAATGTGTTTAGAGCTCGACTTTGCATAATTGCAAACATGTTAGTTCAACCAAACTTTTAATTGACTTCACGTCGGCCAGAAAATTCAATGAAGCCCCTAAAAAAAACATTTCGGGGCAATATAAATAGGCTTAAACGGATTCATTATTTTTTCATAATTTCGTACATTTCTTCATTTGGTGTGATTTTGCAAAGGACTTTTTTTGGGCTTAATTTTCAAAGGACTCCTTTTGGCTTAATATTCAAAGGACATTTTTTGGAGGCATATGATACATTTTTTGGATGCTTTTTGGGCTTAATTTTCAAAGGACATTTTTTTGGAGGTATTTTGTTTTTAGAGGTTTCGGGCTTAATTTTCAAAGGACATTTTTTTGGAGGTATTTTGTTATTAGGGGTTTTTGGGCTTAATTTTCAAAAGACTTTTTTTGGGCTTAATTTCGAAATGACTCTTTTTAGGCTTCATATTCAAAGGACATTTTTGGAGGTATTTTTTAAAGTGATATTTTTTTAAAGGTTTTTTGGGCTTAATTTTTAAAGGACATTGTTTGGAGATATTTTGTTTTTAGAGACAGTTTTTTAGAAGTTTTTGGACTTAATTTTAAAAGGACATTTTTTGGAGATATTTTTTAAAGTGACATTTTTGAACAGGTTGGGCTTAATTTTCAATGAACATTTTTTGGAGGTATTTTTTGAAGTGACATTTTTTTAGAGTACATGTTTTGGGTTAATGTAAATATTTTATAATGATTTTTTAAAATGAGGTTTTGTCTAACTTTTTAAATGACTTTTTTTGCAAGACTTGGAGGAAATATTTTGAGCTTCATTTCATTTTTAGAAGACATTTTTTTCTTAGATTTTTTAAAGTGTTTTGGATTGAAGTATGCCTTTTGTGCAAAAGTTTTTAAAATGAGTGTTTTTTTTTTTTTTTTTTTTTTAAATTAAATATTTTTTGAAGCCTTTTTTAATTGAGTTTTGTCTAAATTTTGGAAGGAAATTTTTTGAGCTTCATACTCAATTATCATGGGAAATCTGACAACAACAAATTTGAATTCGGGCCCCATAAGGAGAGTTGGTCTCTATTGGAGCTCTGTCAGCATTTCTTTTTGAATTTACTCAGTTCAATTTCCACGTTGTCTTCCTCGACTCTTTTGTAATTTTGTTTAACAATTTCGAAGAAATTGGAAAATAAATACATTCAACAAACTTTGGAAATTTAAATGTATCCCTAAACTTTAATTCTCTCGTTGAACCTTATACTAAGGTTGTCAATCCTCAGCATATTATATTAATAACCCGACACTTTTTTTAAATAGACAACTTTAGGCCTTGAGCCCACCATACAATGCAGATTTTAACACTTTTTAAACATCATACCTTGGCTTATCTCCTGAGCATATCTGAGGGCGATCACCGTTCGATAGCCATCCTCCAGATCGGACGGCATACGCGGATATCGCGCTGACTTACCCGTCGATCATTAGCGTGTGATGAGAGCGGTTTTGGAAACCCGCCTTATGCCACATGTCAGCCAGTCTATGGGATCGCTCCAAATTCTCAAATACAACTTATTCCGTTGAGGCGATGCGATCAAAATACTCCAGTTTTTAAACAGTGATTGATCAGGGTCTCACTGGGGTTATCACTACTCCTCGTATGCTCTCTGGTTCACTAACTCAGGTTCAACTCTAAGGATAACATTCTCAGTTCACAACCAAGCGAACTATTTCTTCTTAAGCAAGGTTTTCACTACCATGGGATAGAGCTCAATGACCACAGCCATACGCAAACCTCTTCTACAAGTGGGAATTTTCAACAAATCTTGTTCGGACAATTCAAGGGAAAACAGTGGACAGTGCGATGCAGAGATTATACGACAACTCTATTCAACAATTCTACACAGGATGGTGGTTCAATCACCTCGCAATTAAAAAAATTCTCACACAAAGATCAATTCAAGACAAATAGATAATCAACGAGCACTGAATTTTATTCAACAAGAAGCAATTGCTTGACACCAACATTTTCTATGGAAATCTCCTCCCTCAATACATCCGGGGGGGTACAATTTATATGCATTACAATGTGTCTCTTCAGTTCCTCGGTGAGGACCGTTTATCTTCTAACAAAACTTAATTACATTATTCGAATAACTGAACATGATAGATGGACTAAACTAAACTATTCAACTTCTATTGATTCTAACTAATCTAAATGCCAGGTAGCTAAGGTATTTACAAATTCAAATGATTTTGAACCCTCCTAGCCACAACATGTGGAAAAAACCTCCTACATTGCTGGCTAGTGTCTAATGCCCCTGCATCAGACTCCCGAGGGAAATTTTCTTCATGGACTCCTGTCCATGAGCTCCTCCACTGCTTTTCTTATCTTCCACAACATTCCTTTAGTCATCCAAGTGGCATCTTCCTCTGGCTGGTCCTTCCATTTGATTAAGTACTCAAATTACTCTTGTCCTCTGGTCTTCCTGAACACTCTTGTGTCCAATATCTTCTCTGGTTGCAATGGTTGTGCTAGAGGTAGCTGCTTTTCCCACTCAATCTGTTCCTTGTCTGCTGATCCCCCTTCTACACCATCATCTTCATACTTGTAAAAATCTGCAACATTAAAAATGGGGGATATTCCAACATCACGAGGCAATTAAATCTCATAAGCATTTGCAAAAAACTTTCTAAGTATCTTGCATGGCCCAATATTTTTGAACTTCAGTTTGTTATACTGTTTCTTTGGGAATCTCTCCTTTCTCAAGTGTGCCAAAACTAGATCTCCTACTTCAAAATGGACTTCTTTTATGCTCAATTCTGCTCTGCCTTTGTATTTGATGTTGTTGCCTTGTAGCTGTTGTTTCACTTGTTCATGTATGGCTTGGATTTCTGAAGCAAATTCCTCACCATCAGCACTCCTCAGTTTTTCCTTTCCCAGATTTCTTAACTCTGATATTCCTCTGGGTTTCATTCCATAAACAATATGGAATGGACTCTACCCTGTGCTTCTATTTGGTGAGTCGTTATATGCATATTCTGCCTGGGGAATAATATGGTCCCACTGCTTGGGATGCTCTCCTGCAAGAATTCTCAACAAATTTCCCAGACTCCTATTCATGACCTCAGTCTGTCCATCAGTCTGAGGATGATAAGTTGAGCTGAAATTCAGTTTGGTACCAAGTTTCTTCCACAGTGTCCTCAAAAAATGGCCCACGAATCTGGTGTCTCTGTCTGAAAAAATACTCTTGGGCAACCCATGCAACCTAACAACTTCTTTGAAAAACAAGTTAGCAACATGGGTGGCATCACTAGTTTTATAACATGGAATAAAATGTGCCATTTTGGAAAACCTGTCCACTACAAAAAAGACTGCATCATTCCCTCTCTGTGTCTTGGGCAATCCTAGAACAAAATCCATACTCACCATGTCCCAAGGCCTGTCTGGAATAGGCAAGGGAGTGTACAATCCTGCATTCTGGCTTCTTCCTTTGGCATATTGACAAATTTTGCATTTTTTCACAAAATTTTCCACTTCTGCTCTCATCTTGGGCCAATAATAGAAGTGACTCAGTTGCTCATAAGTTTTATCAGTACCAAAGTGTCCAACAAGTCCACCAGTATGCTTCTCCTTGATCAAATTTTCTCTCATGGAACATTTTGGTACACACATTTGGTTTCTTCTGAATAGTAAGTCCTCCTGCAAGAAATAATTCAGCCACTGGCTTCTATCTGTTAGAACAAGGTTACAACATGCCTCAAATGCTTCCTTAAAATTTGAATCTGTTTTATACAGTTCTTTGAGAAAATCAAATCCTAGAACTTCAAAATTTGTTTCTTGAACAAGCATGTGCCTCCTACTATAAGCATCAACTACTTTATTTGCTTGGACACTTATATGTTTAAAAACAAAGTTAAAAACTTGGAGATACTCAACCCATTTGGAATGCTTATGATTCAACTTGGGCTGCTGTACAATGTACTGCAAAGCATGATTTTCAGAGTATAATAAAAATTCTTTGGACATCAAATAATGCCTCCACTTTTTTAGTGCCTGAACAACTGCATAGAATTCCTTCTCATAAGAGGAATACTTCCTTCTGGTGTCATTCAAATTTTCACTGAAATAGGCTACAGGCCTATCATCCTGACTCAGCATAGCTCTAATGGCTTCTCCACTAGCGTCACACTTCACTTGAAATGGTTTAGCAAAATCAGGCAGAATCAAAACATGCTTTTTAGTTATCTTTTGCTTCAAAAATTTAAAGTTTCTCTCTACTTCAAAAATCCATTTAAATGGCTATTTTCTCTTTTTTATTGTCTCAATGATGGGTGCATTAAGCTTACTGAATTTTCTTATAAATTTCCTATAAAAACTGGCAAGTCCATGGAAACTTCTTACCTCAAAAACATTTATGGGTGAAGGTCATTCCACAATTTCCTTAACCTTTTCTAGGTCCATCTTCAATCCTTCTGCAGAGACAACAAAGCCAAAATACACCAACTCTTCCTTCATGAATGAGCATTTCTTTAAGTTTATCGGCAGTTTTTCTTGGTGTAGCTTCTTCAAGACATAATTAAGATGCCTTAAATGTTCTTCTTTAGTTTTGTTGAAAACTAATATATCATCTAGATACACTATCACAAATTTACCAATGAATTCTTTCAATACTTCATTCATAAGTCTCATGAAAGTGCTAGGTGCATTTGACAACCCAAAAGGCATTACCATCCACTCATATAGTCCTTCATTCATTCTAAAGGCAGTTTTCCACTCATCACCCTCTTTTATTCTAATATGATGGTATCCACTTTTTAAATCTATCTTTGAAAAATATTTAGCACCACTCAAACAATCCATTAAATCCTCAACTCTGGGCAAAGGGAATCTGTACCTTATTTTTATCTTATTGATTACTCTGGAATCAATACACATCCTCCAACCTCCATCTTTCTTTGGGCTCAATACTGTTGGTATTGCACATGGACTCAAACTTTCTCTGATCAGTCCCTTGTCCACCAATTCCTGTACTTGTCTCCTGATTTCCTCATTTTCTGTGGGAGTCATTCTGTAGGCCACCTTATTTGGCAGATTTGAACCAAGGATAAAATCTATCTGATGGCTAATCTTCCTCATAGGTGGCAGCTCATCAGGTAAATCATCCATAACAATGTCACAATAATTGTCTAACATTTCTTGGATTTCTATTGGTAAATCAGAAATCTTTGTAGAAGTAAGAACTACCTTAGGCTTTCAAACTAAAGCAAAGCTTACCTCTTCTTCTTCAATCTGCTGTAGATATTCCTTCTCGCTCAGCAACAGGGTCTTTGGATCCACCATTCTGCTTTATGGCTCTCCTTCTTCCATGGGTATCAATGTATGATGTACCCCATCCTTGAAGAACTTGTAAGTGTTCTTCTTTCCATCATGCACTGCTGCTCTGTCAAACTACCAAGGTCTACCTAGCAGTATGTGACAGACATCCATGGGCATCACATCACATAGGACTTTGTCTTTGTAGTTTCCCATTTGCAGCTCTATCTCACACTGTTCTTTTACAATCAGCTAGTGTCCTTTATGCAGCCAGGACACCCTGTAGGGAGTTGGATGCTCCCATGTCTTCAGCGTCAAATTCTCTGTCACCTTAGTGGAAAATAGATTGTCTGTTCTGCCACTATTAATGACTAGCTGTAGCATTTCCCCTAGACTTTGCATATGATCCTAAATAAAGTCTTCCTTTGTGCAGGCTCAGTGACCTCTTTGGCTTGTTTCAACAGGATCTTATTAACCACCAAGGACTCTCCCATCTCTGGTAGAATTTCTTCTTCAATTTCTGCCTCTTCTCCAACCTGGGCAATAACAACATTTCTTGGACCAGCACCCACATTCTCTGGGCACTCATAGTGCTTGTGTCCCACTTGCTGACATATATAGCACCTCAACTCTCTACCTCTGCCTCTGCCTCCTCTTCCTCTGTAAGAACCCCTTCTGCCTCTTGCATCACCCTCTGTAGATGCATTTTTAGGTGAGCTACTCTTAGCTCCATATTTGGGTGTAGTAGGCTTTCCTCTACCACCATGACTTCCCCTTCCATCGAAAGTACCTCTCCCTTTGGTAGATTGCTTCCTTAGGAGTTTCTCCTCTGCTTTCAAAGGCCATCTGATAGGCCTCTTCAACTGTCTTAGGAGACAGAAGACCAATTTCATCTTGGATCTCCAGCTTGAGACCATTCACATATCTGACAGTCTTCTCTGGTGTGTCTTGAAATTTCCCATCTCTTATGCTTACTCTATAGAATTGTTCTGTGTATTCCTTTACTGTGAGCAACCTCTGTCTCAGGTTTTGCATTTGCCTACACAATGTTAGCTGATAATCACTAGGCAAGAATTTACCTTTTAACTTAGCCATCATTCTGGTCCAGCTCTTGATAGGCTTCTTGCCAACTCTCCTTCTTTCCGCTTGCACTCCATCACACCAAAGTGCAGCATGTCCCTTCAGCTTTGTTACTGCAGACTTGACCTTCTTATCTTCTCTCATTTCTTCATAGTCAAAGAATTTGTTCATTTCATTAATCTAGTCCACCAGCTCCTCTGGATTTAGTCCTCCTGTAAAACTCGACACTTCAATATTGGGCTTAACTGCAGACCCCAGAACAGTTCTGAGGGGCCTCATGTTAGGAGGAATCTTAGCAATTTATCTAGCTTCTTCTATCTCAGGTTCAGTGATGTCTTCAGGATCTCTGGGCTATCTTCGATATATGCATCCATTCTCGCTTGGACCCTCTGCAAGGTCTCCAACACTTCTGCATTGGCAACGAGTCTCCTTCTGCCAGCACCTATACCGACTCGGATTGCCATGTTAATTCTCTACAAAAACAACTCAAAAACAGCTCTGATACCACAATTGACAGTACAAATTTCAATTCGGGCCCCACAAGGAGAGCTGGTCTTTATTGGAGCTTTGTCAGCATTTCTTTTTGAATTTACTCACTTCAATTTCCACATAGTCTTCCTCGACTCTTTTGTAATTTTATTTATCAATTTTGGAGAAATTGGCAAATAAATACATTCAGCAAACCTTGGAAATTTAAATGTATCCCCAAAATTTAATTCTCTCATCGAACCTTATACTAAGGTTGTCAACCCTCAGTATCTTATATTAATAACCCGACGCTTTTTTTAAATAAACAACTTTAGGCCTCGGGCCCACCATACAATGCAGATTTTAACACTTTTTAAACATCATACCTTGGCTTGTCTCCCGAGCATATCTGAGGGCGATCACCATTCGATAGCCAGCCTCCAGATCAGATGGCATACACGGATATCGTGCTAACTTACCCGTCGATCGTTAGCGCGGGATGAGAGCGGTTTTGGAAACCCACCTTATTCCACGTGTCAGCCAGTCTATGAGATCGCTCCAAATTCTCAAATACGGCTTATCCTACAGAGGCGGTGCGATCAAACTGCTCCAGTTTTTAAACAGTGATTGACCGGGGTCTCACTGGGGTTATCACTACTCCTCGTATTCTCTCTGGTTCCCTAACTCAGGTTCAACTCTCGGGATATCATTCTGAGTTCACAACCAACCGAACTATTTCTTTGTAAGCGGGGTTTTCACTACCACGAGACAGAGCTCAATGACCACAGCCATACGTAGACCTCTTCTACGAGTGAGAATTTTCAACAAAGCTTGTTCGGACAATTCAAGGGAAAACAATGGACAGTGCGATGTGGAGATTATATGGCAAATCTATTCAACAATTCTACATAGTATGGTGGTTCAATCACCACGCAATTAAACACATTCTCACACAAAGATCAATGCAATACAAATAGATAATCAACGAGCACTGAATTTATTCAACAGGAAGCAATTGATTGACACCAAATTTTTCTGCAGAAATCTCCTCCCTCAATACATCCAGGGGGGGTACAATTTATATGCATTACAATGTGTCTCTTTGTTTCCTTGGTGAGGACCGTTTATCTTCTAACAAAAATTAATTACATTATTCGAATAACTAAACATGACAGATGGACTGAACTAAACTATTCTAATTCTATTGATTCTAACTAATCTAAATGCAACAGGCAGCTAAGGTATTGACACCTTGCTATTACAAATTCAAATGATTTTGAACACTCCTAGCCACAACATGTGGAAAAAACCTCCTACATTGCTAGCTAGTGTCTAATGCCCCTGCATCAAAATCGAAGGAATTGAAAGAGAAAATATGATCGAACAAGAGACCCTAAGGAACGTAGAAAACATGGGAGAGAATATCACAAAAAAAAGGAGAGAATAATGCTCAAATATTGAAAGAGAAAATAAACCTAAACTAGAATTTGAAGTAGGCATGTAAATGCAAATATTATAAATTTGATATTTGAAATTTTCCTAGTGTAAATTGTGAAACTCAAATTTTATTTGATGAACAAATTTGAAAAATATTTTGAAATGTAAATAAATATAGATATTCCTCAAAACATTGATGATGAGATACAAAATTTTGAAAGAGAAAGTGAAATAGATATTGAACCAATGATTGAATATGGTGAAAATGTTGAACGAAATTCAAGTGAAAAAATTTAATCACCAAGTATATATATATATATATATGTTGAACATGTGTGTATTATTGAAATTATAAATATTTATTAATTTAGTTATTTATTGAATATGTAAACTTATTATGTACATTTAATTCAAATATGTATAGATGAAATCAATATTGATGATGAAATGTTAGGAAATGTCGACACTCGCACATATGGAGATGAAAAAGTTGACCATATTATACGATATCGTGTTAATCGCATTTTTTATTCGTTCTTCAAAAAGGAAACCGTGGAAGTTCAAGCCCAATTATTGAAAGGTCTCTCAACATCAAGGAAATTAAAAGAAGCTGCGACTTTATTGGGTATTCGAAAACCAACAAAACATAAGAAAATGAAGGAAAATGTGATACAAAATATTTATAGTGATCTAAATTGAATTAGAATATCTAGAAAGAAAAATGTTTCAGATGCATGCAGAGAAATACATATGGCAGTGATTTCATCAAGTACTAAAGAGAATTGCTTGGAAAAATCTACACAAACATCGGAAATTTCAGTTGCAAATAGATGTAAATGATGAACTCGCTTCTTGGAAAGCTATTTGTAGGCAACCATACAAAGATAGACTTGGAGAAAATGTTAAAAAAATAATATTTAAATATTGGATGAAAAATTCATGTGTTTTACCAAAAGCAAGGGATGTGATGGGAAGAAGAACAACACAAAATCAGTACGAAGAACATCCAAAACAATTCTTGGACACCGCTTAGATAGAGTTGTTCAACAAGTTCAAAGAACAGAATCATGAAATTTATGTCTCAATCAGTGCTTTTGTGCAACAAAAACCATGGTATGTAAAACCTATCACTATAGGTGACACTTGTTGTTTTCATTATCATGTGGAATTACAGTTATATTATGACACATTTCATAATTTCGGTAAAATTTTTTGGAAATATTTGCCTCCTCCTTCCACTATCCATGATTTTGTATGTCAAATTCTATGTGGAAGAGAAAGACCTGAATTATTTTACCAAAAGAAATGTGTTGCTAGTAAAAAATGCGATGATTATGGAAATTTGACTAAATTTCAAAATAAATATTGTACTGATATAAATGATCAATGATTGTCTAACATGAAAGCGAAATGGAAGAGATATGGATATATCCATACATCGGTTCAAGGTTCAAGTGCTAAGAGAATTGATTTACAAGAAGAAGAATTTTTGTGATAGATTTTTCGAGAAAGTTTGAGGTAGAAATTTATAAATACACCAAGAATTCCCATAGATCTTGATGGTAGGACTTGCAATTCAAAAAATCTACTGAATTTTTTCTGCCAGGGACCATTTTGTTAGTAATTGATTTTGCAGAAAACTACACAATTTTTCCACACAAAAAAAATCAGAGTGAATACTATCATTCTGACCATGTCTCCATGCTTGTCCATATTCTATATAGACATGTTGAACAAAATGTTGATCATTTAGAAAGCACTAGCGAAAATCGGCATGTTATTAAAGAATACCACTTTTATATCAGTAATGATCGTACACATGATACATATTTTGTACAACACTGTTTTGAAAAGATTTATGACACCTTGAAAAGTCGTGGAATAAAATTCAAGGAACGTTGGATATGGTCATATGGATGCACATGTTAATTCAAATCTTCAAGATCATTCTTTTGGTTGTGTCATCTTCCTATGAAAACCTGCATTAAACATTGTTGAAATTTATTTAAGATTGGTTATGGAAAAGGAGAACATGATGGTGCAGGGGCATGCATAAAATGAGCACTTCAAAGATATCAAATGGACCCCTCTACAAACTAGCTTGTCTCAACTAAAGAAGTTTTTCAATGGTGCATAGTTGCACTAAGCCATGAGCCTAACCGATCAAGGGAAGTGAAAAGGTACATTCAATTTAATTTTTTATGGATTTCTAATTTTAAATCACAATGATTATCTTTGATGGTATTTTGATATCATATTTATATTCTTCTTTGAATTTTCCATATAGGTTTTCCTGGCATATTGGGGTCGAAGATGTAGATAGATCAATTAGAAGAGATGTTGAAACATTAAAAGGGACTCGGAAATTGCATTCAATTAAAAAAAAGTTGTCCACAAATGTGATTGCATTGGATAAAATAAAATATGCTTGTTTTTGTCATGTTTGGATAGACAACACAAAATCCAATGATGTTTGTGAAAACAAAATGTATGTAAAACATTGACAACATACACAACTAAATACAAAGGGGAAAATGTTTGTTGCAAGGTTTGAAGAAATGAAATTAGAGGAGACTACAATATCATCTAATGGTGATTGAGTTTCTGATATTGTTAGAGAATGTAACATTTCAATTTCTTTCAAATTATAGAGATTTATAAATAGATAATAAAATCAAATACACATGTTAATTTTAAAGTTAATTTTTCATGTTAATTATGATCTAAATTTAAATACATAAGTTTGTTTTATTGCGTAGGAGATGTTTTTGTTGTAATTGAACCTACTATGAAAGATGAAAATTTGAAGTATTATTTGATGCGTTGCATTGAACATAAGACGAAATTATTAGAAAACTATGATGATCACGGGTTTACATATGGCAGAGGGTCTATTATACTCAAAGGTTAATTTTTCAAAAAAACTAATCAAAGTGGGGATTTTGTTTACTTTCAAGACTATGAAATTGATGTCATAAGTTTTCAATAAAGTCACTTGGTGTGTGCAACACGCATAAAGTAGATAGAATTTCAATCAAAGAAAAAAAGGAAAATTAAGAAATGGAAAATGTCAAAAGAAAATCATGAACAGATCATTGAAGATGGAATTCCATTGTAATTTTTTTGATTGAACTTCCCAAGAATTTATTCTCTTTGGATTCATATTTTAGAACTTCCAGAACTCAACTAAAATTGAACTACCTTTTTATGTTATCTGTACAAGTGTTTGCAAATGTACATTGTTTTGATACATGCATGCGAGTAATTTATACACGTGTACACATACACATGTCTAGATTATCTGGTCTAAATGATTTCATAAATTCTCTGATAAAATTTTTCATAATTTCATTATTGAAAAATGTACATATATGTGTATCTAACATAGTTGATATAATGTAAATTTGAATTTGCAAGATGTTTTTTAGACGTGCGTATCTATTAGAAGTAAATTATAATATTCATTCTTAAAATGCAAAATGTGTGGTACGCATTTATTAATTTCTAGTTTACTATCAACTGAAAGTACTGGATATATATGTTCTAGAATGCATTTTAAAATTTTATGATTGTTTCACACATCTAAGAACACCTAGAATATTATGATTGTTTATAGATATATACATCAATATGTGTTTTACTTCTATCGTTTTAACGTATATTCAAACATGTACTTCAATCATTTTATGTACATATATTCATGTGAACCTTTTTTTGTTTGTAACTCTAAGGGATAAACTATATTAAAAGCATGAAAAACTGTACAGAGGCACTAGGTAGAGATGGAAAGTATTGCTTAGCCTATCCCTACCTTGGTAGTGTTCAAAATAAACCAAGTTTGGGGCTGCCTCAAAGGAGGAAACCAACCCCTTAAGAGTGTCATCCATTCTTGTAATACAAAATTTTCAGTGGCCCATATAAAAAAAAGAGCTAAAGTATATCTTGAGGTGACAATCATGGAGTTCATTGATCTTCGTCTATCACCTAGTCCTCTTCCTCAATCAGGCACGCATATTCTCTAACAATGGATTCCTCCTCAACTGTGGGCATTCGAGGAGGCCTCGGAGGGGTCGTATGGATAATGGGAGTGACTGGGTACTCTGCATCATAATCTCTGGTCCAAACATCGTCGAAGTCCATAACGCAAATGCCTATCTCCTCCTTCATGGGCTCATAACCTGGAAGCGGGTTGATTTTCCTGGGTAAAGGCTGCAAAAATTGCGGAGTAGTGGATTTCCTATCTCTTCTAACCTTGGGCCTCTCTAGAGGAAAAATAGTCTCCCCATGAATGTTATCAAACGCTCGAGGAGCCAAAAACTCATGGCTATCAGATGTAGAGCCTTCAGTGGATTCTAATCATTGGTCGTTGCCACAGTGAGAGTGACCTCAAAGCGTACCTCTGTATATTCCTCTAATGGGTTTCTATCACTAAGGGCCATGGTATGGCTTCTGACCTGTAAATTTTATGATTTTTTTTAGATTTTAAAACATTGATATGTATTGTACTAAAATATCAATTAAATAATATATTTCCATGTCCTAAAATTATATAACATTCACACTTCACGTACATCCCAAATTCATTTTATATTTAACAAATATAGTGACAACTTGATTTTAAAAAAAAAAAAAATATATTATCACAAAATGTGATCACATGCGAGATGTAGTTCAACTATCGAAAATATACACATGTATACATGGTTTGTAATTTGAAATTTCCATCTAGAGAGATTCATTTTATATTTTTAACAAGTTTATAAAATGAAAACATGAATTAAAAAAAAAAAAACATTATATCACAATCAAATTCCAAATGTAGTTCAACTATCCAATAAAAACAAAACATTATATCACAATCGCATGCCAATTATAGTTCAACCATCCAAAAATTGAGTTTTAAAAACAAAAAATTATATCAAAAAATTACTTCACATGCCAAATGTAGTTCAACTATCCAAAATATACACATGTATACATGGTTTGTAATTCGAAATTTCGATGGTTTGTAATTCGAAATTTCCATCTAGAGAAATTCATTTTATATTTTTAACAAGTTTATAAAATGACAACTTTAATTTTAAAAACAAAACATTATATCACAATTGCTGGTGTCTGGATATGAAAAAGATTCAACCCTTTTTCCACATAAGTTATCAACCTGAGGGCGTTAGTTATTTCAAGACTAACGAAAAAGTATATGCAGATACAAGGACATGGTCTGTTGTGGATCACAGGTTTAATCTATAACAAAAATACCATTTTAACAAAAATGAAATGAACTATAGAAATAAAAGGCATCCACAGCAATTAACACGAATGTAACAACAATTAAAGAATCACACCAAACACAACACTGCAAAGAAACGAAAGAAAAAATGCAACACTTGATCACAAGAGTGGGCCCAACTCTTGGATCAGGGCTGCAGAAACTCAAAGATTACAAGAGAAACAATGAGTTGTTGTATATTCAATTAATGATAAAAATATTAATTACAAAGTTTGTGTATCCGAAAAAGGGTCTATCAATTCACAGCCCGTAGGCCTCCTTATACAATAGTCCTGAAACCCCCAATTCCTACCAACAACTCCATTGTTACAAAAATACATATTGTTACAACGCAATCAGATTTCCCAGCAAGAAACCGTAAGAAAGCCTAAGATAGCAGTGATACACCCATGGCTTTCACGTTGTAGCAGAAAATAAGGAAGACACTAGAAATGATGAGCTGTGCCTTGACTTGCAGCTGCAACGCGCCTATTGTAGCCAAATCTGAAGAAATATAGGAGTTAATATGTGAAAAGGTAAAGCCTCCATGACAAATACATCATTAATAAAATATCCCATAAAATATAGGAATAAGGGTTTTACCTCAGGCTTTTAAGATAAATAATGGCACAAAGAGATAGAAATATAGGGTAAAAATGAGAGAGGAAAGTATACAAATTCGATGCCCAACATCTCCCCCCAACTGGTCTATTTGCATGTCCTCATGCAGCTCGTCATCTCCTCAGATCTAGATTGGACTAACTGTGATCAGCATGAAGCTGTGTGAGGTCATATTTTGCAGCCATTTCTGTTCCTAGTGGCTTATATCCTTCTATCAAAACAATGCCTTTCCACCAGTCGGGTTCAACGTTATAAGCAGGAGTATACCGTGTAGCTAGCAACCATAAAAAGGGAAATTGAAATCTTAATCCCATCCAACCCCACAGGTATGAATACATGCCACATAACGCGGCATTCTTTCTAAGGCACATGCAAAGTTAGGTGCCCCAAATGGTTCTCTTCCCCTGATGGCTGAAGAAGACAACATCCATATTTTCTGACAATTTTCCAAGGT
This sequence comes from Pinus albicaulis, assembly GCA_034641835.2. Taxonomy (NCBI): domain Eukaryota; kingdom Viridiplantae; phylum Streptophyta; class Pinopsida; order Pinales; family Pinaceae; genus Pinus; species Pinus albicaulis. Next base: position 270,724,861 of record CM076573.1, read on the forward strand.
TTCCTTGTGAAATGTCGTAACCTAGCCGACACAAAGGTCAGCACACCACTTCTGAGTTGCCGACATGTGTTCTTTACAACCCTCAATCTGTATAAAGGTATAATGATTTTTGCAAATGTTCGAAGACTTGTTGGGTTTGTGTTATATTCTTTCCACGACTAATCATGCATGGGGGGGTCACAGGAGGGGCAATAACCCCCCCTGTACATTCTGTTGGGCGCAACGTCAGGGGGGTCACCCGGGGGGGGGTAGCCCCCCCTGTCGAGGTTCGAGGTAGTGCCCCAGAAATATTTTTTGGTCGTTATTTTCCGGTGGGCGAATATGCCCATGGGTTTTTACATGGGTTTGCACATGGTTTAGGGTACGATGGTTTTCAGCCCCTGGTATTTTGTAGATCCGGTCAAGGGAACTACAGTTATGCTCTAATCCAGGGTTAATGGATTAGGGTTTATGTATGCTTCGGCATGTATATATATGTGTTGTAACACTAAAAGGAATATAATGAAAAATGAAGCTGGTCATCCCGATTTGGGATCCAGGGGAGAATCTTTGTGTTTATCTATTTTATGTTTTATGCTCTCGCTATTGTTTATTTCTGTTTTAAAGATTCGTTCGTAGATAATTTATGTAGATGGTTAAAACCTAAATTTGGTATCAGAGTAGTTTCAACTTCAAGGGGACGCCTTTGCTGCTGAGGAGTTTTTTTCTCAGGCCTGAGGTAGACACTGTTCAGTGGGAGATCTGCGAGATTGATTCTTGTGGTGAAAGAATATGGCGAGCGGCGGGAATATAGAGATCCATAAATTTAATGGTCAGAGTTTTGAGTTGTGGAAGCTTAAGATGGAGGATCTGCTGGTGGATAAATATCAGTGGATCGTGGTAGATCCAAGTACTAAACAAACTACAATGTTAGATGAAGATTGAAAGAAACTGGATTGGAAGGCAAAGATCACAATACGGTTGTGTGTCTTAGATTCAGTATTGTTGAATATATCTGGGGAAGCTACGACGAAGACCTTGTGGGACAAGCTAGGGACTTTGTACCAATCTAAATCTCTGGTGAATAAATTTTTCCTGCAGAAAAAGTTGTGTAACCTGAGGATGAAGGATGGAGACATGGTGTCAGAGCATCTGAACGCCTTCAATACTGTGGTAAGTCAATTTTCATCTGTTGATATTAAAATCTGAGATGAAAATAATTGCATTTGTTTTTTGTGTTCTCTACTAGATTCATGGGACATTCTAGTTATTGTAATAGGTAGAAATATAAGTACCTTGAATTTTGATGACATTGTCTCAGCCTTGCTGTCAAAGGAAATGAGACGAAGAAATATGGAGGGTTAGAATGGAGATGCCTTATCTGTACGAGGAAGGTCCCAGAACAGAAACAAGAATAAGGTTTCGAGTGGGAGATCTAAATCTCCTGGAAAGTTTGTAAAGGTGTGCTGGAAATGCAAAAAGGAAGGGCACTACAAAAAGTACTTTAGATCTGAAGCTCCCGAGAAAGGAAAGGAATATGATGATGCTCCTTCTGCAAAGGCAGAAACCACCTCGGATGAAGGTGGGGATGTGTATTTGGCATCTTCTTCAAATACACATGTAGATCATGGTCATGGTTGATTGAATCGGGTGCATCCTTTCACTTCACTCCCCATAGGGAGTGGTTCTGCGAGTATGAGAAATATGATGGCGGTGATGTCTTCTTAGGTGATGATAGGAAGGCCAAAATCAGCGGACGTGGAAAAGTCAAGCTAAAGATATAATGTGGAAGGATTAGAACTCTTCATGGTGTTCTGCACATTCCCACATTGGCCAAAAATATGATTTTTGTAAGCAAGATGGATGATGCAAGTGTAAAAATAGTGTTTCAGAAAGATACCTGTAAGATGGTTCAGGGAGCACTGGTATTAATGCGGGGAGTTCAGAGTGGAACTCTGTACAAGCTTCAAGTCAGCACTATTATTGTTGGGTGCAATAGTTCTGTGGTTCCCGAAGTGGAGCGGAAAGCCTAGCGGTCTCTGGAGAAAAGACCATGCTATGGCATCAAAGGCTTGGACTTATTGGAGAGGAGGGCCTTCGAATATTGCATGGGAATGGCATGGTAGAAGGTATGACTAATAGCTCTCTGGATTTCAATTTCCGTGAAAATTGTGTATATGGGAAGCATAATCGGGTGAGTTTTCCTTCTGGTGCTAAGAGGGCGAACAAGATATTAGAGCTTGTACACAATGATGTGTTTGGACCTGTGTCGGTTCCATCACTGGGTAAGTTTGTGTGCTATGTTACATTCATAGATGACTTCTCAAGGAATACATGGATATATTTCTTGAAGAAGAAATCTGAAGTCTTTGACAGATTTAAAGAATTTAAGGCTCTAGTGGAAAACAAGACAGAGAAGAAGATAAAGGTGTTGAGGTCAGATAATAGTAGGGAGTTCTGCAAGAAGGAATTTGAAGAGTTTTGTAAGAAGTGTGGTATAGCACGACAGAAGAATACTCAATACACACCTCAAAAAAATGAAGTTGCAAAAATAACGAACAGAACGCTGATGGAAAGGGCAAGAAGCATGCTCAGTGGTACAGGGTTAGGACAATAATTCTGGGCAGAGGTAGTGGAGACTGCATGTTACTTGGTTAACATATCACGTTCATTAGCGTTGGAGGATAAGACTCCACATGAGGTATGGATTGGTACGAAACCCTCTCTTTCACATCTGAGGGTATTTGGATGTGATGCATATGTTCATGTTCCAAAGGAGAAAAAGAGGAAGTTGGATAATAAATCTAAAAGGTGCATCTGTATTGGGTATAAGGATGGTTTAAAGGGTTACAAGCTTTGGAACCCAGAAACAAGGAAGGTTGTGTACAGCTGAGATGTTGTGTTTAGAGAGGTGAAAGATGTTTTTAAACATGAATTCCTACCAAAGGAACCTGAGAAGATAAATTTTGAGCTAAAGGAGGACGAATCAGACTCTACAACAGAAGAAGTCTTAGAAGAGGAAGAGCCACAAACTCCGGCAGTGAGAAGATCAGCTCGGGAAAGAAGACAACTAAAAAGGTATTGTCCATCAGCTTTCTGTTCAAATTTTGCTTTAACTATAACTGATGATGATCCCAGAACAATCAGCGAGGCAGTAGATTCAGAGGATGGAAAACTCTGGAAGGAGGCCATGGTTGATGAAATAACATCCTTGCATAAAGATGAGGCATGGGATCTGGTGGAGTTGCTAGCTGGAAGGAAGCCCATCAGGAGAAAATGGGTGTTTGAGAAGAAGATGAATGTATAAGGCAAGGTGTAGAAATACAAAGCTCGGTTGGTAGCAAAAGGTTATTCCCAGGTGCTGAGAATTGATTTTGGTGATATTTTTTCTCCTCTTGCCAAAGTTACTTCTATTAGATTACTTTTATATGTTTCTGTTGCATTTGATTTTAAAGTAGAATAGATGGATGTGAAGACAACATTTCTTCATAGGGATCTCGAAGAGGAGATCTACATGAAACAACCTGAAGGCTTTATGGTGAAGGGGAGGAAATAACTAATATGCATGTTAAAGAAGTCTCTGTATGGGTTAAAACAGTCACCAAGGATGTGGTATCATAAATTTGATACCTACATACAGGGACTTGGTTTCACTAGAAGCAAGGAGGATCACTGTGTTTATTTTAAATTAATTGGTGATCGTGTTATTTATTTGGTCCTGTATGTGGATGATATGTTGTTGATTGGAAATGACAAAGAAATTATCGAAGATTTGAAGACCCAACTATTCTCCAAATTAGACATGAAGGATCTTGGTACTACAAACTATATTTTAGGCATGGAAATTAAGAGATATCGGGCAAAGAGGAAGCTCTGGTTAAACCAGAGGAAGTATGTCAAAACTATATTGCAGAGGTTCAATATGCAGGATAGTAAACCAGTGAATGTTCTGATTCCTGTAGGTACAAAGCTGTCTGTTGAACAATGCCCCAAGACAAAAGAAGAAGAGGTGGATATGTCCCATGTTCCATATGCAAGTGCAGTCGGTAGCCTGATGTATGCAATGGTCTGTACTAGACCAGACATTTCATATGTAGTGGGATTATTGAGAAGGTTTATGTCAAACCTAGGGAAGGAGCATTGGATACAAGTGAAGTAGGTTTTCATATATTTACGTGGCACTAGTGATTATGGCTTGTGCTACGAGGGAAGACCAGGATTGGAAAGAGTGTTGGACATTCGTGGTGTTGTTAATGCAAACTGGGCTGGAGATCTGGACCAAAGAAGATCTACAAGTGGGTATGTGTTTAGCGTATTTGGAGGCGTAGTCAGTTGGATGAGTAAAAGACAGTCTATAGTGGCTCTTTCAACTACAGAGGTGGAATACATGGCAGCCACTCATGCAAGCAAGGAAGCATTTTGGTTGCAGAGATTGTGTTCAAGTATGGGGTTGGTGCAGCAAGCTATAATGATAAACTATGATAGCCAAAGTGTAATTATCTTGGCTAAGAACCCTTCTTATGATTCAAAGACAATGCAAATTGATGTTCAATGTCACTTTGTGAGATATATGGTTGAAGCTAAAAGGGTGTTGCTGGTAAAGGTGGACACTTTGAAGAATGTTGTAGATGCATTGACAAAGTTTGTGAGCACTCAGAAGTTCTCTTGGTGTAGAGAAACAATGAGTGTTGCAAATCTGGGCTAATGAATCAACTCTCTTGTGGCCCCTTGCGGAAAGAAAGCAACAAGTGGGAGAATGTTGGGTTTGTGTTATATTCTTTCCATGACTAATCACACACGGGGGGGTCACAGGGGGGGCGATAGCCCGCCCTGTACATTGCGCTAGGTTCAACATCGGGGCGGGGCGGGGCGGGGGTGGTGGCAGCCCCCCATGTTGGGGTCCGGAGCAGTGCCCTGAAAAAAAAATTTGGTCCTTATTTTCCAGTGGGTTGATTCGCCCATGGTTTTGTGCATGGGTTTGCACATGGTTTTGGGGTACGATGGTTTTCTTCACCTGGTATTTTGTAGATCCGGTCAAGAGAACTATGACTATGTTGTAATCCAGGGTTAATGGATTGGGGTTTATGTATGCTTCGGCATGTATATATATGTTTTGTAACACTAAAAGGAATATAATGAAAAATCAAGCTGGTCGTCCCGATTTGGGATCCAGGGGAAAATATCAATTTTTAGCTATTTTATGTTTTATTCTCTCGCTATTGTTTATTTTCTGTTTTAAAGATTCGTTTGTATATAATTTCTGTATAGGGTTAAAACCTACAGGATTGACCATGCTCTCTTCTCACCATTAATGGATTTCCGGCTTGATTTTCTTCAAATGTATCCTAGGCCTTTCTCCATTTAATATGATTGATGGTATAGGAGGTGAAAGCCCTTAAGTGGATGTCCCCCACAAATGGAACACGGTTAAAGTACTGATCATGCTTTAAATAATACCCATGCATTTACAGCTCGCACATTAAGTGTTCTCCTATAACATCATGAATTTTTAAAATACGGAGAAATTGAATGGGGTCCTCAATTTTGTACCAAATCTCCTTATATATACTTTCAAGAGAAAAGAAAAGAAATTGTTCATGAAGGAATAAGGAATAGCTATGCACAGGAGGTCTACAAGCCATTACCTGTTGTGCTAGGGAGAACATCTTCTCCTTATCTGTCTTTAGAAACTGAACTTGTTCTTACAATTCTTCTATCCTTGCCTTCTATTTGGCTTGCTTCAGCCATGCCTTGTATAACTTATCTATGTACCATGTAACGATTCTAGCAGCCCATTATAGAACCCTAGCTATTTCATTCTTGTGGTCTCTTGCTACAGACTGCCACTTTTGAATTTCAGTGCCCAATACAAATTCTCGATCTTCAAATAATTCTTCGATTGGGCCAGTTTGGGTAGATACAGTGGAGACTTAAATATTTGGTTTTATTGCCCTCCATTTGTAGATTTTTACCTTCCTTTTTAAACATGAAACTTGCTTCTTCAAATCCCAAACCTCTCTTTTCAGTCTCATGGTTTCACTGAACTGCAGCTGATACCTCTATTTGAGAGGTAAAATTCTTTTTTCACACTATTCGACCCATTCCTATTGAACAGTGAATTTAGGTTCTAGACCTACGATAGGCTCAGAAGGTAGAGGAATGATGCTGGCATCCTTTCGAGATTCTTTCGTTAAGCCCTCTTAGCCGCCCCCCCTATCCACAGGTCTCTCTTCTTCTACATTTCTTCTGGAAACTCTTGCTGTTTTGTCAAAAATTTCATTGACCCCTCCATGTTCTAATGTTTCTATAGGAACTATTTCTTCGTGGTGAACCTCCAGTTGTTCCAATTTAGTAGTGTATGGGCCAATCTTGGCCGTGTCAACAAATTTTAGTACCGGGGAACAACCACTTCTTCCATTAACTGTTTGGGAGAGAGAAATCCCATCGCCCCTCTAGGCATTGGGGGCTGGAACGGAGAATAGGGAACAGACCCATCATCGTCATTTCTTGTTTGGAATGGGACTTCAACTACCTCAACCAGAGTTGATGCTGGTTCTTGTGGAAGAACATCGATTCCGTGGCTCAATTCCCTTCTTTCCTCCTGCCCTTTTCTTACCACTTCTTCTTCATGGGTCGATACTAGTTCTTGTGGAACAGTATCGACCACCTGACTCATTCCTTCTTTAGCCTCTTTTTCCTTGGGAATCACCTTTTTTTTCACAGTTGGTACTGATTCTTGAGGTCCAACATCAATTTCGCGGTTGACTCCTCCTGTTCTAGCCGAATTGGGGGTGGTTCTTATGTAACACCCCCAACTGTATCAACATTGATATTTATCTGGGCAGGTGATGGTGTTTGTTGCGAAACATCATCACTTTCCATTCCTCTGTCCATAATTACATTCCTTTGTTTTTCATTCACAAAAGTTGTCGACTGTATAACAATATCAATTTCCTGCACAATGTCCATTATTCCTTCCTCTGTGGGTTGCTCAAGTGAAGCTGGTTCTTGTGTGGCAGCCTTGTCTGTGCTGCTAATTAGCTCTTCCATTCTTATTTCCTCTTCTGTGGTCATTTCTAGCAAGGCTGGTTCTTGTGTGACAGCCTCAGCTACGTTGCCAATTACTTCCTCCATACTAACCTCTTCATGTTCCTCCTGATCAACCATCATCTCTTATTCCTCAGGTTATTCCTGATCAATTTCTTTTTCCATTTCCTCGGGTTCCTCTTGATAAATTTCCTCTGAAGGTTCTTCTTCCACCTGACCAGCCGGAGAGGCTAGTTCTTCTTCTCTAGCAGCAATCATAGCTGCTCTTGCTTCTTCTGAGGATCTGCAGAGTTCCACACAAGAAACCTGCAGCCTACCTATTGCATGCATGACCAATAATTGCACAAATCCATGGTTAGAAAGTACTACCATCATCCGGCGAGAGCGTCGAGCAGACTATGCCATATGCTGCAGTTGTTTCAATAAGAAAAATGGCATGTTTAGGGCATGAACCTGATTCTATGGAAATCAAAGGTGTGTTAGAATTTTCAAGTGATATTTGAACAGAGCTGAGGCCTGACCCTCACAGGTAATGTATTTTATTACAAAACCTGCAACATTGTTCCAAGAATACAACACAGTTCTGCACTCGTATCCCATGCCCAATTGAACGAAACTTTCTCCTTCCTACAAAAACAATTTGGAAAACTTTGACAGTGAAAATTTCCGAGCAAACCATTGTCGCCCCTGCTGTCTCAGCCCACTAACTTCTGCAATTACCTCCTCTATGATAGGAACTTCTAGACCCCTAACCCGTGAATGATTCTCCTCTAAATTGAGTTCTAATTCCATTGTGATACCTCCATCAAATCCCTGCAATCTGTCAAAGTAGATATCCCATCCTATGTCGACAAAAACTTGCCAAACCTCTATATTTCTACGAACTGAAACTGTGTTTTTAGGCTCATGCCGCAGAGCTAGCCCACCCATACTGTGGAGACTTTTAGCAGCACTTCCTGTAGCAGCAGACCATTGGGCAAGGTGGTGGGTACCAAATTCAGAGGAACAACATAGTGAAAATGAACAGGTGGTAATGGTAAATACGGTTGGTAGTTCTCGAAAATTGAGAAAAATCATAAAAGAGTATGGTAAGTGTGGTAGAATAGAAATAATAATTGTTCGTACAGGGTGGATGAGACATCTTACGAATCCCAATATGATTTAAATGATGACACCACATATTGATGTGATTTTTAAGGTGTACCATGAGTGGAATGTGATACTTAACTTATGGGGCAATTATTACACTGTCCTTGGCATGACGACAACCCCCCCCCAAACTTAAATTTTTGCCTTCTGCGGAATTAAAATCTTCACATGGGATATTTAATTAAATAAGTAAAATTCATGTGGAGGCATACCTGATGTCCTACCTTGATGATGAGATGGTTGGTAGGATGGCGGCGGAGTAATGATGTGGATGGTGTAATGTTGAGGTATAAAAGGTGTCTTTTTAACGCCTATTTATCCTACATTAATTATCAATCCGGGAACAATTTTTTATTTCAAGAGTGTACTCTGTCTGAGGCTGAAATTCAATCTAAGAGTAATGCCTTGTAATATGTAGTACAATGTTGTAAATAAAAGAGTAAATAGATGCTAAAAATGAAATCTAATTGCAATGACATGAACTTAAATGCTCTGAAATCCAATCATTCACTCAGCAAGTATCAGTCAAGGATAGAGTAATGATAACTCCTTCCTTTGGAAACTAATAAAATCAACTAAGAACAAGATAATCAATCTGAGAACATGGGAGTAATAACCAGTATTCTTTACAGTTGATAATCCTGTCTTAAAGAGGAAATATAAATTAAACTAAAGGCTGCTAATGAAAGTAAACTAGGAAAACTTCTCAAAACCAAACTCTTGCAATCTGTAAAGTAATTAATCTGAAATGAACAGCAACCTGGAATTTAACAGCAATCTCTATCTAATGAATCTAAACAGCAAGCTCTAACCAATGGAATCAAATAGAAAATTATATTAAACAAAAAATCCTATTAAGCAACAAACTCTCTTGATCAGCGCTCTAAAATGAATAGCAGTCCAACAAAACATAGAACATCAAATACTAAAAAACAAAGCTCTGTTAATGCATAATAAGATAAATGATACTGGAATTAAGATTGTTGTTGGAACGGAACATCAATGCAATTCATTAATGTAACACACCGATATCAATAAGAAATTAAATGGTAAACCAATTAACTTACAAACTTAAATGAAAACAAATACAAACTGTCACACAATGATAATTGGTAATGATACAAACAACAGATCGATCCACCAGGGCCAAGCCCGTAACCGCCAGTGAAATGCCACTGGGCTTTACTCTAGAGTTAAGAAATTAAACAGCAATGAGATCTTGTATTAATCATGCATAAAAGTGTTTACAAACAGTCATACTCTATTTTAATTAACAAGAGTGGATGAACAATTCTGAAATTACAAAAGAAAATTCTGAATCTTCCTTTAATACATAATACATGCTCTCCTTTTATAATTAGAAAGAGGAGAAATTAAATAGTAAATATGATCCCTCATAAAAATATTGTATTTTCCCCAACAACTTGATTAGCAAGAAAAGATATTTCCATCAATCATTCAACAAGAACAAGTCAAATTTGGTATTGCAACTAGAAGAATTTGGAAAATGGCCACCACAACGAATCTAGGAAAATCGTCCTCAGATAACCTTCTGTTTCTTTTAATATGGGCCAAATTTGCGAAAATAATTCTACATTAAAGTAAATTTGGTCCGTTCTGGACAAAACCCATGTTCCGGATTTTCCAGATTCTTCTCCATTTGCTCGGAATATCAAACACAATACTGACACTTCTTATTCCAGCGAATTTCTGAGTTGGAATATTTGATGATGATGTGGAGATTAAATATGCAATCTGGAAAATATATTGGAGGCTAAGATGGTGAGTGATGTTAAAAAATATTTTAATAAACCATCACTACTGAAATCATGCATAATAATCATCAATTTATTAAAAATAAAGGAGAAGAAATAACATTTATCCATAAGAGCATAAATAGTCATAAAATGGAATTATATGATAAATTATGATAAATGACATGATAAAGAAGAGTAGAAATGGATGAAATAGGTGTTAAAAAGTGATAATAATTATGTCATATTAGCGGCCCAACATACTCCCAAACTGAATATATTTCATGCCCTCATGCAACCCAAAACTGAATATATTGCATGTTCTCATGCAACCCAAAGACAAAACCCATGTGTTAACCAAAAAAAATTGTTCATCCCAACTCATGAAATGGATAGAACAAATGATATTTTTTCTCAAATAATGAATATTCAATTTTAGCAATCTTGATGAAGGCGTAACAATTTTTACAGTTGACGTTCAACTATATGTATATGAAGTTGCAGAAAAATTGATATAAGTAACAAAAAACTTCATTAACCATTTTTTCAAAAATCAGATCGTTTTGATGCACGGATCATGAGATATAAACAAAATGGTTGTAGGTGATAGTGCATAATTGTCGAAATTTTATGAACTAATTTAGCGTGAAATTATCTGGGTTTGTGTATTTTAATCATACCTCTTTGTTATCCAGAAATCACAAGAATTCAGTTAATAGTTTTTAAAGATATATGCAAATCAATTTATGCACTTTATAAAGATGAAATTGTATGCCTTAAATAAGAAAGAAAGTAGAAAACATCCATCCTGTGTAGCAATTCCTCCCCTAAACTTAAGAATTAACATGTCCTCATGTAATGTTAGAAAACAAAGAGAGGTGGTTGCTACAATCTGTTGAAATCGATGCTTGGTATAAAACAACATTGAAGAAGGGAGGTGTTGAGAATGAATAAGAATATCAATGGATGATAAAGAATATTACTAACATGTCATAAGAAAGAAATGAAGGAAAGCAACACTCCCCCAAATTGAAAGATGATATGTCTCTGAAAAGTGGGAAGTGGTAAAGATGTAGAAGGAATGATGACAAATAACGCTCAATGGATTTTCATTAAATTCTCCTAAATTCGTAATAAATCAGAAAATTATGATATTTTAACTCAAGTGTTACCTCCGAAGAAAAAAAATGTGGAATGACATGTAGGAACTAGCATTTGTTGAAGTTGATGTAGGCTGAATGGATACTGAAAGTGATGCAAAAGGTGGAAGCCATACAAGCACATCATGTCTAAAGAATTGTGTGCATTTGCGAGTTGCATTAGCCTTTGTTGTTAGTTGCAATAGTGTGGTCATGCTGCGAATAGAATTCCCCCCCGATACTTGTTGTTCTCCTGTAAACAAATCATGATTCTGCATGCAATTTTCTTGAATCCACAGTGTTAATTTTGAATACCAACAGATAAGATGTATGCCAAAATTTCAATCATAAAAAATTCTATAGAAATGCAGTATGAATATTGGGATTCAACCCACATGCGGGCATATTAAAAAGCATCTGTGCCCCCCCTAAAAGATGATAGGTCGCCCTTGACCGGAAAATAGAAGAGCAGCGTACTGCACATCAATTGTACAGCATGGAAAGACATACATACTTATGATATGATCAAAAAATTATCGCATTACTGAAATCAATGCATATTTTAAAATCGTGAGTAGATATGGAAATGTTTATGTAATGATTTGAAAATAAAGGAAAAGGACAACTGATGTGAAAAAAAAGTACTTATGCGATCATTATCCACATAAACCATTATGATCGATTTAAAAATAAATTTCATGCATAAGATGTTCCGAAAAAAAGGTTTAGGAGCATACTCTCATTTGATATTAGATAAAGATATAAGAAAATGGTTTATCATTACTATTGATTTGTGAAAAATATGACTCCAATACCATCCACAGAGCTCTGTTGCCCACAGGTGTCTATAACCTTGACAAAGTTGCTTTCTCACCCTTGGAACCATTATCCTTTATTTATGCCTAGGGAAATGTTGTGTGATGTCGTGATGGAGGGCACTATGCTGGCTTGGGAACCAGATGAATCACAATGCCATTCACTAGGAAAGAGTGGAAGGTGGGCAAGTCGGCTCGTGATGAGACTTCCTGTTCCAAGGAATTTTTATTTTTCTGAGTTGTACATTAGATCATATCCCTAGTGTGGTGGCCATAATAGGAATGCCACTTCACTGCTCCCTTATGATCATGGTAGGTTGGATCTTGATGAGACCTCCTATCCTCCATCTGCCATATCATAGAATTGTTAGTAATCATATAGATATTTTTTTCTTTTTCTTTTTATGTAGCACTTTCTTATTTATGTATAGAGGATGGCTAAACACTCCTCAAGAGTAGGGATGGTGGAAGAAGTCTGAAAATCTCAAAAGAGAAAGTATGCCCTTATTCTTATTCAATAAATAAAAATAAAAGAGAGTTATGAAGATTTAGGGAAGAACCAACATGATAAAGATAACCGATCATATTAATTTTAGTGAAAATAGAGACAACAAAGTGATACAGATGGTTGTGTCCTTTCCTTTTCTTATCACTACAAAAAAATTTCTTAAAAATTACAATTTCTCTTGATTTGCTGATTCCAGTAACCTCTAATTTTTGTGTCTTTGCATAAATTGTATGTTTTCATTTAAAAGAGTCATGAACAATTCACAAAAATCCTCAAAATTTCATTCTAAAACAAGAAAAATGTACTCAAAAAATGTTGTTCTTTAGATGGAACAAGTGTTGTTCCTTACGAGGAACAACAAAAACAATCTGCAAAATTTTCCTTTTGAAAGGGGACAGCAAAAAAAGTTGGCAAAAACATTTGTTGTTCCTTTTGAAAGGAACAACAAAAACAAACGGAAAAAATGTTGTTCCTTTTGAAAGGAACAACAAAAGCAAGCGGCAAAAATTGTTGTTGCTTTGGAAAGGAATGGCAAAAACAAGCGGCAAAAACTGATATTCCTTCGAAAAATAACAACAAAAAAAAGCGACAAAAACTATTGTTCCTTCGGAAAGGAACAACAAGAACAAGAGGCAAAAAATGTTGCTCCTTTGGAAAGGAATAGCAAAAAGAAACACACAAACGCGTTGTTCCTTCAGAGGAATTACTGTTGTTCCTTAAGAGGAACAACAAACAAATATAAACACGCAAGCTTGATCTTCCTTAAGAGGGACAACTGTTATTCCTTAAGAGGGATAGTTGTTATTCCTTAAGAGGAACATCAGCTATTCCTTAAGAGGAACAACATGAAAAATAAAGACACACAAAAAGGTGTTGCTTCCTATAGGGAACATCAAAGAAAATGCACTCAGAAATTTCTATAGGGAACAACAAAGGAAAAAAATAGAGGAAAGAAAAAAATTAATGTACAATCTATTGTGAAGCAAATCCAATCAAATAGAAAGACAAATTTATGTACAAGTTTCAAGAAAAAGTAATTTTTTACAGAATTGGTGCTGCCGGAGAATTGCCTTTTGAAACTTACATGGTGGGGTCCTTATTGTTCAATTGTCAATGGAGCAGAAACTTAAATTTGAAGGGATCAATACCTGAAACACAAAAACATAAAATAATTTAGAAAAGAAACAACACTTTATTAAGTTACAACACCTATGATGTTATTTCCTAAGGGAATATTAATCTGTCAATGGAAAAAAAATGATCTTTTTGAAAAATGTTTTGGAAACAGTGACATGAATCTTCAAATGGAAACCAATTCTTCATTTTTTATTTTATGAATATGTTAAGTAATGAACAGGATTAAATTCCCTTTTTTCACTAAAATTTCTTTCAAGAATCGCTCGTCCATAAATTGACCTTCTTTATTCTGCTAAGACCTGCAAAAAATGAGTGTCTACTTGCAATAAAACATTAAATAATGGAGAAAGAGAGGTGACCAGGCTCCCCTAATCCAAGAATTATACAAAAAAACTAACAAGTAGTTACTCTGTAGAACAAATCCATGGAAAAAAAATAAAGTAAAATTAATTTATTACTTGCGGGAGAGCAGTGGCCAATCATACTAACTAGCAGTGTTTTAATCATACCTTCTTTATTTTTCATTTGATTTGAGTGATTCCAATGCCAAATGAAAGCTAATTAAAATTTTAATCTCCAATAGAAACTTGTTTTAAAAATTCAATGCTATGATATGTCAAATTTTCTTAGAAAAACCTGCATAATAGAGTCATTTTTTATTTTCCAGCTCAGACTAATAGTTGATATTTCAAGCATACATTTTTCGTTTGAAGATGGATTGAAATTATTCAAATTGGAGATTAAACTAGATTAATTTATTGAGCTCCAATAGAATCAGGTTTTGAAGACAAGAAGAATTGATGAGCCAAATACGCTAGTGAACAACCGAGAAAGCAGAGTTTCCAGAGTGTTGATTTATGATAAGCCGTCAGTGTTTTAGTCATAAATTCCTCATAAGATATCAAAATTGAGTGATTAAAATTGAGTTTTAAACTAGATTCATATAGGAATATACCATAGAAACAGGTTTTAAAAATATATTCATTTAGGTCTCCAAAAACTGACTGTCCCAACTCTGTTCCTGAGCTGCCTACTAGACACCCTCTCAATGTTTTGGTTATAAGTTTTTCGTTTCAAATCCAAATTGAGTGATTGAAATTGGGTTGCAAGGTAGAAATCAAAGGCTACTTAGGATAGAAACATGTTTTAAAAATATTTATTTTTGGTCTCTCAAAACATGATTGTCCCAACTCTATTTTTAGAAATTTTCTCAAGCCCGCAAGCCAAAAAATATGATATTCAAGCAATTTTTCCATATTGGTGATAAAAATGAATATGAGTGTTTATAGAATTTTTATTTTACTCTCAATATAATGCATCTACATAAACAAATAAATTAAAATATTTATCATCGATGTTGATTTCCATAGCATGTTGCAACAGAAACAACTATTTTTACAAAAATAAAATAAAAAATGTGTTTATTTTATTTCCTTATTTATTTTATTTTTTCCCTAGCCTACTCTGATTTGGAAAATGAATATTATTACATATAAGAGTATTTCCAGTGTAACCATTTTTGAAATAATACTTCAAGTATGTACATACCTAAATTTGAAAAATGCATGTTAATAAAAATTAGAGTATGAGAAGCCAACTTCCCTTGAAAAGATGGTGCCAAAAATTGTTGAAGCATGGAGTGATGCTACAAAAAAATGGAGTGAAACCAATATTCAATGTATCCTTTAATTTCTTGATTTCCCATAGCCGTCATATCATGAAGTTCTTGAGTGTTTAAAATGGCTTGTTGATGCAGGCTATAAGAAACCTCATTTTCTTTGATAACCTCTACAATTTTTGGATTTGATACATTCTGAATCTTAGTATAATTTTTCTCCAATGGTGCATGTGAGATAGAATGGGTGGGAAGGGTGGGTAAATTTTGCAGTTCAACACTGTAAGCATGTTGTACTGTTTTATTATGGTGAGGGTGTGGAATGAGTTGAGCAGAAAATTGTCTAGGGAATGGAGCATTTTGATAATGTAGTTGACTGGGTTGAATGGATGGTTTTGATGGGCAATAAAAATGTTGTGGAAGTGCTGGAAGATGTGTTTGTGCTACAAGATGAGGGAGAGTAGTCATGCAATCATAAGATGAACCGTGCCAAACTTGTAGACAAGATTGATGGTGGTTATATTGATATTGGCATGGCTGCCCTAGCATATGAGTATTCCATAATGGATTATGCAAGTAAGAGAATGGAGAGGAAGTGTTTTGAACCATACCCATAGGCCACGATTTCCATGGTTTTGAACTTGTTGCAGCTTCCCCATCTCTTTGATATGCTACTTCCAAATTAGATAAGAAAGACTGAGTATCTATGGGATGCTCCTTTTAGTAATGAGGGCAAAACACTTCATCAAATTCTTGATTTTTCTGAACCTGCAAAACATTCAATTGTGAATTTAGTGAGTTAATAAAATCATATTTAAAATTTTCAAATAAAACATTGATTTCAGCTCTTATGTCTCTTGTTCTTGTAGCAAATTTGGAAAAGAAAGAAGAAACTTCTCTAGAATTCTTACCAGCCTTAGAAATTCCTCTTGAATACCTTATGCACAATTCACAAACATCATCATATGATAACTGAAAAAAATCACCTTTTCCTATTAGATTTAAGAGTTCTAAAAATTCACCTTTGATTCCTTTAAGAATGAGTGTTTTCAAGATTTCTTTTTCCAAATGCTTATGCTTTGATTTTTGAAGGATTTATTGAAATCACTCTACATAGTCCTCCAAGCTTTCATCTTCCCCTTGGATCATGCCAAAAATATCTTCATTGGATTTGCAATAGTATTGGTACTTCTTCAAGAATATGTTCTTCATGTCCTCCCATGTTTGGATGTAGTTCCCACCTAGGCTCATGAACCATCAGAGAGTTGCTCCTTTTAGAGTAAGAGGAAACACTTTCAACCTTTAAGTATTAGTACAATAATCATATCCTCTACAAAGTATTTCAAACTCAAATAATAATGTATCTGGATCTTCATTTGTCAAACCATGAAAATTTGGTAGACACGATGGGGGAATTATGTGTATTTGTGTCACTCCTCCAAGATCTTTGATATGGAATTAAAAATTTGCAATGTGAGCCAATTATTACCATAATAGAAGATGTTCTTCATGTGTTTCTTTGAGGATCCTCCTTCAAATGTTCCTTAAATTTCACTCAATAATGTTGTGAAGCGGGCCAATGAACGAGTATGTTCCTCGCTCAGTATGCAGGTTCTTACCTTCCATTTTTAATACCCAATTCTTCCCTAGCAGAAAAAAATCAAATATGCATCACTCTTTCTAAATGGCATATAAAAGGTGTCTTTCTAACGCCTATTTATCCTACATTAATTATCAATCCGGGAACGATTTTTTATTTCAAGAGTGTACTCTATCTGAGGCTGCAATTCAATCTAAGAGTAATGCCTTGCAATATGTAGTACAGTGTTGTAAATACAAGAGTAAACAGATGTTAAAAATGAAATCTAATTACAATGACATGAACTTAAATGCTCTGAAATCCAATCATTCACACAGCAAGTATCAACCAAGGATACAACAATGATAGCTCTTTCCTTTGGAAGCTGATAAAATCAACTAAGAACAAGATAATCAATCTGATAACGTGGGAGCAATAACCAATATTCTTTAAAGTTGATAATTCTGCCTTAAAGCAATTAAAAGGAAATATAAATTAATTTAAAGGTTGCTAATGAAAGCAAACTAGGCAAAATTCTCAAAACCAAACTCTTGCAATCTGTAAACTAATTAATCTGAAATGAAAAACAACCTGGAATTTAACAGAAATCTCTATCTAATGAATCTGAAAAGAAAGATCTAACTAATGGAATCAAATAGCGAATTCTATTAAACAACAAATCCTATTAAGTAGCAAACTCTCTTGATCAGCGCTCTGAAATGAACAACAGTCCAACAAAACATAGAAGATCAAATACTAAACAACAAAGCTCTGTTAACACATAATAAGATAAACGATACCGGAACTAAGATTCTTGTTGGAATGGAACAACGATGCAATTCATTAATGTAACACACCGATATCAATAATAAATTAAACGGTAAACCAATTAACTTACAAACTGAAACAAAAAAAAATACAAAATGTCACAAAATGATAACTAAAAGGTAATGATACAAACAGTGGATCGATCCACTAGGGTCGAGCCCGTAACCACTAGTGAAACGCCGTTGGGATTTACTCTGCAATTAAGAAATTAAATGGAAATGAGATCTTGTATTAATCATGCATAACAGTGTTTACAAATAGTCATACTCTATTTTAATTAACAAGAGTTGATGAACAATTCTGAAATTACAAAAGGAAATTCTAAATCTTCCTTAAATACATAATACATGCTCTCCTTTTATAATCAGAAACAGGAGAAAGTAAATAGTAAATATGATCCCTCATAACAAGATTGGATTTTCCCCAACAAGTTGATCAGAAACAAAGGATATCTCCATCAATCATTCAACAAGAACAAGTCGAATTTGGTATTGCACCTGGAAGAATTTGGAAAATGACCACAATAGTGAATCTGGGAAAATTTTCCTCAGAGAACCTTCCGTTTCTCTTATTAATGGCCGAATTTGGGCAAACCATTCTTTGAAAAAGTTAATTTGGTCCGTTCTGGACAAAACCCATGTTTGATATTTTCCAGATTCTTCTCCATTTCCCCAGAATATCCAACGCAAAACTAACACTTCTTATTCCAGCGAATTTCTGAGTTGGAATATTTGATGATGATCTGGAGATCAAATCTGCAATCTGGAAGATATCTTGGAGGAAAAAATGGTGAGTGATGTTAAAAAATATATTAATAAACCATCATTGCTGAAATCATGCATAATAATCATCAATTTATTAAAAATAAAGTAGAAGAAATAACATTTATCCATAAGAGCATAAATAATCATAAAAGGGAATTATATGATAAATTATGATAAATGACATGATAAATAAGAGTAGAAATGGATAAAATAGGTGTTAAAAAGTGATAATAATAATGTCATATAAGGTCCCATCCAATGAGTGCAAAGATTTCCCTTAAAATCCTTAAAACGAGAGTCATAAAGTAGTTCCCAATCTCCACTTTGAAACACCTTATTTCTAATAAACTTATCATGTCATTTCGTTCTCTGCTACTGAATAGTAGTAGTTCGCTAGACCAGGGATAATTTTAAGGATGGAAAATTATCTTGAAGTTTAAAAAATTGGCGAATCTCACTAGTCCCTAATATGAAAACTATAAAAAATTTATTGATGTATTTGTAAAATTATTCAAATTTATAATGATCTTATATATATTTTCTATATAATGATGGCGATTTTTAAGGTAAAATAATTTTATATTTTAAAATTTGGGCAAATCATTTTTATAAAAAAATGGAAATTGGCGAATCTTTTTTTTGGAAAAACCATGGAAAATTAGCCCACCTGCGAATATTAGCCCCTAAAATTTTCCATGTGCTAGACATCCATTGAACTTATTTCATCAAGTTCATTAATCTGAGCCAATCGGTGTTTCTGGGCATTTGATAGATCTAAACCAACTTCCAGAGCTGTTCTGAGCATTCTTATTTCAAATTATATTGGAAACAACGGGGAATTCCCATAAACCAACTCGAATGGTGAAAACCTAGTTGTATTCCGCCATGTTGTTCTATACCCCCATAGAGCCTATGGATGTTTCTGAGCCCAATCCTAATGATGGTATGCCACAGTTTTTGTCAAAATATTTTCTCATGTCTTATTTGTGCTTTCCACTTGTCCATTCGCCTGGGGATGGTATGGAGATGTCACTCTGTGCTTGACCCCATATTTTTGCATGAGATTTTTTATCCTGTGTGATGTGAATCCATCTAAAACAACTTCTCTTGGAGTACTGTAACGAGAAAAAAATTCTTCAAATATAAAATCTGAGACTATCTCCTATGTTTCTTTTGCAACTACTTTGGCTTCCACCCACTTAGTCACATAATAAGTACAGATCAAGATGTGAAATTTCTACTCGGAGGGTGGGTTAAAGGGTCCAACGAAGTCAATAGCCCATTTCTCGAAAGGCTCAAGGACTAGTTGTGACTGCAAAGGCATTTCATCAGCTCTAGCAGGTTTCCCCATACGTTGGAAACTATCACACCTCCTGAAATAACTTTGAGCATCACAAAATATGGACAATCAGTAATATCCATCACCTTATGGCATGTTCTTTTGTCTAAAAAATTCCCTCCACAAGGGCCATCATGGGTAGATTTCAATACTTCATAAATATTATCTTCAGACACACAACGCCGGATCTGCTTATCTGCTCTTGTATGAAAAAGGTACACTGCCATTGAGGAATATCAGGCAGTATGATGAATAATCTTTCGTTGTTCCCAATATGAAAAAGGAGGAGGCACTTTCCCTGTAGCAAGATAGTTAACAATATCTGCATACCACGAAGGTTTAGTAGATACTGCAAACAGATGTTCATTGGGAAAATTGTCTTATATTGGTGTGCATTCATCATTGTTATCCATGCTAGATAGGAAATCAACTACTACATTACCTTTTCCTGGCTTATCTACTATTGTAATATCAAATTTTTGAAGCAATAGTAAACATATCGTAATATGGCTAGGAGTAATATGTTTATTCATCAAATACCTGATTGCTGTGTGATCAGTATGGAAAATAGTAGAGTACCCAGTGATGTAGTGCCAGAACTTATTGATAGCACAAATGAGAGCTAAGAATTCCTTTTCTGTCACCGTATAGTTTAGTTCAGAAGGAATTAGATTCTTGCCGACATAATAAATTGCATACGGTGTTTTGTCTACATGCTATCCTAAAACAACCCCTACTGTTGTCTGAGAAGCATTAGTCTGTATGTGAAACGGTAATGCCCAATCAGGTCCTCAGAGGATTGGGGCCATGCACACCAGCCCCTTGATTTTCGTGAAGGTTGTCTCACAATCTTCGGTCCACAAAAATTCTGCACCTTTTGTTAGCAATTGAAATAGTGGATGTGTTATTTTAGCAAAATTTCCTATAAAGCACCTATAATAACCAGCACAACCAATAAAGCTACGTACCTGTGTTGGTGTTTTGGGTAATGATAAATGTAATATTACCTCTACTTTAGCCGGATCAACTTGAATTCCAACGGCTGAGAGAAAATGTCCCAATACTACTCCTTCTTCCCTCATCATATGGCATTTGACTGTACTCAATGATACATGGGTCTGTTTACATCTTTTAAGTACCTTCTCCAAATTTTCCAGTCCTTCCTCAAATGAGTTCCCATATGGAGTAAAATCATCCATATAGATTTCGACATGGTCATCGACCAAATTAGAAAAATTCCCAAGATTTCCCTCTGGAAGGTAGCAGGAGCATTACACAGGCCAAATGGAAGGACCCTATATACAAAGGTTCCCCACAGGCATGTGAGAGTTTTCTTATCGTGGTCTTCTGGGGCTATCTAGATTTGGTTATATCTGTTGAATCCGTCTAGGAAGGAAAATAACTTCTTTCCAACCAAGGTGTCCAGGACTTGGTCAATGAAAGAAAAAGGAAAATGGAATTTTTGTGTTGCCTTATTTAATTCCCCGTAATCTACACAGATCCACCATTTACGATTCTTTTTGGGAACGATAACTAGCAGGGATACCCATTGGCTATCTGAGATGGGATAAATGAATCCTACATCCAAATTTTTTTTTAATTCTTCTTTAACAATGTTTTTGAGAGCAGCATTCCTCCTCCATTGAGGTTGTCTTACAAGGCAACAATCTTCCCTAATATAAATATGATGAGTGCATAGGTTGGCAGGGATACCCTTCATGTCAGTATAATCCCAGGCAAAAGCTTCCTGATGATCTTGATGGAGTTTCAAAAGTTGTTTGGTCTGGGATTCAGACAGGTTCAGGTTGATATTAAGTATTTTCCCTGGTTCAATCCCTATTGGAGTACTATCCTGGAATGGGGTTACAGGAATGTTCTCAATGTCATCTTCTGGTTAAATGTTTGGCTGTGTCTCACAACTCATAGTAGATTCTAGAATATGTCGAGTTCGATCGGGAACAGAACTGGAATCATTAATGAAGACGTTAATGGCATCATCTTCAGTATATGTTTTAAATCGAAGAGCCTGGCCAATAGTGGGAACTGGTCTAACATCTTCATTTTCAGGTTTAGGCTCTTCTGTATGTAGAGGTTTCTAACTGGTTAATGATTTTTCATATGGGCTTGAATCCATAGTAGAATAAAGCTTGAGATCCTTTATAAATGTCCCATTTGATATGATCATGTTACAGACTGACATCCTATGTAGGCATCTGCAGTTGCCAACCAGGGTATTCATAGGATCAATGGGTGGCCACCTATTGAAGATCGAGTCTGCAATATAAGGAGGTCCATGGGGTAATGCCATGAGTCTATTGAAATGATCAGATCCTATAATTTCCCTATTGGTTTAATTGTGGATCTGTCTACAGGTTCCAGGATAGTAGGGGTTTGTTTAATGTTTCCAAGTCTTAATGTGTTCATTGTTTCAGTAGTGATAATGTTAATGGATGCTCCCAAATCCACCAGTACATTTGGGATCTCAATCCCATTAATTTTTATTGTTAGAATCGGGTTCCTACGGTCTTCATATTTTACAAGAATGATATTTCCTAACATGATATCGGATAGTCTATCCATTACATGAACAATTAATGGATCCTTATGTTTTCTACAGTGGTATTTTTTAGCACTATTCTTTAAGATTTTTTGCATAAAAAGGTACATCCCTCATAGCTTGTAAAAGGGGTATTTTAACAAAAAGATTCTACAGTTCCCCTAGGAAGTCAAATTCTGCTTAAGGGTTTGGTTTGCTTAAGGTCAATCTTTCGGGATATGGGGGACATGTTAAATGACCTTGATTGGGAACAAATTGGGGAGGAGTCTGATTTATTACGTTTTGATATGCATTCTCCCTCACTGTTCTTTGTTCTGGTTCTGTATCTTCACCATCAAGTTGTTATGTAATAATGGGTGAAGTAGGTGCATTTACTACCCGGCTAGACCATAGATTTATCTCATTGAGCCCTACGGTAGAAATGTTGTAGGATGGAAGGTTAAGAGTGTCTGTTTGTTGAACCCATTTATTATTCAGATTTGGGTTGGGCTGGATAGGAAGTTGAGGTCTAATAACTAGTTTTCCTGGGGGCACATTGGAAGGCAACTGAAGTTGTTGCTGAGTCATAGGCTGAGGAAACTGTCTAGTGGGAGGGGATCCATGCTAAGTCTGATTCCATGAAGGATTTAGACTGCCTTGAGGAACCCATTGTTGCCAAGGGGGATACTAGTATTGAGGCCACATGGCTGAAAATGGTGCAAATTGGGGACCCATACTAAAATTATGAAATTACTGAGATGGGTCCTAATACATACTTGGATTCACTGCCGGTGGTCGAGGTTGCCATGGCTTCTTCTACCCCATAAAGTATAGCTATTCCATTGTTCTTTCCTTGCTTTCTCCTTCAAAAACTGCTTTCATCCCAGGCAAGGAAGGACATGCACTAGTTGCATGAGTCTGTTCGCAGATTGCGCAGGCTTCCACCATGTTCAAAAGGCATTCCTTCAAAGGGTGTTTGTTTCTGCACTGAGGGTAGAATCTGGCCATGGTTTTTTCCAACTCCATATGCTTCTGTTCTTCTTGTAGAGTGTCCATTTGGGCTGATAGTGTACTCAGGATATCGGTCCTCAGATTATCTAATAGATTCTCAATCTCTTCTTTTCTGACCCCTCCACTGAA
Source organism: Pinus albicaulis (assembly GCA_034641835.2). Taxonomy (NCBI): domain Eukaryota; kingdom Viridiplantae; phylum Streptophyta; class Pinopsida; order Pinales; family Pinaceae; genus Pinus; species Pinus albicaulis. The sequence continues at coordinate 270,748,190 of CM076573.1, forward strand.
GGCCTTTGATGACCAAATACCTTGTCCACTTCTTGCAGCCCCCCCCCCCCCTCCCCACGAACATTTGATATAGTAATCACAAATCATTTCAAATTTTTCTTTTGAAATATCCCCTTTTCCCACTATATTCAGGAGTTGCAGAGAGTCTTCCCTGAGTGCTCTAAGAATAATGATCTTTAGAATGTCCTTATCCAAGTCACTATGTCCAGACCTCTACAGTATGTATTTAAATCATTCTGCATAAAACTCCATATTTTCATCTTCCTTCTGTGCAAATTTAAATATTTCCTCCTAAATGTCACGAGACTTACAGTAATCTTTGTATTTTTCCGAGAAATATTTCCTCATTTCTTCCCATGAAGTAATCATGCTTCCCCACAAACCCATGAACCATCTCAGGGTTGTCCCTTTTAGGGTAGTAGGGAATATTTTCAATTTCTGAGCATCAATCATATACTCGTATCCTTGAAAAAAAATACCAACTTCGAAGAGGAACATATCAGGGTCTTCAGAAGAGAGCCCATGACAACTAGGCAACGCTGTTAAAGGGATGGGTCTCATTGGTGCATCATCTATAACATTTCCAATGGGAAAATTGATAGAGGAACTTACAGGTGCCATAAATATCCTACAATACTCACTTGGAATTTCGATCGATTTCGCAACTAGTATTTGGAGTGATTCAACCGAAGATGGTCACAGGGCACTCCTCTAGTCCCTTGGTGAACCGAAGTCCTTCAAAAGTTTCTTTACTAGATCAGAATCACTCAACTTAGCAATGAGAATTCTTATAGCGCTGCCTTGGTCTCTTGGGGATGAAAACCCTTTTTGAGGTTCTTCTCCCCAGTTAGAGTTGCTCAATTCTTCTGGTCCTTTACTTGCCACCTCTTCCGCTTCTGCTGTTGATAAGGATATCTCTTCCACTGGTACCCTGTTTATTAAATCTTCTGTTGTAGAAAGAACACCTTATGGTACCATGGATGGCACTGGTTGTTCCACAGACTGCCCTTCGAACTTCGTTTAAACCCTAACCCTAACAACAGCATGGGATGATGCCTCAGATCTAGATTTTTCAATAATTTCCTGAATATGCGTCTTCCTTCCCAAATCCTTCCCTTTATTTGGGGGTCTTCCTCTACCCCTCTTGTTCAGATATTTGTTCATACAAATTGTGGAGAGGGTTCATTAAAGAAAATCAATCAATTGCTCAAGACCCGAATTATGACAGATAACTTCCTCCCTGGGACGAGAGAAAAGATTCACAGGAAATGAAACAAAAGGAAAAAGAAAAAAAAATCGAAGTTCAGGACCTGGAGCAGAGTAATAACATACCCTCCCCAGGATGAGAAATTGGCCCCTAGAAATAAAAAAGGAAATAAAACTAGACTATGCCCAGGACTTAGGGAAAAATTTTACAAAACACATTCCCCGAGATGAGGGTTTAATTCTATAGAAAAAAAAATAATAATACAAGAAACAGGAAAGAAAGAAAGAAAAAAGAAAACACAAAGCACTTACGCTCAGGACTTGAAGCTGGGAAATAGATTCCCACCTCAAGACAAGAGATCAACTCTAAGATCTGTTGCAGATCCTGTTCTTTCACCTATTAGCCTTCCTCGCCAACGACACCAAAATTTTGGTGTCCGGATATGAAGAAGATTCAACCCTTTTTCGACATAAATTATCAACCCGAGGGTGTTAGTTATTTCAAGACTAATGGAAAAGTATATATAGATACAAGCACATGGTCCACTATAGATCACAAGTTTAATCTATAACACAAATACCACTGTAACGACAATGAAGTGAACTGTAGAAATAAAAGGCATCCACATCAATTAAATAATCACACCAAACATAGAACTGCAAAGAAAATAAAGAAAAAACGTAGCACCTGATCACAAGAGTGGGCCCAACTCTTAGATCAGGGTTGTGGAAACTCAAAGATTACAGGAGAGACAACGAGCTGTTGTATATTCGATTAATGATAAAAATATTAATTACAAAGTCTGTGTATTCGAAAAAGGGTCTGTCGATTCATAGCCCGTAGGCCTCTTTATACAATAGTGTTGAAACCCCTAATTCCTCCCAATGACTCCATTGTTACAAAAATACATATTGTTACAATGACAACCAGATTTCCCAGCAAGGAATCATAAGAAAGCTTAAGATAGCGCTGGTACACCCATGGTTGTCACACTGTAGCAGAAAATAAGGAAGACGCTGGAAATGATGGGATGTGCCTTGACTTGTGGCCGCAATGTCCCTTTTGTAGGAAAATCTGAAGAAATATAGGAGTTAATATGTGAAAAGGTAAAACCTCCATGACAAATACATCATTAATCAAATATCCCATAAAATATAGGAAGAAGGTTTTTACCTCATGCTTTTAAGATAAATAATGGCACAAAGAGATAGAAAGATAGGGTAAAAATGGGAGAGGAAAGTATACAAATCCGGTGCTCAACAACAATCACATGCAAAATGTAGTTCAACCATCTAAAACTTGAGTTAAAAAAATAAAACATTATATCACAACATGTGATCACATGCCAAATGTAGTTCAACTATCGAAAATATGATTTGTAATCGATATTTCCATCTAGAAAAATTCACTTTATGTTTTTAATAAGTTTATAAAATGACAACTTCAATTTAAAAAACAAAGCATTATATCACAATCACATGCCAAATGTAGTTCAACAATCCAAAATATACACATTGTGAAAATGTAATTTTAAATTGCATTTAGAGATTCATTTTATATTTAAGAAATAAAATGACAACTAGAATTTTGAAAACAAAACATTATATCACTACAACTAATTACATGCCAAATGTATTTCAACTAGATCCAAAATATACACATGTATGTAGATGGTTTGTAATTTGAAATTTCCATCTAGAGAGATTTATTTTATATTTAACAAATTAATAAAATGACAACTTTTTAAAAACAAAACATTATATGACAATCAAATGTCAAATGTAGTTGAACCATCCAAAATATACACATTGTGAAAATGTAATTTGGAATTTCCATCTAGAGATTCATTTTATATTTATCAAATAAAATGACAACTTGAATTTTGAAAACAAAACATTATATCACTACATCTGATTACATGCCAAGTGTATTTCAACTAGATCCAAAATATACACATGTATGTAGATGGTTTGTAATTTGAAATTTCCATCTAGAGAGATTTATTTTATATTTAACAAATTTATAAAATGACAAATTTTTAAAAACAAAACATTATATGACAATCACATGTCAAATGTAGTTGAACCATCCAAAATATACACATTGTGAAAATGTAATTTGAAATTTCTATCTAGAGATTCATTTTATATTTATCAAATAAAATGACAACTTGAGTTTTAAAAACAAAGCATTATATCACAACATGAGATCACACACCAAATGTAGTTGAACTATCCAATTTAAAAACAAAACATTATATCACAACAAGAGATCACATGCCAAATGTAGTTGAACTATCCAATTTAAGAAGAAAACATTATATCACAACATGAGATAACATGCTAATTGTAGTTGAATTATCCAAAATATACACGTGTTTTGTAAAATTTGAAATTCCCATCTGGATTTGAATTTTATATTTAACAAATAAAATTGTATTTTGAGTTTAAAAAACAAAACATTATATCACAACATGTGATCACATGCCAAATGTAGTTCAACTATCCAAAATATACACACATGTACATGTGTTTTGTAATTTGAAAGCTCCATTCAGATTCATTTTATATTTAAAAAATAAAATGAGAACTTGAGTTTTAAAAACAAAACATTATATATCACAACACATGATTGTTGATATTTTATTTCTTATTTTTAATTAAATCTGGAGGAAAATCTCATGTAGGTGACAACAATAGGATTTGTTGCTACATTGGCTCCATCAGTTTCTGATGAGGAGTTAATGCATCCTATATTTTTTGTGAGAGAATTTATGAGTTGGTTGCCATTTCCAGCTATAAAATGTAAGCCCGTAGAGGCAAGTGTGCATAATGAGGAATGTGTTGTGAGGAAGAGTTGAGAAGATGAGAAACTCTGCTATTGTATTTCTGCAGTTGATTAATGAGATTGTCGATGCCCTGTTAGGTGGACGTAGCCCAGATTGGTTGGGTGAACCATGTTAAAAATCTACTGTCTTTATGTGTGTTTGAATGCTATGTGTTTTGTACGTTTTATTTTTTTATTCCACTGCTGAGCTCAAAAATTGGTATCAGAGCGTACTGTTGAGTTGTCGAATTGATCTGTGTGTCTAAGACCAGCTGTGGTTTTTTGTTGAACGGTGGTTTTGCTGAATGGCATTGTGTTGAAATCTTCTGTCTGTGTGGAAGAGTCAAGCAGAGCCGTAAATCGAAAGAGCTGACGTTGTACACCGTGAGAATTTATGAGCTATTCGACCTGTCCATGACTTGAAGCTGTGAGCCTTGAAATTAATCTGGGTATGCGATTGCAGAAGTCAAGGCCAGTTTTTGATGTGCGCAGACTGCCGTGGACCGGTTAGCCGAATTTGAAATTTTGAACAGCGTTGAATGGAGAAGACTCGCAGCGTTGAAGCAATGTGGTTGAACTGTCCGTGTTAAAGTCGATCGAAATTTTGAAGAGATGTGTCAATAAAGCGTAAGTCAATTTGAAGTTTTAAGCTGATGTGAAGTTAAGTCGATATGCAGTCTTTATAACGCTGGTTTATGCCTTTGAACAAAAAAAAAAAGTCAATTTTAACATCATGGTATTAAGAAGTCGTTTTGTTTTTTTTTTTAATTGATTTATATTTGTATTGAATTGACTCTAAAAATGTTTTACATTGAGTCAATGTGTATTCAAAATAATAAATCAATTATATTAAGGGTGGCCCATTAGAATAAATCGATTTGTATGATAGTATTTCTTTAAAATCGATTTGACATTTAATAATTCCATTTGCACATGGTATTTTATGAAGTGGTCACAATAAATCGATTTTGGAAGTGGTGGTTTAAAAAATCGATTTGACTTTTTTTTTTTAGTTATTTAATACCATTTGCATATGGTATGAAGTGAGAGGCACTTTAGAGGAAGGTGAAGGGTATTTTTTTTTCAAAGGCATTTTTTATTAAAAAGGGCATTCTTTATTAAAAAGTTGAAATTGGAGGTTGTTTTTTTTTTGTGACACGAGCTACTAAAATGGAAAAATCACAAAGTGCCAGGTTTGAGATCGAGAAGTTTAATGGCAAAAACAACTTCGAGATCTGGAAAGTGAAGATGTATGATCTACTCGTGCAACAAGGCGTAGCGAAGGCGCTGTTGGGAAAATCCAAACAGCCTTACACCATGACAGATGATGAATGGAGTGATCTGGATGAAAGAGCACTGAGTGACATTCGACTGTGTTTGGCGGATGATGTTTTGTTTAACATCGTGTCAGAGAAAACTACTGTTGGTTTGTGGACAAAGCTTTAAAAGCTGTACATGACAAAATCCTTAACCAATAGGATTCTTCTGAAGCGACAGTTGTATAGCTTGTGCATGAAAGAAGGTACGACGATAACTGATCATCTGAATACCCTTAATACTCTCCTGGTGCAGTTAGAAAGTATAGAAGTAAAATTTGAATCAAAAGATAAAGTTGTAACTTTATTATGCTCGTTTCCTGAGTCATGGGATAATTTTGTTACTTCTATAAGTCTTAGTTCATCAGAAACCCTTGAATTTGATGATGTTGTTGGAGCTTTGTTGTCCGAAGAAACAAGGAAGAGGTCAAATTCAGAAACCTCTACATCAGAAGCAATGATGGTTAGAGGTCGTTCTAAAGAAAGACGCTTCAGTAAGCACAACAACTCACGTTCAAAATCGAAAGGGAAGTAGAGTAAGGTAAAGTGCTACTTTTGTGGCAAATCAGGACATTTGAAGAAGGACTGTTGGAAGAGATAGAAAACATCCAAAGGAGACTCTTCGACAGAGAAGAAAGAAGCAAACACGACAAATACAGGTTCGGCATCGATTTTAGGTATGAGTGATGAAGTGTTATCAGTTAGTTTGTCTAATCATGATCAACATTGGTTGTTAGATTCTGGTGCGTCAAATCACATGTGCATTCATAGAGAGTGGTTTAAAACTTATAAATCAATCGATGATGGAGTGGTTTATATGGGAAATGATGCCTCATGTAATATTGTGGGAATTGGAAGCATCCAGATTAAAATGTTTGATGGGACAAATAAAATTCTAACTGATGTAAGATATTTACCTGAACTAAGAAAAAACCTCATTTCACTAGGAGTACTAGACACTAATGGATATAAAAACTTTATTCAAGGTGGAGTAATGAAAGTTTATAAAGGAATTTTACTAGTAATGAAAGCAAAGAAGGTTGGAAATCTTTTCCAGTTAGAAGGAAGAACAAAGTCAGATCATGCTTCTACAGTATCTGAAAACAACAGTAATTATATTCGTTTATGGCATCAAAGGTTGGGCCATATGAGCGAAAGAGGATTAAAAATTTTGTTTGATCGTAAGTTACTTCCTAGTTTAAAATCTTCTAAGTTAGATTTCTGCAAACATTGTCTGTTTGGGAAACAAAGCAAGCAGAAGTTTAAAACTGGAAAACATACTAGTAAGGGAGTCCTTGATTATATCCATTCTGATGTTTGGGGTCCATCTCCTACAACCTCATATGGAGGATCATCATATTTTGTATCTTTTATTGATGATTTCTCTAGAAAAGTGTGGGTCTACATGTTAAAGAAAAAGTCTGATGTGTTCACATTTTTCAAAAAGTTTAGAGCATTAGTTGAAAACATCACTGGAAGAACCATTAAATGTTTAAGAACTGACAATGGTGGTGAGTTCACTTCAAAGGAATTTGATAGTTATTGCAAGGATGCTGGGATCGAAAGACATAAAACCACTGTATATACTCCTCAGCAAAATGGAGTTGCTGAACGCATGAACAGGACTCTCTTAGAGAGAGCAAGAAGTATGCTTAGTAATGCCAATTTGCAGAAGGAATTGTGGACATAAGCAGTTTCTACAGCTTGTTACTTGGTAAATCGATCACCATCAACTGCAATAGGATGCAAAATTCCTCAAGAGGTATGGAAATGTTATCCATGTGATTATTCTAAACTGAAAGCTTTTGGTTGTGATGCATATGCTCTAGTTCCGAAACATTAGCGTTCTAAGTTAGATCCTAAATCAAAAAGATATATCTTTGTTGGATATGGTGATGGGAATAAGGGATACAGGTTGTGGGATCCTACTACTCACAAGATCATCATTAACATAGATGTTAAATTTAATGAATCCTCACTTGAAAATCCAGATGTAGATGATGAATTGAAATAGGATAATGAACCTAAGCTTCAACACATTCAGTTTGAAACCAGTTCAAAAACTGATGATAGTCCAGATGAACAAGTTTCAGATTCAGATCATGAACAAGTTTCAGATGCAGATCATGAACGTGTTTCAGATGCTGATCATGAAGAAGTTCCTACAGATAATAATCAGCAAATTGTGGAAGTACCAAAAACATCTTTAAGGAGGTCTACGAGAATCAGATGACTTCCTAAAAGGTATGATGATTATGTTACTTCAGTTGCTTTAACTGCTAACGATGATGAACCTTTGTGCTATCAGGAAGCTATAGAAGGTTCAAACAGTGGTAAGTGGAAAGAGGCTATGAAGGACGAGATGAAGGCATTAGCGAAGAATGCCACATGGGATCTGGTGGAACTTCCTAAAGACAGGAAAACTGTGGGATGTAAGTGGATTTACAAATTGAAGAAGGGTGTTGATGATACAGAAGACAGGTACAAAGCAAGGCTGGTCGCGAAAGGTTTTTCTCAGAAAGCAGGCGTTGACTTTCATGAGATTTTTTCACCAGTTGTGAAAATTGTTTCAATTCGGATTGTGTTAGCATTATTTTCTTTACTTGATTTAGAATTACAACAACTAGATGTTAAAACTGCTTTTTTACATGGAGATTTAGATAAGGAGATTTACATGGAACAATCGGAAGGGTTTGTTCAAAATCGTAACAGGAAATTTGTCTGCAGGCTCAAGAAATCATTGTATGGTCTGAAGCAGTCGCCTCGACAGTGGTACAAGAAATTTGATTCTTTCATGATGAGTCAAAATTATATAAGAAGTGAATATGATCATTGTGTTTACTTTAAGAAATTAAGTAATGGCATGTTCATTATCTTAGTGTTGTATGTTGACAATATGCTTTTAGCAAGCAAAAGCATAACAGAGATCAACAGGTTAAAGGCTTAGATGGTTAGGACGTTTGATATGAAAGATCTAGGAGCAGCAAGACAGATTTTTGGCATGGAGATTTTCAGAGACAGGAGCAATGGTAAGCTGTGGCTATCACAACAGAAGTATGTTGAGAAGATACTCTTGAGGTTTGGTATGAACAATGTGAAGCCTGTTTCAGTCCCTTTTACTTCCCATTTTAAGCTTTCTTCAAGTTTATGTCCTAACACTAATGAAGAAAAGGAATATATGTCTCGAATTCCATATGCCAATGTAGTAGGTTGTTTGATGTATGCGATGGTTTGTACTCGACCAGATATTTCACATGCATTTGGGGTTGTCAGCAAGTATATGGAAAATCCAGGAAAATAACACTGGTCAGCAGTGAAATGGGTGCTTCGGTATCTGAGAGGCACAAGTGATTATTGTATCACTTATAACAGAAGCAGTGAATATGTTTGTGGATATGTTGATTCCGATTTTGCAGGTGATTTGGATAAGAGAAGGTCAACTTCAGGGTATGTCTTTACTCTTGCAGGTGGAGCTATTAGCTGGATGTCAAAGCTACAGAACATTGTTGCTTTATCCACTACAGAAGCAGAATACATAGCTACTTCGCATGCTTGCAAATAAGCGTTTTGGTTGAAAGGTTTGTTTGGTGAGTTTGGTAGGTTGCAGGACAACATCAAGTTATTTTGTGATAGTCAAAGTGCAATTCACTTGGCTAAAAATCCCACCTATCATAGTAAATCAAAGCACATACCTATCAAATACCATTTTGTAAGACAAGTTATCACTGAAAGGGGAGTCTCTCTTGAAAAGGTGCATACAAAGGAAAACTGTGCAGACATGTTCATGAAACCAGTTTTGTTAGAGAAGCTACGATGGTGTCTGGCTTCTCTTGGCTTGCAGAAAAGATAAAAATAATAATGAAACAGGGTATCGAACTAATTGTTGTCAAGGTGGAGATTGTTGAGATTTTATTTCTTATTTTTAATTAAATCTGGAGGAAAATCTCATGTAGGTTACAACAATAGGATTTGTTGCTACATTCGCTCCATTAGTTTCTGATGAGGAGTTAATACATCCTATATTTGTTGTGAGAGAATTTATGAGTTGGTTGCCATTTCCAGCTATAAAATGTAAGCCCGTAGAGGCAAGTGTGCATAATGAGGAATGTGTTGTGAGGAAGAGCTGAGCAGATGAGAAACTCTGCTATTGTATTTCTGCAGTTGATTAATGAGATTGCCGATGCCCTGTTAGGTGGACGTAGCCCAGATTGGTTGGGCCACGTTAAAAATATGATGTCTTTATGTGTGTTTTAATGTTGTGTGTTCTGTACGTTTTATTTTGTTATTCCGCTGCTGAGCTGAACAATGATCACATGCCACATGTAACTATCCAAAATTTAAAATCATTCTTGATAAAAGTAAATGTACTTTAAACTATATATCCAAACAATAAAATATGTCCAAAATTTGTATCTCACATGAAAAATAAAAGTAAATATATATATCTAGTTCAATGTATAGTGTTAAAAGTATAAAGTTATATAGAAAAGTAAATATGAATGCATAGATAATACTATATATAAAAAAGTAAATTTAAGACTAGATCTATCAAATATAATGTTGCAAAAATGTGCACCATCCATCAAATACAGATGGATCTAGTGTCTCTTCCAACAAAGTCATGATCCTCGTGCTATCCTGTGAAGCATGAAGAACCTGTACACAATGTGTACAAACATTAAAATTTAATTTGAGAGTGCAAGCTTCTGTGATCCATAACATTTTAAATTCTAAATCTTCCGGGAAATCACATGAGAAATTTTAGAACCGACGCATTTTGAACTACCAACTGTAGTTCATCATCAGGATAACTTCAGTAAAACATTAAAATTTAATGTTTTAAAACTGAATGAGAATATAGAACTTCATGTCGAAAAACAAAATGAAAAAGAAAATCATGCAATACCTCATGTGGCTCCCTCTCCATTGTGTTTCGTTGCTCGTCTATGAAAACTTCCTCCACAGGAACATCTTCCACAATAAACTGTACAATATACACATGTACAAGTATATATATATATATATATATATATATATATATATAAAGTTAGACAACTTGTTCAAATGTTTCAAATGGTGTGGATGTTCCGATCTCCATCATACACTCCATCACTAGAGTCAGTGGAGAAGGGAAACCATCTCGAGGAACCTAAAATTCAAAAATTTTAAAAGTATAAAATAACTCAAGATCTAGATCTCAATTTATAATAAAATTTTTGAACTTTTGAATTTAAAACTTAAACATATTTAAGTGAAAATTTGAATACCTTTAATGGTCATTCTGGCACATATCCTAAGGGTGGCTCTGAAAGAAAATCTAAAGAAACCTAAAATTCAAAGAATTTAATATAACTGAAGATCTAGAGATCTCATTTTTTAATGAAACTTTTTAGCTGCAATATATAACTTAAAAAAATATTAAAAAGTGAAAAAAATTTCATACTTGTGATGGTGGATTTGGCACATCTCCCATGGAAGAAGAGGGTACCGCCATCCCAAAAGCATTGGACGAAATCAGAATGTTACCATTTAATTATATATACATGAACATGTATGCACAATTATTTATTTTAAAAATATTTCATCATGTTTCGATATATATAATAACAGATAAAAAAATAAGTGTACATCATCATGTTCACTTAAAAAAAACTAGCATGTGCCAACATATCATCTTGATGGTGAGACCATCTTGATTGTGTGATTGATGGTGACACCCATCTTGATTGTGTGATTGATGGTGAGACCCATGTCTGTGATATTAACATCATCTTCGTTCATCAAGCATGAACTACAAATGGTGTTAACATCTAATGATACATTTTTGTTAGATTAATGTATACAAATAATTGTATGTATATATGTATTTATTACAAATTGTACATGTGTTAAAGTAATCACCCTAACCATTAAAACATATCGATCCCATGCTCTCTTGCTCATGAATAATTAGGTCTTACCAACCATTGTGACAATTATTTTCATATGTTCTGAGATATTCAACACTCATGTTGTCTATCTCTTCATCTGTATGATACACAAAATTAGCATGTGAATTCTCACGTGCTCTTTGTCGACTTAGACAAACATCAACTCCACCCAGTCCACTTTGAACATTGATGATGACATCCATTTCTTCTCGAATAATTTGAGAAGTGGCATCCATCTCTGACCCCAAATTTTCGACACGGACAGGTCGACTAACTAATGGAGGCTGAGGGTGAGGCAACTAACCATCACGCTTAGTGCCCCTATGGTCACACAGTTGACCTTTTCCAGGACCAAAAAATTCAGAGGGAATGTCATTATAATTGGGTTTCATTCCAAATAATAATTCTACATAAAATAATTTTGTAAAATAAAGTGGAACCTCATCGTTCCATGGGAGTGTTCCATAGGAAGAATTTTAGGTCGCTATATTAATAGTGTAGTCCCTTATTATGTTAGTATAGCCCCCCTTATTGTTATTTTTGTACCCCTGTAACCCCAATATTGTTATTATTGTGGCCTTAAATTATTATTTTTAGGTCGGCTAGGATTACATTGTGGCCCCATGGAATCCTATATATAGAAGGAGGTTTTGGTCATTTATATCATCCAAGAATTGTTCATTTATGTAATGTATTGGAGGTTTCCCCGTCGAAGTGTCTTATTTCTAAGGCGTTGTTATCTCTTTTCTTCTATTTTTGGGGCTAGTTTCATAACATTTGGTATCAGAGCTTTGGATTCTAGGGTTTCGCTGCTCCAAACAGGTCATCATGGAATTTCCACTATAACATGTTTTTTACGAAGTTTTAGAAGCTAAAATTTTTAGAACATGAAGAAGAAATCTAGAGGAACAATGTTGCAAAATTTCAGAACTTGGTTCACAATATTTTTGGAGATATGGTCTATGGAAGTTAGGGGTTTTTGCAAGCTCTTGAATTTAATCTAAACAGGTAATCCATACATTTGCGCTATAAATGTTTTTCTACGAGGGTTCAGAAGCTGAACGTTTTAAAGAGAAAAAATGAAATCCTAAGGAACATTGGCGCAAAATTTCAAAGCTTGGTTCGCAATATTTTCGGATATATGGCTTGTGGAAGTTAGGTATTGTTCAGACTCCTGAATTTCATCTTAAAGAGGCGATCGTGGGAAAATATTCATAACCCTCTCTCTGAGCATCGGATTAGAATTCTATGAAAATTGGCTATAAGAACAAGAACTTTAATTTCCTGTCTATCAATTTAGAGCCTAAGGAGAAAACATTGACACGTGGCACGTCGTACAATTTTTCTCTACTGAACTAGTGCATAATTAGGTCATTGTGGGAGAATGGACATAACTTTTTCTTGAAGAATCAAAATCAGGTCATAGTTGTACCATTTGAAAGAGGATTAAGAGGGCTACCTCAAGGAATAATTTCAGATATTTAAGAGCTGCAATGACATATATAATCCAATTTCAATATCAAGCTCCTTAAAAGCAAGAAAAAGATGTGTATTTTTTTTCCGAATTGCATAAGTCTTGTTTGAAGAATCAATTTGAATTGATTCCAAGGGCATATTGTAGATATTGGGTTCTAAACAAATTCCCGTAAAAATAATTAAACACCTATTAAGCCTTTATAAGGCCCTACTATGACTCATGAAGATGAATAATTTCAATATGATCTATCCAAATTACAAGAGCAAGTGCACCAAATTTCGCTCTTGCAAAGAGCAGCAAAAAATGAAATGGAAGTTTTGAAGAAAGGCATGGAAGCGAAGATGGATGCTTTGAAGAATAATATGGATGGTTTGAATAAAGGCGTGGAAGCTAAGATGGAGGAAATGGAATAAAAAATGAAAGACAACATGGAAAACATGAAGAATGATCTAAAAGCAGATATGGAAGGTTTGACAAAGTTGATACAAGAAATGGTTCCTAATGGTGAAAAGATAGTAGAGGAAACTCGTGACGAGAAAAAAATACATGTTAATCATGATTTCATAAACTCTAATGTTGGATTGAAGAACCACCATATTCCAAAGACGGATATGAGGAATTTTTATGGCAAGGATCCCATAACATGGATACTACAGATGGAGCAATATTTTGATCTCAATAATGTGCAAAACACACAAAAGGTATGCATTGCAACTTTGCATTTAGAACAAAATACATTCGTATGGTATCGATGGCTTTGATCCCATAAAAAAATTTTCACTTGGTCAATTTTTATAGAGGAAATGAAAGCACATTATGAGGATACAAAGAGCAACACCTTCTTTAGCCAATTGAGAAATCTCAAACAAAAGGGTTTAGTGGCGGATCACATTGAGGACTTCCAAAAATTGAATATAAGTGTAACTGATATTCCAGAGGAACATATGGTTGATGTCTTCATAGGGACTTTAAAGGATAACATCCAACATGAAGTTCGCGTTTGAGAACCTGATTCATTGGAGAAGGCATTCAAGTTGGCAAGAAAAACTGAATGTAAAATTATGGTGACAAGGAAGCCTACCACTCACATCTATAAAGATGAAAGTGTTGCTACTCCTAGACTTCCACAACCTACAAGCTTGACAGCACAACAATTGGAAGAAAAAAGAGCAAAAGGGCTTTGCTACAGTTGTGATAGAAAATACACTAAAGGTCATAAGTGTGCTGAGAAGAAATTATTTTACATAGATTGTGAAGAGGAGAAAGAAAATGAAGAAGAAACTTCAAAACTAGAGGATATAAACCAGGGAGAAACCCTAGAATAAGAAGAAATAAATCGGACCATATCATGTAATGCATTGGCAGGAATTACCACTCCTCAAAATATCAAGATAGAAGGACATATCAAGAAGAAAAAGGTAATATTGTTGATTGATTTGGGTAGTACCCATAATTTTATTCATTGTAAGGTAGCTAAGGAATTGAATTGTTTCTAGTACCCAGCACCAGAATGTCAAGAGATGGTTGCAAGTGGAGAAACTATAAATTTCTCTGGAAAATTCCATAATATCAAGCTAGCCATGGGGGAATATGTATTTAATAGTCGAATGCTTTCCATCCCAATGGGAGGCGCTAATGTTGTACTAGGAGTACAATGGTTACAATCTTTGGGGACGGTAGCTTTTAATTTTCAAGAAATTTTCTTGAAACTTTTTTCGGAAGGAAAGGAAATTGAATTACGGGGTATCGCAAGGAAGCCAGGAAATATGTCCAAAAGAGAGAAATTGAACGTATGATTGCAGTAATGTTAGACGCTAGTATAATTCAACCTAGTCAAAATTCTTTCTCTTCTCCAGTAGTATTGGTGCACAAAAAATATGGATCATGGCGCATATGTCCGAATTATAGGGAGCTCAATAAGCTCACTATTAAATATAAATTTCCCATTCTTTTGATTGATAAATTATTGGATGAATTACATGGAGCAATTTATTTTACCAAATTGGATATTTGTTCAGGGTATCATCAAATTAGAACGAAGACTGAAGATATTCCGAAAACAGCATTTCGAACTCGTGAGGGTCATTATGAATTTTTGGTCATGCCTTTTGGCCTTACCAATGCACCTTCTACATTCCAAGGGTTGATGAAGTCCATTTTCAGCCCCTTCGTTAGAAAATTTGTGCTAGCATTTTTTGATGATATACTAATCTACAATAGGTCTTGGAAGGATCATGTTCAACATGTTGACATGGTGCTCAAGCTATTGCAGGAGAAACAATTATATGCAAAAGCATCCAAATGTTTCTTTCGAGTACAAGAGGTGGAATATCTAGGTCATATTGTATCTCACGAGGGTGTTAAGGTAGACCCTAACAAAAGTAAATCCATTAAGTAATGGAAAGTCCCCACAACCATAAATCAATTGCGAGGATTTCTCGGGTTAACAGGGTATTATCGCAAGTTTGTTAATAATTATGGGAGAATAGCAGCACCTCTAACAACACTATTGAAGAAAGATGCATTTTCATGGACTCCTGAAGAAACTAAGGCCTTTGAACATATTAAAGAGGCAATGTACCTAGCACTAGTCATAGCTACACCAGACTTCACAAAAACATTTATTGTGGAATGTGATGCCTCAGGAAATAGAATTCGTGTTGTTTTAATGCAAGAAGGAGGACCCATTGCTTTTGAAAGTAATTCAATCAAAGGAAATTATTTACAAAAGGTTATTGATAAGAAGGAAATGTTGGCAATACTACATGTACTAAAGAAATGGAAACCTTACCTAATGGGAAGACACTTCAAGGTAAAAACTGATCATGATAGTCTTAAACACTCTTTGGAACAAATAATATCTTTAGAAGAGCAGCAAAAATGGGTCACAAAGATGTTGGGTTATGAATTTGAAATTGTCTACAAAAAAGCGAAGCTAAATGTTGCTGCATATGCACTCTCAAGAAAGGATGAAGAGGTGGAAGCATTGCTTTGTGCCATTTCAATTATCCAACCAGATTGGATAACCGAAGCAAAGGGTGAATGGAAGAAGGACGAAGAAGTGTGGACTCTCATTCAAAAGTTGTAGCAAGATCCTAGTACATCTGATATATTTAGTTGGAAAAAAGATTCCTTATGGTACAAATATTGCTTATATATTTGCAATAATTCCAAACTAAAACAAAATATTCTTTTGGAATTGTACACTTCTCCTTTAGGAGGACACTTGAGATTTTTTTAAAATTACCAGAGGGTGAAGAAAGAATTTTTTTGGGATGGCCTTAAATCTGATAATCAAAATTTTGTGGCAGAATGTTTGGTTTGCTAGCAAAATAAAGTTTAGACGATTAAGACCGCGGGTCTTCTACAACCTTTATCCATTCCAAGTCAATGTTGGGAGGAGATTCCAATGGATTTTATCACAGGTTTACCTAAGTCTAAAGGAAGGAGCGTCATCATGGTGGTAGTTGATAGACTTACCAAGTATGTACACTTTTGTGCATTATCTCATCCATCTAAAGCGAGTACAGTTGCTACCACATTTATGGAAACAATTCAAAAGTTACATGGAAACCCAAAGATTATTGTAAGTGATAGAGATCCCATTTTTACAAGAAATTTTTGGACGAAATAATTTTTTTGTTTGGGTACTCAACTAGCTCATAGCTCATCTTATCATCCTCAATCCGATGGTCAAACAAAGATAGTGAATAAATGTTTGGAAGGATATATTCATTGTTTTGTATCTAATAAGCAAGCACAATGGGTCAAGTGGTTACCTCTTGTTGAATGGTGGTATAACACTTCCTTCCATACTGCAGCAAAAAATGACTCCATTTATGGCACTTTATGGATATCATCCACCATTCATCACATCTTCTTTAAGGGAAAATTCTAGGGTTCAAGCAATGGAGGATTCAATCGAGCATCAACAAGAAGTTCTCCAACTCTTGAAGGATAACCTAAATTTTTCACAAAATCGAATGAAACAACAGGCAAATCAACATCGTAGTGAAATAATTTTTGATGTGGGAGACTGGGTATTTTTATGGATACAACCATACAAACAAATTTCCCTCAAGCAAGTTAAGAAGGAAAATAAATTATTATCAAATTACTATGGTCCTTATAAGGTTTTATAAAATATTGGTACTATGGCATACAAATTGGAGCTTCCTGCTTCTTCACGAGTGCATCCAGTTTTCCATGTTTCATGCTTAAAAAAGGTTATAGGGGACAAACCTCCAATTCAAACAATATTTCTAGAACTTGATGAGGAAGGAAAAACCATATTGGAACCTGAAGCAGTCATGGAAACAAGAACTCGACAACTATGAAATCAATCAATTTCAGAGTATCTCATCAAATGGAAGAGCTTACCAACTGAATATTCTACATGGGAGGATGGGAATTTTATACAAAAGCACCCGGAGCTACTAAAGCATTGAGGACAACACTTGTTTGAAGGAGAGGGGCATGTTAGGTCCCTATATTAATAGTGCAGTCCCTTATTACGTTAGTATAGCCCCCCTTATTGTTATTGTTGCACCCCTGTAACCCCAATATTGTAATTATTGTGCCCTTAAATTATTATTGTTAGGTCAGCTAGGATTAAATTATGGCCAGAGTAGGATTACATTATGGCCCCATGGACTCCTATATATAGAAGGAGGTTTTGGTCATTTGTATCATTCAAGAATTGTTCATTTATGTAATATATTGTAGGTTCCCCCTCGAAGTGGCTTATTTCTAAGGCGTTGATATCTCTTTTCTTATATTTTTGGAGTTGGTTTCATAAGAAAGAAAGGTGCCTATCATACAAATGGCTAGCTACATCAGGGTGCTTGAAATATTGCACCTTGAGAATATTTCTTTTCAGCCCTTCATTGAAATTAAACATAGACTTGGCCATTTATGTTGTAACTCTTTGTTTAACTACCTCCCATGTATCAAAATCCATCATTGTTTCTTTTCATTTTCTCATCACTTCTACATAAGTATCAGTGGTTGGCCCAAGATTTAGGTACACATATACTAGTTTGCTTAAAGAGTGAGTAAATATTTCCAATCTTTCTCAACTCTCAGGAGGGAGTTTCAAAGACACGATATCTCTCTTCAATTTTGAATGAAGATGTTGACACCTTTGTAAGTTGCATTGCTGCATGTTTGATTCCCAAGGTATATCATAAATGCAGATGGATAAGTCATGGTTATTGTACAACCTTCTTCTCGAATAACACGTTCTGTCCTACATCTTTTTTGAGCAACATTTTCACCCTCTACATCAATGTATAAAATTTTTTATATTAAAAAAACATGTAAACAAATTTGTACAAATTGAATGAAAATAATATTCAGATTGATGGCCACCTTGATAGGGTTGGCTAGCATCTTGCCCACCGTGAGACTGTTGAGAACCATAATGACCACCGATTGCTTGAGAATCAACGCGACCATTCGAATATTGGCCTATGGGGGAACTCATATCACCACCCTCACGGGATTGGCCACCACCTATTGATGGCCCTACAAGGGAATGTTTACCACCACCAACCTCACAAGACGAGAGAGACGCTTCAAAAAAAATATGAATTTATAATCAATTCAAAAATACATTCATACATATAAATACATGTACATATGCATTGATCAAATTGCGTGAACTGTACCACGACTGTGTGAACCATCGCCATGATCCATTGATTGAGTAGACACCCTTATCCTTCTAACTCCGAAAAAATAAAAAATAAAACTTATTAAAAACTAATTTAACTCACAAAATTGATAAAAAATCAATTAAATATGTACACACATGTATGTATGGAGATAATATTATTTTTAAATACCATGAACATCCCTGGATTCATGATCCCCCTCTCTCGTAGAGGCATGGGATTCTATTGATATTCGCCTTTCATTCTCCATGATATATATGGATATATCTACAATAGACATTTAAAATTATTTTTAAATTACTATTTAAATTAAATTCAAAATATTTCAATAATTAATGTAATTTAGTGTACAAAAATTATTTAAAACACAACTTTCAAAGCAGTAATTCATTTGTGAAACTCAATTTAAAAAAAAATTGTTGAAATCCTCACATTTTAATTTCATAAAAATGTGAAGTTCACCACGTTGCGCTTTACATGGTGGGAGCACACTTGGTATATAATTGGAAAAAACACATGGTAATTAAAAATGATGCATTTATAAGTAAAAAACACATATATATCAAAGATATGTTACAATGTCCATCAATAAATTTTGAAGGAGAGTGTCTCAACACTACTTCATCTTTCAGAGATGAATCTTGAATTTTTGAAGGAGAGCATCTCAACACTAATTCATCTTTGATAGATGAATCTTGAATTGGCATTGCCCTGTATAATACTAACTCATCTATTAATTCATCTTTGATAGATGAATATTGAATTGGCATTGCCCCACACAATAGATCACTATACATCTTATTAACATTTGCACAATGTCTTATACTAAAAAAATGAAATTGGCTAACAATATTGTTTGCTTTTATATGTAGTTGTTTTAGCCTCTCCTTCTTAACTTGGTACATGCCTTTCATCTGATTGCACACAAGTTCAGAATTGGTGAAAACTACTATTCCGTTTGATCCATACTCCCTAGTTGTTCCCAAGCCTTATATCAATGCAATATAATATGCCTCATTGTTTTTTATTCTTCCCGGTATACACATTTTCCTTTGGAGGATATTATTAGTCACAATATTGCAAAGCACATATGTAATCACTGCTTTCCCTGGGTTGGGACAGCAAGAAAAATCTATGCATAATGTCCATTTTTCAACCATATTTAATGAGTTTTTCTATCCCTGAAAAAAAAAAATTCAATAAAATTTATTAAATTAAAATTTATTTTAAATGCATGGGAGAAATGACATGTGCATGGTTTTCCTTAAAGTTTGCCTTAAATTTTATGGGAGAAATCACATATAAAAATGACATGCTTTAAATTTTGCCTTGCTTATAGTTTAAGGGAGAAATGACATGTACATGGTTTTCATTAATGTTTTCCTTATAGTTTATGGGAGAAATGACATATAGATGATAGAGAAATGACATAGAATTGACATGCCTTAAAGTTTTCATTAAATTTTATGGGAGAAATGACATGTATGCACATGGTTTTCCTTAAACTTTGCCTTAAAGTTTATTGGAGAAATGAAATGTACATGGTTTCAAAAACACTAGAAAACTCCTTACAAGTTTATTGGAGAAATGACATGTACATGATTATCCTTAAAATTTGCCTTGAAATAACATGTACATGGTTATCCTTAAATTTGTCATTTTGTTTATGGGAGAAATGGGAGAAACGACCTGTATGTACATGGTTATCCTTAAATATTGCCTTAAATTTTATGGCAAAAATGACATAGAAATGACATGTACATGGTTATCCTTAAATTTTGCCTTGAGTTTATGGGATAAATGACATGTATATACATGTTTATCCTTAAAAAATTTCAAATTTAGGGGAGAAATGATATGTATGGGATAAATGACACATGTACATGCTTTGCCTTAATGTTGATGGGATAAATGACATAGAAATGACATGTACATGGTTCCAAAAACACTAGCAAATGCAATGGGAGAAATGACATGTATGTACATGGTTATCCTTAAAGTTTTCCAAGTTTATGGGAGAAATGACATGTACATGGGAGAAATGACACCTGTACATGGTTTTCCTTAAATTTTATGGGAGAAATGACATAGAAATTACATGTTCATGGTTACAAAAACGCTAGAAAATGCAATGGGAGAAATGGGAGAAATGACGTGTATGTACATCGTTATCCTAAAAATTTTTCAAGTTTATGGGAGAAATCACACATGTACATGGTTTGCCTTAAAGTTTATTGGAGAAACGACACAGAAATTACATGTACATGGTTCAAAAAACACTAGAAAATTCCTTAAAGTTTATGGGAGAAATGGCATGTATAGAAATGTATATTACAATGAAGAACTTATATTTAGATCTGTTCCAGAGATTAACTGTATGGAAATTTGCTGGATATGTCACCTTTTAGAAAGGATGAGATCCAGAGGCTACCTGGACCTTTACAAACTCTACCTTTAGAACTTGTATAAGTTAACACTCAAAAGAGTGACTCAAATCCTATAGAAGTTTAGCCACTTTAGGTTCTCACCAAGGTTTTTAGGCCTTAAAGTTTTCCTTGAGTTTATGGGAGAAAGCCTTGAGTTTGTGGGAGAAATGACATGTGCGTGGTTTTCCTTAAAGTTTATGGGAGACATCACATCTACAAATGACATGCCTTAAAGATTTCCTTGCCTAGAGTTTAACGGAGAAATGACATGTACATGGTTTTCCTTATAGTTTATGGGAGAAATGACATGGAAATGACAGAGAAATGACATATAAATGACATGCCTTAAAGTTTGCATTAAATTTTTCCTTAAAGTTTATTGGAGAAATGAAATGTACATGGTTACAAAAATGCTAGAGAAAATGCCTTAAAGTTTATTGGAGAAATTACATGTACATGGTTATCCTTAAAGTTTGCTTTGAAATGTCATGTACATGGGTATCTTTAAAGTTGGCCTTGAGTTTATGGGAGAAATGGGAGAAATGACATGTATGTACATGGTTATCCTTAAAGTTTTCCTTAACATTTATTGGATAAATGACATAGAAATGACATGTACATGGTTATCCTTAAAGTTTTCCTTGAGTTTATGGGAGAAATGGGAGAAATAACATGGATGTATATGGTTATCCTTAAATTTTGCCTTAAAGTTTATGGGATAAATGACATACAAATGACATGTAAATAGTATGCCTTAAAGTTTGCAAAATTATCTTATGCACTTGCTAAAACAACTAGTGGCAGGGTTGATGAAGTTATGTCAAAAGTCACACCTTAATGAGTTTGTCGGAGAAAAGTAAAGTAAAGTTTAACATTTTACAATATTAGAAAAGTAAATGACAACACTAGGAGAGGAAGCATCATGTAAGGTGTAAAATTTATTAATCATTTAAATTTGATAATTTAATGTCATTTTTTGGCTTGTAATATCAATCATCCTTGATATGTACAAGAATTTTACAACTTTAACATCTATCTACACACTATCATCATATCATTACATACATAATATAGATTAGTAATATCCATTACATCATAAAAAACTCAAATTTTAACATTTTACAAGATTAGAAAAGTAAATGTACATAATATTGATTAGTAATATCCATTACATCATAAAACAATCCACTTTTAACATTTTACAAGATTAGAAAAGTAAATGACAACAGTAGGAGAGGAAGCATCATGGAAGGTGTAAATTTAGGCACATTAATAAAAAATAGTAAGCATCGACATAAATATGAATACAGTGGAAAACCTATAGTAGAATTATGGTAAGAATCCAAGGGTTTTCATTACTCAAATAAACCATTTCTATTAATCATTCCTATTAACATCATGTCTCCAAATGCATAAAATGATAAACTATAGCCAACATGCATTTCACCTTTTTCATAGAATACCATTCAATTTCACTTCATATGTATTTCTAGAATTCATTTTTCCGACCACTATCAAAGGTATCCAATGTAATTATATCAACTTACAAAGAATCAATGTTTTTTCACTTCCATAAAAAGGTAGAAGAAAATTTGTGTGCATCTACTATAGGAAATAGACAATAAGGAAGGTATAAAAATCCATCCTATAACACATTGTTTTCAATTCTTTGAGGAAAACTGATATCTAATAATCAAACAAGCTCTTATGTACACATGAATCAACCATATTTATCTATTTCAATCCATTGTACACAATTAAAAAAATAGTAAGTCTATGGGTCTGGATTCCCTAAACCTTGTTAAAACTGTCATTTGATGTAAAGTGTGGATTCTAACAGGATGGTTATGGGTCTTTCTATATAAACTATATCTATTTCTTCTAAACATTTTCTGAACTACGGGTCTGGATTCCCTAAACCTTGTTCAAGCTGTCATTTGATGTAAAGTATGGATTATACCAAGATGGTTATGAGTCTTTTTGTAATAAACTCTTTGTATGTATTCTAAACCTTTTCTGAACATTTTCTGCAAATATTAATTTCTATAAATAATATCCCCATCTAACTAATATAAAGGTATAAATTCTTGAAATATATAACTTGTATAAATAAGATTTCAAAGGATCGGTTCTAAATACTAATAAAAAGGTAGCGAGGTTTCTCCATAAAAAAGAAAAGGTAACACATTATTTTCAATTCTTTGAGGAAAAGTGATATCTAAGAATAAAACAATATCTTATGTAAAAATAAATCAACCATATTTAGCCATGTCAATCCATTGTACACATTTAAACACTCCGTTGAAATACAAAGGCAATCTAACAAAGGTCCTAGGAAGCAGCATAACACAAATACAACCTACAATCTTAAGAAAGAACATAGTTGTGAGTTGGTGCTCATAAGAAGAACACATAGTTGTTAGATCTACAAAATTTGAAGGAAAGAATAGATATATTAGATATGTAGAGGTTGAAGGAAAGAATTGAGATATTAGATCTGTAAAGGTTTAAGGAAAGAACATTGTTTTCAATTCTTTGAGGAAAATTGATATCTAAGAATAAAAAAATCTCTTATTTACACATGAATAACCCATGTTTATCAATTTCAATGTATTGTACACAACTAAACACTCTGTTGAAAAACAAAGACAATCTAACAAAGGTATGAGGAAGAAAAAAAACAACAATACAACCTACAAGATTAAGAAAGAAAAAATTTGTGAGTTGGTGCTCATAAGAAGAACACAGAGATATTATATTTTATCATTTCTGGTGGACAAGATTCATGGATACATTTTGAATCGATCAAAGTGTGAACACCTTCCATTTCTCCTTTTGAATAGATTAGTGATTGGTGGTTCTAAATTCCTCCTTGTGAAGGCATATTTTCTGGGTACATATCTTTGATTTGATTTGTAATCTCTAACTCACCATAACTTGGTATTACAATCATGGAATGTGGGCATAGGGGAAAAACTACAGAATGATTTTTTCGGCCTTCCTCCAAGTGCGTGTATGAAAAAATATCTCGCTCAAAGTATCAAAATGTAAAAAAACCAATATATATTAACAGAAAGAAAAAAGATATTAGATCTACAGAGGTTGACTTAATTCATTTTACACAATTAAACAAACAATAAGTCTACAGGTCTAGACTCCCTAAACCTTGTTTGAACTATCATTTGATGTAAAGTATGGATTCTAACGGGATAGTTAGGGGTCTTCATGTCCTAAACTATTCATATTTCTCTCTAAACCTTTTCTGAACATGTTCTACAAATAGTAATTGTTATTAATAATATCCCCATCTAACTGATATAAAGTTATAACTTCTCTAAATATCTAACTTGTATAAAGAAGGTATAACATATATAAATAAGATCACAAAAGTTGGGTTCTAAATACTAGTAAAAATTCACTGAGGTTTCTCCATCAAAAAGAAAATATAACACATTTTTTTCAGTTCTTTTAGGAAAAATAATATCTAAGAATCAAACAAGCTCTTGTGTACAACACAAATCAACCATATTTATCCATTTCAATCCATTGTACATAAATAAAAAACTTCTACAACAAATTATTTTTTGGATTAGTCTACTTGGAGATGAAGATGACAATAAAAAAGGACAAGGTAAGCCAAAACGACAAAAAACGACAACAGGCAGGGCACAACAACAGTAAACGGTAGCAAGCAGGCCGCAATGAGGACAAATATTGTTGAACCTGTGAACAAAAAAATAGAAAAAACATTAGAAATGACAAAAATAAAAATTGAAAAAAGAAACACAGGTAGCAAGTTTCACCTCCTCACCCTTTCAACAGCAAACACCAGTGCAACGACTAACAATGAAGATCAGACAATGGTAACAACCAAACTGTAACAAGCCCAAAACCTCTCGAGGTTTACGAGCCAATATATTTGTAAGAAACTTTTTGGCCGAATTATTTTCAAAAGGTGGGCCGAAATAATAATCCAGTCAAACTAATAGTTTGGCCGAACTTTGGTTTCCAGTTTTCCCATTTGCGGCCAAAAATATATTTACCCACTCCGTCAATACATCTTCAATGTCAACGACAGAATGAGTTCAGCCAAACTTTCTAATAGTTAACTGGAATTTTATAAAAGTTCGGCCCAACTATTGGAAAAATGAATTTTCCACCCGCATTTCTCATGAAAGTGTAACCCACCTTCACGAGTTTACCCTATATCTAAGTGTTATGGACTATATTCGTACCCTTAACGCAATTGGGTTGCACCAATAGTCAAGGAACAATTCTAAGAAATTATTAATACATTTAAGAGACAAGCCACTACAAGGAAAATACCCTCTAGCGAATTATTTTGAGGAACCCCTTATAAAAATACCCCAAACATCCGTTTGTAGTGGAGGTTACTAGAGGAGGTTGGTCGGTGGAGGTTGTTGCGGATTTTTTTAGTCTGGTGCACTTATCATCCTAAACCACACCAGTGCGTTCAACAAGAGAAAGCACAAGTGCACAAAAAACATTGGAACACCGGGACACCATGCGCTCCGTACAAACCCTCCATGTGCATCTTATTAATGTACCGCACCGGTTCTTCACAAAGATTCCACATTGGTACATCCTAAAACCCCACACCAAAATTGAAACCACCTGGTGCGGTCTTAAGAAACTGCACCGGTTTGCCTATAAAACACCACGCATCGGGACAAGGTTAAACAAAAAAAAAAGCACAGCCAAAAAGTCACATTTTTCAATTTTTAGTGTTCCAAAGCTATCAAGCATTGCTGCAAATTTTCTTTGTCTAAGGTGCCCTGACATCGGTGCTTCCATTGCACCCATTGCACAAACTGCTGGTGTGCATTGCCCACCAATCTCCATTTTGAATTTTGCAAAATTGTGGGAAAATTTAGTTTTGCAAATTCTACATCCAATATGCTTCCTCTAAGGCCAAATGTACAAGTATTTTTCTTGTTTTTCCATAGTTAAGCCTTTTAGCAGATTAGAATTTTAAATTAGGTTAAAATTAACCTTAAAAAAAAAATCCCACGTGGTGCGCTCAAGTCGTTTGGCTCGCACCGGTTCAAGGTGCTGCCTATAAATTTACAGGTCGCACCACAACCGGTGCTAATGGTATCCACACTAGTTTTGGGGTGGTACCGAAAGGTGCATAGTAATATTTTAAAATTTAAAAAAAGTGTGGTGCGGTCGGTTACCTGGCCGTACCGTTGACCCTATGGAATAGCAGCAATGTGGTGTGTTGACTGAAATATCCACCCTAGGGTGGGTAATTTTGTTAGCGCATCGCATCCTGGCATTTCGACATGGTCAATAGTGCGACCTTGTAAAATAATACACCGTTGAATATGTACTGATGTCAGGAGGTCGATGTGCTGACCAAACTATACACCCCGGGGTGTATAGTTTGGTCAGTGCACTGCCCTCTCAACACTGTTCCAAAGTCAATGGTGTAGTCTGTTATACCACCACACTGTTGACTTTGGAACAATGCTAGGAGGACAATGCACTAAACATTTACATCTACACCAGCTCTAGTCCACTGCAAATTTTCTGGGGTGCCACCTCAAGTGCGCGACAAAAAAAGACACACTGTGACCGGTGCATGCCTATTTTTTTTGGTACACAGACTATTTTTTTTTTTCAAAAAAAATTATATATGTATATTCCTAAATACATGTCTCATTTAATAAAAAAAAATTATTTAATATGTCAATCATTCAAAGATGTGAAAGGTGAGAAGAGAGGGAACAACAACAACAACAAGCGAGCCAGTATAACATGGTTCTCCTGTGGGAGGCATGAGAGAGGGAGAGAGATGCATATTGGCACCCTATTACAGCAACTACCCAGGGGCTCCTAAGGCGTGTAGGCATCCTCAAGTTCTATGAGGAGGCTACTTCCCTAAAGAGCGAAGGTTTTTTTTTGCGAAATCTTATCCGTAGGTGGAATGCCCACCTACAGGCTTTCTAGGTTTTTCCTAAATAGTGGTACGCACCCACTGAGGAGGAAATTTATTTCATTACAGGGCTATCGAGGAGAGGGGTGGATTTTCCCTCATTCCTAGAGGTTCCAATTAACTATGTAACATGAAGTCAGTTGATGTACTCCCAAATATACATTAGCACGGATATATTGTCTCCTTCAAATTTTCATGTCTCCGGAGGTTAGTTACGTATTGCTTCATTTGGTAGTGAGGAGGTGAGGTCCCTCTCAGTTCTAATTTTGACCATTTCACACAACACCATCGACAATAAACACATTAGTTTCCCACTTCTATATTATGTTGATTCTTTAGTACTTGAGCCACGACTTGTCAGGTGGTCTGCCATTTTTAACATAGTTACCGATGAAATAGGTAACTGAACTAGTACCTACTTTTTTGAGGTAGCAAAAAAGGAACCCAATTTTGAAAAGTGGTGATGCAAAATCACCTCGTTTTTTTTTTGGCATATTTTTGACACTTCATTTTTTTTATTTATGAAGTATGAACATTTGTTTTAAAATGTTAGTGATTTTCATGATAATTTTGAAAAGTGTTAATGCATCATCAACCATTTTTTTTAGAGTGGTGATTTTCATGCTAATTTTGAAAAGTGTTGATGCAACATCAACCATTTTTTTTAGAGTGGTAATTTTCATGTTGGTAATAAAACATAAAAATAAAATAAGAAAAACATGACAAAAAAAACTCTAATATAAAAAAATATATGAAAATAATAAAAAAATGAATAAAAATGTAAAAAAAAAAAAATTAACTTGTAAAAAAAAAACATATAAACAAAAATAAATAAATAAAACAAAAAATTTTGAAAATTAAGTAAAAAATGGGAAAAAAATACAAAAAGAAGACATAATTTAAAGAAAAAAAACAAAAACTAAACCAAAAAAATAAAAAACATCAAATTTTTTTTCTAAGTTATTAAATAGGCAGACCTGGGAAGGTCAATTCCGGGAATCGACCTCGGGAGGTTGATTTCGGGAATCAACCTGAGGAGGTCGATTCTAGGAATCCACCCGGGGAGGTCAATTCCTGGAATCGACCTTGGGAGGTCGATTCCCAGAATCTACCTTGGGAGGTTGATTCCCGGAATCAACCTAGGGAGGTCGATTCCCGGAATCAATCTAGGGAGGGTGATTCCGAGAATCAACCTAGGGAGGGTGATTCCTAGAATTGACCTAGGGAGGTCAATTATTGGAATCGACTTGGTGAGGTCGATTGCCATAATCTACTTGGGAAGGCCGATTCTCAAGCACAAGGGACGGTCAAATTCCATTTTTCTTCAGAGCTATTTTGTTTATTTTTTGAGAGGTTTCCAGAGACAATGCTTACTTTTGTTCTACATCCACATAGGTTGATGTTGCATGCACGGATGCACATTTGGGGAAATATGATGTCCAAGTGGGGTGAGATTTAGTTTTCCATGAGGATATCACGTGATGTATTGGAGTTGCTAGCCAGTGTTGACGAGAATCCCTTTGTTATGGTTCCCTGTTCTTATGTTTGTTTGGATTGGCGAGGGTGTGCCAACATCCCCTTCACAGAGGATGAGTCGCCGAATGATAGAGGTAATATTACTGTTTTATGATTTATCCTAACATGTTATTTAACTTTTTTTTATTAAATTGTGTAATGAAATTGTCTAATTATTGTTGTGTACTTGTATATATTTTGCAGACATTGGATCTTTTGATGGGGAGGACATTCAAGTGCCAAAAAATGATCGAGGTGTGGATCTTGATGATGATCAGGATATGCCAGATGTCAAGGATCATGAGGCTGGTGCACATAGACCTCCTCCTACTGGTGTGTCGCCATCTCATTTTTCTAGGCGTGGTAGGCTTGATAGTAGATTGAGGATGGAGTTGGGAGACCAACTCTCTGCATTGTTTGTTGAGGCGGGAGTCAGGCCCGCTACTATGAGAGACATACAGGCCAATGGTAGGCTAGTAAATATGTGGTGAGGAATGTCGCATGACATGTACAACCTAATGCGGTATGTCATAGGAGATACAACCTTAGTTACATGGTTGAGTAGGGCCCTTGCACATTATAGTGTGGTTGATACGTAACACGTGATCAACAGTCTGCGAGAAGGGACACATCATCAAATGATCATGATTAGGGGAGTGATAATCGTTCACCTAGTGCCACACCAGATGAGGAGCTTCCACTAGCATCGACCAACAGTCATCATGGAGAGAAGGCTAGACCATTGGCCACGTCGAGTTAGCAGCCTGTAGCATCTAGCAGTACTCATGATCATGAGCAAGCTGGACCATCGACCATGTCGAGTCATCACCATGAGCAGCCGACAATTGATCTTGATCAGCATGAGGTACAAGTACTAATCAACAGGCACGTGATGATCAATATGTATCTGAGCTTGTCGAGGCTGCACCATTGACTGAGAAAGCCTCAACTACTACTGCTATTGATGATGTACCACTAGCTGATATATGTCATTTATATTAGAGTTGTAAATTTTTGACATTATTCAGTTATATATATATGGTCCATGTATTTTATGTTCATGTCGTAGTTGTACTTAATTTACATGTTGGTGATCATCATGATGTGTATATTGTTAGGTCATGTTAGATATATTCATTTAATTTGCAACTTGCAGATAGATGTGTATGTGATAGCAGTTATTTCACATGAGTTGTATATTTTAGGTTTGTGTTGTGATGATCTTATACAATGCTAATTGTGTTTTGTTAGATGATCCTGATCATGATGATGTTAGTGAATTTGAATGTGTTTTTAGTCGAATATGATGTTTGTATGATGGTTATCATGATCATGATGTTTATTAATTAATTTAATATTAAATGATCATGATATTGTAAAATTTTAATTGTAATTCTAATTGTGTGTAAAATTCTAAAATTGTAATTGTATTTGTAATTGTAAATTTTATGTAAAATTCTAATACTCTAAAATTGTAATTGTATGTGAAATTGTAAAATTGTAATTGTAATTGTAATTCTAATTCTAATTGTATGGAAAATATTTGTAAAATTTTAATTGTATTGATTGTAATTGTAAAATGCAATTGTATGTAAAATTGTAAAATTGAATTGTAATTTTAATTGTAAGTGTATGTGAAATTGCAAAATTGTAATTGTAATTGAAATTGAAATTTTAATTGTAAGTGTATGTAAAATATTTGTAAAATTTTAATTGTATTAATGTGAAAATTTTAATTGTATTAATGTGAAATGATTTTTTTAAAAATTTTAAATTTGTAAATTTGTAAAATTTTAAATA
Organism: Pinus albicaulis; assembly: GCA_034641835.2. Taxonomy (NCBI): domain Eukaryota; kingdom Viridiplantae; phylum Streptophyta; class Pinopsida; order Pinales; family Pinaceae; genus Pinus; species Pinus albicaulis. Next base: position 270,778,321 of record CM076573.1, read on the forward strand.
ATTGTAAAATAATAAATCTAAAATAATATGAATTTTTGTAACACAATAAAGTTTAGAAAATAACGCCAATAAATTCACGTACTTTAGAATTATCATTAGTTTATTATGACCTTACATACAAAAAAAAAGAACTCTATACAGTACGCCATTTTTTTTTAGATCAACATAATTGCAAATTACCAACTGAAATATTGATTTTAACATTAACACAATGCAAATTACCAATTACATCAAAATACATATTTATATATTAATGTTTCGAAAAACCCATCTTAAAAAGTATAAATATCGATGAAATAACACATGTACCATATCACTATCAGTTCTCATGATTACCCTCATTATCTCCCAACTTGTATGGCATTATAACACTATTGTTCTAAAAAATATGTTTTGATCTAGGGTCATGTCTCAACACGAACCACCAAATCCTATTCAACACATCTGGGTAAAAAAACACCTAGTTGCAATGTTTTGAGAAAACATAGGGCTCCTTAGCTTCATCCCACATCTTTCTAGAGTTGATACATATCATCTTGCTATCGTCATCCTCCTTTACATTATTCCGATCAAAGGTGTCCCACCACTTGCACCTAAAAATAACACATTGGAAAGAAGAGAAATCCACTTCAATGATCTCTTGTATCTTTTCGATGTAGACTAACATCCCTCATACTATGTTTTGATCACGGTGGCTAGATCGACTAGATTGATCAAACTCAGCTTCCACTCCATAACCTTGTGTGATGTTTCTAGCATCGACATTTTATGTGCCAAAATGGTGTCCATATGCCCACATAGATGGGAAAAAATTCACCTATTATAAAAAAGTTAAAAAATAATAGTGTCATGTGTATTATAATAACCCAACAGTTAAAATATGAAATATATATGTAATTACATTTGAAAAGTGCATTATTAAGTTTCAAATGTACATATAAATTAAATAGATTATTACTGAGTTGTTGCGCCCAATCTCTATACTTAGCGCATCCTCTTCAACATGCGGGTAACGACCAGTTGCACCATATTTCTCTCTAACTTGGTTAGCAACCCAAATGTTGGGGCATATTTTTGGCATATTTTCTTTTAAATGATCGGGATAAGGCACACTTCTACCATTCAACCGTCTGAATTATTTCCTGTGACTATCCCATTTCATCCTCTTTTGTTCATACAATGCGACCCAAGGTTGTGTCGCTTTGGAATTGTCAATAACAAATTTATTGATTGCTTCAATTTCAGAATTCGTTGATGAAATCAAACTGACATTATATAGTAAATAGATATCAAAATATACATTATATCAAAGTTCAACATGAATATTTACTTTTTGTAAATTTGGAAAATTATAAGTCGCTTACTCTTTATCAAGCGCTTTTTTCCACTCGTTTGGAGAAAATCCGCCTCTTTTTTGTCTTCTGCCTCTCTTCGTCCCAAATCACCACACCTAGTATGTTGTCAATATGCTTTATGTACTCACTGGCATAATAGAAAGACTCATATGATATGTATCCCTCTGTCATATACCCCTCGGTTTTTTCCCTTTTTCGAAAAAAACCTTTCAATTTCTTCATGTACCTCTCTATGAGAAACATTGAACGACAAGAAACCACCCCAACTAATTCAACCTCATCTACTAGGTGGATTAGAATATGAACCTGCAAGTCCATGAAACGTGTCGGCAGTTCCTTCTCAAACATACAAACAATCTCAACTATCTCTTGATGCCACCACGGAATGCTAGCGATATGAATCTCCTTTGACGTGATCCAATGTAAAAATGAAGATAACCTAGATATGGCACATCCTATGTCTTGAGGGAATTCATGTTTCACACACCCACACATGAACAAAGGATAATGACACTACAAAGTTATAAACATGTGCAATAATATAAAAAATTATTTATGTTTTATGATCCCCATATAGGATAAAATTTATTAATATAACAAATAATAAAATCATGCTTTTGACATTTTACGTACTCTTAGAATATTCAAATGGTCATGTTATTTCAACCCTAACAAATGATCATCCACAGTGAAGCAGTGTTGTAGCGAAGACCCATATGAAGATGGCACCCTCACACCCATTATAAATTCCTTTTCCAAAGAGAGATCATACTTTTTTTAAATCCATGGGAAATCACCTTCTTTGAAATACCATCAATTAGAGGGACCAACACATGCCTTTGATCCTGTACTTTCCAATCGTCTTGGGCAATGTTATTTTTAGTTTTTGAAGTAATAAGATATTTCCTAATAGCCAATGTGTCACTTTGTTTGGATGATATGTGCCTCCATAAAGAAGATGAAACATTTTTAAATATATGCATGGGATCTAATAAGTGGGTAATATTAATATGCTCCCAATATGGAAGGTTATAAAAGATATATTTCCTTTTCATCCCAATGGGAAATTTATCAACATAGGTGTCGAAGAATTCTGGATCATCGAACATAGGCTCCCCATTTGAATCGAACATTTCTATGAACTCCTTCTCCTTCTCTCTCTCATATGCTCTAAGCCATTCAGCTAGTGTCGTTTCTGGAGGCCTTTGGGTTCTCTCTCGTTTAGCATTGAAAGCAGATGCTACTCTTCTGTAAGGGTGTTATTATGGGAGGAATACCCCGAAGAAATCATAAACTGGCTTTCTTAGGTCCTTGAACCATCTTTATTTCAGAGAAGGTCCACAAAATTTACATCCAAAATACCCTTTTGTTACAATACCTGTGAGATTATTGTATAAATTTATATGCATGCCACGTTAAATAATATCATGAAGATCAGAAAAATTACAGTGAATTAAATAACTAATATGTGAAATAATATTGTTACGTATATAAAAAAATCAATATATTAAACCATTTACCACAAAAAACTCCTAATGCTAGATAATCATGTGTCATGTAAGCACATATTCCATACAACATAAAAATCCTCTCTGCTGCGATAGGTCTTGATACATTGTATACATTTATCCCATCCCATAATTCCTTTAATTCATCTACAAGTGGTTGTAAGTAGACATCCATATTCTTCACTTGTCTTCTACCAGGGACTATGAGAGAAAACATAAAATGTTCATTCTTCATGGAAAACCATGGGGGGATATTGTTATTGATCACTACTACAGGTAAAACAAAATAGTTGGTGTTCTTGAGGGAATATGGGTTGATGCCATCCATGGATATGCTAATTCGTAGACTTCGCACTTCATCTTCGAATTTCTCGGGCCATGTATCCTCTATATGCTTCATGGCTATTTAATCAGTTAGGATTCACATAAATCCCAAATCGGTTCTGTGTGAGGCATGCCATCCCTGCAAAATAGCTAATTCTTTGCAAAGAAAGAGCCTTTGAATCGTTGGGATTATAGGCATGTGCCTCAATATCTTAAAAGGAGGACCACGTGATTTACCCTTATTTTTTTATTTATCATACCTGTCATGCCCACATTTCGAACATATTTCTTTGTCTGTATATTCTCCTCTATATAGAATACAATCATTTGGACATGCATGATATGATATGTACTCAACACCCAATATTTTCAACAATTTGTTTCCTCTTCATAGCTACCGGGTAAGACATTATCGCTTGGAAGAACCTTATCTTTGAATAACCTGTAGTTGGTGACCATGGAAAATATCAATAAATGTACATTAATGTTGATATAATTATTAACGTTCATAAAATTTACCATTTGTAATTTTCATTGTGTACTGATTATATTTCTCAAATTTATATAAGGGAGGAATTTATGGTAACTTACCTCAAAATTTCTAAGAAACGTGCATTCGACAAGCCAAACTTTGCTTTCAAATTATACAGTAACATCCTTGTCCCCAACTAGGTATACTTTGACTGACCACCAGGTTCAAAGAGGAGTGGTGGAAGAAAATTTAATGCTTTCAAAAAAGGTGTTAGCAATATGAGCATCATCCCCTAGTTGATCATCATTTTGGAATGCATCTAACAACATTGTCTCCATGGTATTCATATTTGTTAAGTAATCATCCATACCAGCCTCCCTTTGATTGCCTCCATTGACAGCTTGTGAAAAAATACTATTGTTGTAGTCCTTCCTAATTGGTGAATCTGGGCGTAGTAGGAATTGAATTGGTGGTTTATTCAACCATTCTTGGTATCGTTCCTCTTTGATTTTTTATCTTAATTCAGTCTTGTCTCAATTTGAAACTGTCGTGGAGTGCAATGGAATATCGTAGGTAGGTCAATCATCATCACTAGAATCCTAATAATTTAAAAACAAATTATTTGAACATGATTAGTACAAAATATAAGATATCAATTAGTAAGCAAGCTGACAATATCGCACGATTAATTTTTTTGACGTTGAAATAATTACATTAATCAATATACCAAACAATTATGATTATTACCATCATTTTCCTAGGATTGTGGCTAGAAGATGAAATATTGTTACAATTGGCAGGGTGAAGTGGCTATCCATTTTCATCTACCAAATGCACCTTGTGGTATGCTGTTAGGTCCCTATATTACTAATATAGTCCCTTATTATTGTTAGTCTAACCCCCTTATTGTTATTACTGTACCCCTGTAACCTCCATATTATTATTATTGCGCCCCTAAATTATTATTGTTAGGTCGACTGGGATTACATTATGGCCCCACTAGGATTACCTTGTGGCCCCATGCACTCCTATATATAAAAAGGAGGTTTTGTAATTTGAATCATCCAAGAATTGTTCATTCATGTAATGTATTGGAAGTTTCCCCCTTGAATTTTCTTATTTCTAAGTCGTTGATATCTCTTTTCTTCTATTTTTGGAGCTAGTTTCACAACATTTGGTATCAGAACTTTGGATTCTAGGGTTTGGCTGCTCCAAATAGGTCATCATGGAATTTTCGCTATAACTTTTTTTATACGAAGGTTTAGAAGCTAAAATTTTTAGTGCACGAAGAAAAAATCCTTAGGAACATTGTCGCAAAATTTCAAAGCTTGTTTCACAAAATTTTCGAAGATATAATCTGTGGAATTTAGGTCATTTTGCAAGCTCTTGAATTTAACCTAAACAGGTCATCATGGAATTTTCACTATAAATTTGTTTCTACGAAGTTTAAGAAGATGAAATTTTTAGAGTGTGAAGCCAAACTCTTGAGGAACATCATCGCAAAATTCCAGCTCTTGGTTCACAATATTTGCGGCGATATGATTTGTGGAAGTTAGGGCTTTTTCAGGATTTTGAATTTCATCTCAAAAAGGTCATTGTGGAAACATCTTCATAGCTCTCTCTCTGAGAATCAAATTGGAATGTTGTAAAAATTGGCTGCAAGTACATGGACTATAGCTTGTTTTCGATCAATTTTAGAGTGAAAGGAAGAAACAGTGATATGGGGCAAGTCGTACAAGTTCGCTCTACTGAACCAGTCAATAATTGAGGCATTGTGGGAGATTAGACATAAATTTTCCTTGAAGAATCCAAATCATATTATACCTATGGCATCTGAAAGAAGCCTTAGAGGGCTACTACAGGGCCAAATTTCATAAATTGAGGATCCACAATTATAGGGATAATTCAATTTCAATATCGAGCTCCTCAAAAGCAAGTAAAAGGTGTATATCCTTTTTTCCCGAATTGCGTAAGTCTTGTTTGAAGAATCAATTTGAATTGATTCCAAGGGCATATTGTAGAATAGATATCAGTATTGGATTCTAAAATGGCCCCTAAAAAGAATTCAACACCCATTAAGACCTTATAAGGCTCTACTATGACTCATGAAGACACAGAATGGCAACATGACATATCAAAATTACAAGAGCAAGTGCAAAAAATTTCGCTCTCGCAAAGAGAAACAAAAAATGAAATGGAAGTTTTGAACAAAGGCATGGAAACTAAGATGGATGGTTTGAAGAAAGGCGTGGAAACTAAGATGAATGGTTTGGAAGCTAATATGGATGGCATAGAAGTGGGCATGGAAGATAATATGGATAAAATGGAAGCTAAGATCGTGAAAAAATGAAAGACAACATGGAAAACATGAAGAATGATATAAAAGTAGACATAGAAGGTTTGGAAAAGTTGATACAAGAAATTTTTCCTAATGGTGAAAATATAGTAGAGGAAAGTCATGATGAGAAAAAAATAAATGTTAATCATGATTTCATAAACTCTAATGTTGGAGGGAAGAACCACCATATTCCAAAAATGGAAATGATGAATTTTGATGGAAAGGATCCTGTAACATTCATACTATATATGGTGCAATATTTTAATCTCAATAATGTGTAAAACACACAAAAGGTACCCTTTGAAACTTTACATTTAGAACAAAATACATTTGTATGGTATCGATGGCTTTGCTCCCATAAAAAAATTGTCACTTGGTCAATTTTTATGGAGGAAATGATAGCACATTATGAGGATTCAAAGAGCAACACCTTCTTTAGCCAATCGATAAATCTCAAACAAAAGGGTTCAGTGGGGGAGCACATTGAGGACTTCCAAAAATTGAATATAAGGGTAATTGATATTTTATAGGAACACGGGATTGATCTCTTCATATGTACTTTAAAGGATAACATCCAACAAGAAGTTTTTGTTTTGGAACCTGATTCATTGGAGAAGGCATTCAGGTTGGCCAGAAAAATTGAATGTAAAATTATGGCAACAAGGAAGCCTACCACTCACTTCTATAAATAGGGAAGTGTTGCTACTCCTAGATTTTCACAACCTACAAGGTTAACACCACAAAAATTGGAAGAAAAAAGAGAAAAAGGGCTTTTCTACAGTTGTGATATAAAATACAGTAAAGGTCATAAGTGTGATGAGAAGAAATTATTTTACATAGATTGTGAAGAGGAAGAAGAAAATGAACAAGGATCTTCAAAAGAAGATGGTATACACCACGAACCAACCCTAGAAGAGGAAGAAATGAGTCAGACCATATCGTGTAATGCATTGGCAGGAATTACCACTCCTCAAACTCTCAATATAGAAGGACATATCAAGATGAAAAAGGTAATAGTGTTGATTGATTTAGGTAGTACCCATAATTTTATTCATTATAAGGTAGCCAAGGAATTGAATTGTTTCCTAGACCTAGCACCAGAATTTCAAGTGATGGTTGCAACTAGAGGAACTATAAATTTCTCTGGAAAATGACATAATCTCAAGCTAACCATGGGGGAATATGTATTGAATAGTTGAATGCTTTCCATTCCTATGAGAGATGCTGATGTTGTACTAGGATTACAATGGTTACAATCTTTGGGGACAATAGCTTTTAATTTTCAAGAACTTTTCTTGAAATTTTTTATGGAAGAAAAGGAAGTCAAATTACGGGGTGTTGCAGGGAAGCTGGGAAAGATAATAAGCTATAATTTCATGAAAAATATTATAAAGAAATAACAACGAGGTGTAATTGCACAATTATTCTCACTAGAAGTTCCAACATCAAAATCCTCTATTTCTTCAGATCTCCAAAAAGTCTTGGGCAATAATTCCAAGGTGTTTGAAACTCCCAAAGGACTCCAACCTATTTCTGATCATTATCATGCTATTCATTTGATTCCAGGAAGTGTTCCTCCAAACATCAGGCGTTATAGATATCCTTATGTCCAAAAGAGCGAAATTGAACGTATGATTGCAAAAATGTTAGAGGCTAGTATAATTCAACCTATTCAAGGTTCTTTCTATGCTCCTGTAGTATTGGTACACAAGAATTATAGGGAGCTCAATAAACTCACCATAAAATATAACTTTCCCATTGCTATGATTGATGAATTATTGGATGAATTACATGGATCAATTTATTTTACCAAGTTGGATATTCATTCAGGATATCATCAAATTAGAATGAAGACTGAAGATATTCTGAAAACATCATTTCGAACTCATGAGGTTCATTATGAATTTTTGGTCATGCCTTTTGGCCTTACCAATGCACCTTATACATTTCAATGGTTGATGAATTCTGTTTTCAAACCCTTCCTTATAAAATTTGTGCTAGTATTTTTTGATGATATACTAATCTACAGTAGGTCTTGTAAGGATCATGTTCAACATGTTGACAGGGTGCACAAACTATTGCAGGAAAAACAATTATATGCAAAAGCATCCAAATGTTTCTTTGGAGTACAAGAGGTGGAATATATGGGTCATATTGTATCTAATGAGGGTGTTAAGGTAGACACTAACAAAATTAAAGCCATTATGGAATGGAAAGTCCCCACAACCATAAAGCAGTTGTGAGGATTTCTGGGGTTAACAGGGTATTATCGCAAGTTTGTTAAGAATTATGGGAGAATAGCAGCACCTCTAACAACATTTTTGAAGAAAGATGCATTTTCATGGACTCCTGAAGCAACTAAGGCCTTTGAACATATTAAAGAAGCAATGTGCCTAGCACCGGTCTTAGTTATGCTAGATTTAACAAAAACCTTTATTGTGGAATGTGATGCCTCAAGAAATGGAATTGGTGTTGTTTTAATGCAAGAAGGAAGACCCATTGCTTTTGAGAGTCATCCAATCAAAGGAAAGTATTTACAGAAAGATATTTACAAGAAGTAAATGTTAGAAATACTACATGCACTAAAGAAATAGTGAACTTACCTAATGGGAAGGCACTTGAAGTTAAAAAATGACCATGATATTCTTAAACACTTTTTGGAACAAAGACTATCTTCAGAAGAGTAGAAAAAATGGGTCACAAAGATGTTGGGTTATGACATTGAAATAATCTACAAAAAAGGGAAGCTAAATGTTGTTGCAGATGCACTCTCAAAAAAGAATGAAGAGGTGGAAGCGTTGCTTTGTGCCTTATCTATTATCCAAACAGATTGGATAACCGAAGCAAGGGATGAATGGAAGAAGGACAAAGAAGTGTGGAAACTCATTCAAAATTTGCAGCAAGATCCTAGTACATCTGATACATTTAGTTGGAAAAATGATTCCTTATGGTACAAATATCGCTTATATATTTGTAAGAATTCCCAACTAAAACAAAAAATTCTTTTGGAATTGCACACTTCTCCTTTAGGAGGACACTCGGGATTTTTAAAAACTTATCACAGGGTGAAGAAAGAATTTTTTCGAGATGGCCTTAAATCTGATATTCAAAAATTTGTGGTGGAATGTTTGGTTTTCCCAGGTCTTCTACAACCTTTATCCATTCCAAGTCAACATTGGGAGGAGATTTCAATTGATTTTATCACAGTTTTACCTAAGTCCGAAGGAAAGAGTGTCATCATGGTGGTAGTTGATAGACTTACCAAGTATGCACACATTTCTGCATTATCTAATCCATGTAAAGCAAGTACATTTGCTACTACATTTATCGACACAATTCAAAAGCTACATGGAAACCCAAGGGTTATTGTGAGCGACAGAGATTCCATTTTTACTGGAAATTTTTGGACGGAGTTATTTTCTTGTTTGGGAACTCAATTAGCTTATACCTCATGTTATCATCCTCAATCCGATGGTCACACTGAGATAGTAAATAAATGTTTGGAAGGATATATTCGTTGTATTGAATCTAATAAACAAACATAATGGGTCAAGTGGTTACCTCTCGCTGAATGGTGGTATAACACTTCCTTCCATACTGCAGAAAAAATGACCCCATTTATTGCACTTTATGGATATCATCCATCGTCCATCACATCATCTTTAAGAGAAAATTCGAAGGTTCAAGCAGTGGAATATCACATAGAGCATCAAAAAGAATTTCTCCAACACTTAAAGGATAACCTGAATTTGGCACAAAATCGAATGAAACAACAGGAAGATCAACATCACAGCGAGAGAAGTTTTGATGTAGGGGACTGGGTATTTTTACGGCTACAACCATACAAAAAAATGTCCCTCAAGCAAGCTAAGAAGGATAATAAATTATTGCCAAAGTACTATGGTCCTTACAAGGTGTTGCAAAATATTGGTACTATGGCATACAAATTAGAGCTTCCTGCTTCTTCACGAGTGCCTCTAGTTTTCCATGTTTCATGCTTAAAGAAGGTTATAAGTGAAAATCTTCCAGTTCAAACAATATTTCCAAAACTTGATGAGGAAGGAAAAATCATATTGGAACCTGAAGCAGTCACGGAAACAAGAGCTCAACAACTATGAAATCGATCAATTTCAGAGTATCTCATAAAGTGGAAGAACTTACCCACTGAAGATTCTACATGGGAGGATGAGAATCTTATACAGAAGCACCCAAAGCTACTTAAGCATTGAGGACAACACTTTTTTGAAGGAGAGAGGCATGTTAGGTCCATATATTACTACTATAGTCCCTTATTGTTGTTATTGTAACCCCCTTATTATTATTATTGTACCTTTTTAACCCCCATATTGTTATTATTGTGCCCTTAAATTATTATTGTTAGGTCGGCTAGGATTACCTTGTGGCCCCACTAGGATTACATTGTGTGCCCATGGACTCATAGAAATGAGGTTTTGTAATTTGAATCATCCAAGAATTGTTCATTCATGTAATATATTGGAGGTTTCCCCCTTGAAGTGGCTTATTTATAAGGCGTTCATATCTCTTTTCTTCTATTTTTGGAGCTAGTTTCACAACATATGCTGCTCCTAATAAGAGCTTACGATGTTTTGGAGTTGTTTGAATATTTTGTGCATTTAAACTCGATTTTGAATCTCCATGAACCTACAAATTTGTATACATTATAAATTTAATTACGCTGTGCATGATTGACATGGATAAAAAACATAAATTCAATTAGATAATGAAAATATAAATAAAATCTAAAGTAAATATTACGTCTCGAGATGGATAGGGAGAACTTCGTGATGGACTTTGAGAAATATTATGGAACGAGTTGGATTTTGAAGAATTATCCATTCGATATAATTATGATATTTTCGCCCTGCATTTGAGAAAAATCAACAAAAAATTTTGGTGTACATACCTAAAAGTAATTTTGGTGCCTTAAAAATGGACTTCTTTTTATCGGTGCTAATGTACAGATAACTGTACCAGTGTGTTTTATCAATGGACGCACTGGTGTGGTGATATTAAGTGACGCATCGGAGACGAATAATCATAAATAAAAGAAGCACAACCCTATCTTTTTAAGTGAAAAAAAAATGGTAAATTGAAAAATGGGTGACAAAATATTTTTAAAAATCTAATTTTATAAAATAATTCTTTAAATACTAAACACTTTTCATTATTTCACTATTTTTCCAAAAAAATTCAGTCAAAGATTTACAAAAGACATACCTAGAGCAAGATAGTACGAGAGCTATGTGGAACAGAATAATACATTCGAACAGAAATATTCAAATAATTAGAATTCCAAACCTTTGGTGATTCAAACCCTATAGCATAGAATTTCAAATGACATCGTGATTAAATTTTATTGTTTTTTTTTACTTTTTCTGCAGTCTTTTTTACGTAGTAAGGAAAAAATTTTAATTTGTTGTTCATTTTCAGAAAAAATAAAAAAATTAAAAATTAAAAATTAAAAATTAAATTAAAAATTAAAAAAATTAAAAATAAATAAAAAATCATTTTTACCCTAAACCCTTCATTCTTTTTATTTCTTCCCTTTCTTCTCATCATTTATGTGATTTTAGAATTAGGGCTTTTCATTTTAGATTTATAGAATTTGTATTTATATATATAGGCCTATGACATCCAACCCAATGGATGACTTGCATAGTCGGATCCCAATCCATGTCGGCCCTTGCGTGAATTTTAAATTTTTTTTTTTTTTTTAATTAGTGTGACAGGCTTAACCTAACACACCAGTGTGATTTATTATCCCAGCGCACCATGTACATACTGTTTAATAAAAAATTTAAAAACAATTTTTTTTAATACGTGCGCCATATGTAAAATAGGGCACCAACATGCTATTTTATTATGGTGCACCGTGAACGTACTGTTTCGCAAAAAAAAGGAAATATTGTGTTAATTGGTGCACCATGTAACATATAACGCACCACATCGAGCCTTCTAGTTGATGGAGAGTACCGTAGGGTGGTCCCTTGTTTGCGCAAGGCATTTATAAGAATAGCCCATACCACCCCTCCACGAAACCATATGCTACAAAAAGTAACACTAGACTATTTTTATTATGTTGTTGAAATGTAACACACTAGTGCTCCTTGTTGCATTAGAGCGCTATATGGTGTTTTATACTATTTGGGAAGTGCATTTTATAAGGCCACCATGCACCGACGTCGGTGCGTACACCATGAAAAGCGCACCAATTTCTTGATATATTTTTTTAAGCCTGAAAATTTGAAAATTTATTTATAAAATATATTAATGAATGATATGGTACAAGTTTCATATTGTTAAAGAAATGGTTGACAAGAGATCAAGTATCAAAAATGCTGATAACACATTAAGAAAATAAAAAAAGGTAAGTTTTTTGTAATTTTTTTATAAAAAATATTATTTTTGAACTATATGTAAGTCTAACTAATATGTATTGTTTACCGTGTATCATGCAGAGCCACTAAATGACAAAGCTTGATAAGATTATTTTTGATCTAGGACCAGAAGAGCGTAAAATATTGATGAAAAAATTGCAAAAGGATGAATCAGGTGAATGAAAAAATATTACCGATCAAATATGAGTTTATTTTTTTAATTTTCATTCATAATATACTTAAAATTATTAGATAACATGTTTCAAAAACTTATTAATTCACATATGTTTAATGTTCTACACATACCAACAACTCAGAAAAGGAATGTTGCTCTAAGAAAAGAAAAAAATAGAACATGCAAATGAAAATGAATTGCTTCTTACCTCATATGGTGTGGTGCTAGAGGTTAACGAAAGGGGGAAAAACTTTTACAAAAGTTTGAGGGATCAAAAGGAACGAATGTATAGACATTCTTTACAATACAAAATTAAATCCAATGATTCCAAGAACCAAATTTCATCTAAACTACAGGAAGAGTTTCTAGAGAATTGGTCAATGAGACATGTGAGACTTTTAATAGAAAAAACATACAACAACAAAAAAGAAGGAATGAAAAAGTAATATTCCTTTAAATGTTTTTCTAGAATTATTTATAAATATCACTTTTTTTATATTTACCTTTCATATATAAATATAAAAATTCAATAGTTTATTTTCACGTTACATTTTCAGGAAGATTACGAAAATCTCAAAAGATGAACGAACTGATATCATAAATATGTCAGTAGGAATGTCCAAAAATGTGTACAAGGAGATGGTTAAAGAAATGGACAAAATTGCATCACAAGAGGAGCCATCTCAACAACAACATGCTTCAAATGTATTATGTAATCATTTAATTTTTTTATCATTAGGTACATTAAATAAACAATTTAGCATTAAATAATAATTTTCAAGTATCTTCTTGCAGAAAAGAAAATAAAATGGAACTCATTCAGCACATAAAACAGGACGGCACGGAATAAAAGGGTTGATATCTAAGTTTGTGAGTAATTGTTACTTCCTTATAACAACTTAAATAGATTTCATTTTTGTATATTTTAAGTTGTTTTACAAAAATCGTCTTTGAATGTATTCAAACAGGTGCTAACATACAAAGAAGAACCATCAGACGAATTGATTGACATTGGGTTAAATATGGGTGTGAGTATATGTTGGCATATGAGAAATTAATTGTGGAATTTGTAAGCATATATCGATCTTGTTTGACTTAGCTCCATATATAATTAATAGAACAACAAATTGTTTTATATTAAATATAAGATTTGTTATAGGGTATAAAATTTGCAGAAAACAAAGTATGGAACTGTTCCAACACATGAAATCTTGAAAGATGGCATACTACATGGTTTTGAAAGAATGTGTATAGTTCATGAGTCAATTGTTGCTATGGTACGTCATTTCTTTTCGATTTACATTGATGTATATTATTTAATATCGCAATTTTCATTATTCTCACCAATGTATATACACTCATTCAAGTTTATTTTTATGTTTGTATATGGAAGGTGAAGAAGAAGAAAAAAATCAACACCGTGAACAAAACATTCCTGAAAATAAGCCAAGTCATGGAAGTAGCTCAAGCAGTGACAATAGTTCAAGCGAAGAATGATGATCATTATGTTTGGATATCAAAGCAAGCTGTTGTATTTTTTGAAATATTTGTCTGTGAAATCAGACATTTTGTTTTATGTAATGGACATAGTGTCCCAATTGAAAGAGTTAGGGATACTAATAACTGTCCCATTTTGTATGAAAAATACTGTCTTTATATATATATATATATATATATATATATGTATGTCTGTGTGTGTGTGTGTGTGTGTGTTTTAATTTATTCTATTCCATTCTCCATTGTCACTGTGAAATGTAACACCACTGATTAAATTTATGGATGATTAAATATTATAATTAAGAGATGTGAAATTTGATGATATGATATAACAAATTAATCCAAACCTCACATTCAAATGAACTAATAAAAATTTAATTGATATGAATACTGTTATAATATATGTGTCATATTTTGATGAATAATGAATTTAAAAAAATCACAATAATTATGATATGATATAACAAATTAATCCAAACATCACTTTCAAATGCATTAATAAAAATTTAATTAATATGAATATTGTTATAAGATGTGTCTATTTTTGATGAATAATGAATTCTAAAAATCACAATAATTGCACTATCAGAGGTCGATGTTTCTAAAAAATACAAAATGAACATCGATGGGTGTTAGTTACTGTATACTGGTGCGTTTGTATGATATAGTGCACCAGTGTGTTTGTACAACCTATCGACACCACACAAATACCAATACAATTTATAAATCTCGGTGCGTTTGTGCGATACTGCGCATCGGTGCTTTTATGTTAGACTGTGTATCGATGTGTTTCAACAACCTATGGGCACCACACAAATACCAATATGAATTAGAAAAATTGATTCATTTCTCTAATAATATGCACTGGTGCACTTCTATAAGAATACGTGCCGGTGCATTGATACGACATATGGGCACCGCAAAAATCCCAATACCAATTAGAACGACCTCATGCGTTGTATAACCTACAATGTGCCCAGTACGATTGTATACCTTTACTGCCTGATGCATGCACCTTCGACCACTCCGGGGCGACTGTCTATATCACATGCACTGGTGCGTTGAAACCTCGGTAGTGCACCAATGAAAAAAACATTCGTAATAACCTTCGGCTACACAGGTTTTCTTAGTTGTGTTGAAATTCTGTTAAAATCTCTGCTAAAACCTCCATTACCAAAAACAAATGTTGTAGCAAATGTTTTTTCGACAATTTTGGCCAGTTTTATAACACTAAAAACCTCCTTTATAACCTCCGCTAGATGGTATTTTCCTTGTAGTGAGCTTAGTTTAGAGTTTCCATGTACTTTCACATCAAAGCAATGGATATTTAACATTGTGATTATCAAACTAAAGAGAATCACTATACAATTTGAGAGTTATTAATGAATAAACAAAGAAGAAAATTCTCAAACATTTTGTTGCTTAATATATTTATAAAAATAATAAATGTTACAGTCTGAGGTTAGTACAAGATAGTACAAAAGAGGGGAATCAATAATAAAGTATTTAACCCAAGAATTTCTTTAAGTTAGTTTTTGGCCACGGTCAATGACAATCAACCAACCTAAGAACAATCCTAACCAATTCAGTAAATAAGTTATAGAGTGAGTCATGGTTCTCTACTCATGATACATCTACAACATAAATGAATTAACACCAAGGCCATACATAAATACAAAACTGACATATTAAGTAATTATACACATAGGTGTGTGTTTATTACATTTGTGACAAAGTTCTCCATTATTTGATCTCGGAAGAGGTAGAGGAATATTTATAGCTATACACATCCATTATATAGTCTCTTTTAGGTCCTCGGTATGAATTGATTTTTATTTATGTTTAGAATGTTAATTGTGTTGTTATTATTACAAATTTTAGAAGCTATTTTTTAACAAAAGAAACTGAATTTTCATCCTTTGAGAGAGGTTGGTGAATGGGGACATTTAAAGGGATATCCAAACATTTGTAAGAAAGCATACAATAGGATATGATAGTTCATATTTTTTGAACTCAATCTCCTACAAAGAATCCATAAACAAAAGGAAATAATTGTAGTAGAAAATCTAGTGTCTTTACATTCTTTTGTAAAAGTAGTTATTTTCTAGACCTCTCTTAGAGCATGCTTATGTTCATTATGCTTCTAAAAATAAAAATTAGAATATACAACACATTTAACATATCTTATGGGTTATAACTAGTGGGTAGAATCAAGGGAGAACAAAGTGACATTCAGGGCTTTAGAAGCGAACATTGTAAATAAAAAAAATGAAGTCGGGTCAGCTCATATATTCATAATTTTTTATAGGTAAACCCTAGATTTTATTTTAGTATGCATGGTATTTCATGAGGGAAGAAACTCAATTTTGGCGCACGTATCTAGAGGATAAATGTGTGGATGAGGGAACTTTATCACTTATAACATATCCAGCCCATTAGTCTAGAAATCATGAATAAGATATATGATGCACTAGTAGCATTTTTGGTCCATGTCTTGCTAAATCTGGTTCAGACCTAGTGTTTTTGGTCCATCTCTTCCTAAATATAGTTCAAGCCTATTTTTTATTTGCATTAGAATTTGTATGACGTCCCCTTGACCATGATCAACAAAATCCATACAATGATTAATAAAGAATTTTCATGGGTGGTTTAATGTATGAAACATGTGAAAATAGCATTATTGTGTCTTCAAAGGAAGGAAATGTATAAATATATGTTGTTTGAAGGAGTTATCCCTTCTATTAGTAAAGTTTGGTGTTCTAAACCAATGATATTGAAGAGGGTGTAAAAGACCATATTCTATTGGTTGCACATGTCTCAAGGTAGTCCATCTTAGGTCCAGTATTAGAAGAAGGTTGACCTCTCTTGAATACATAATTTGATATCAGAGAGGGTTGTTAGTTTGGGTCAGATAAACCAGAAACAAGGAGGAAATATGTGGATAATAAGTCTAATTTTATTCAGTTGATATGATTCTTACAATCATTATCACTTGTGTGCATAGACACTGGAGTATCCAAGCAAAACAACCACCACCCAACAACAATTACATGAGATATTGTGATGAATATGTTAATGGATATCACAAGAGATATTACAAGAAACACATTTAGTATTTAATTTTAACCTTGCATATTTATTTTGCACTGCATTAGATATTGACCCCTTCTATATGCATGATCTTTCATTAATAATTTTTGGGCATGTCTAAGAAAATTCCAACCTGCTTCTAAATCAACACTTAAATTGCAATTACCAAGCCGCCCTCATCCATACAATTGTGACAAATGGAGGAGAAAGCTTATAGGAAATTGTATTTATTAGATCAGTAGTTTTAGGAAAAAATTATTACTTGACTAAAGAGATCATTTGGTTTTTTGGATAAGACATGGTCAAAGAAATATTCCCTAAAGGGAGCACCCCACACCTTGTGCACATTTATAGAAGCATTGATATATCAAGATGGACGACTCTATATGTGATTAATAAATCACTGATTTGGTTAGCCAAAGACAAGGAACACTTAAAAATTTAACTTTTCCACACAAAACTATGGGAATTCCACGTTCGAACATCCACATGCACTACTGTAAGGGGTTCCCTGTAACTTGTATATTCTATGAGAAGAAGAAGCAACACCCAGTGACTTAAAATTGCATGTCATCATTCTCAAAGAGTCTAGATAACTCTGATTTTGATACAAACTTATGGGTTCCTACTATGAAAACATCCACATTAAAGTTAAGCTACAATTACCACTAATAAAAATACAATGGACCAATATTTATTGGGTTACGAAATTTATTAAAGAATAGTACTCAAATTTTTATGTCATTCTTCAGTAATAAGAAGACAAATTAAAACATAAAGTCCATTTTATATCCTTAAAAATACAAAAGGAATTGAAATATTGTTAAGTTGAAGAAAATGACATGGAAAAATTCAAAATACAAATAATCCAGATGATGTATGTTATAAAACTTCACCAGAATGTATCGATCACCAGTCTCATCAAACTGAAAATGCTAATTTAATTAGGTTTAAACAATAAATAGTGTGTAAATGTACATGCACGTGTCTATTGTGTGTGAGAGAGAGGGAGATAAATAGCTTGATGACCTTTGTGAATCATTATAGAGCACTTAATATCATAAAATAAAATTTTCCTTTGAATCAAGATTCTCCAATAACAACAATTTACATTAACGATAATTCTACACTTAAGAAAAGGTGTCATGGCCAAATTTTCAATGCTATTTGACTATACCTGTTCACCCTAGATAGGAGAAAAAGATTGAAATGGATTAAATTTCAACATATTTACATATGTAACAACCTCAAGTTAAAAATCCATGTAATAAATTTAATAAAGGATAAATAAGATGAAGGTCATGGGACACATATTCCAAGTTGAATGTTGGGCAAAGCTTCCTAGTGGGGTCGTTCATTTGCTTTATTATGAATAGAGGAAAATGGAAAAGGCAACGGAAATGGCATTAATTGACATTTTATTTATGAAAATAAAGGGAATTAGGAGAAAATGAAGGTGAAAGGTTTCATCTTGCATGTGATGAGTAAAATGAAGAAAATAATGGAAATTGAAGAAATAAGAGGCCTCATTAATAAAAAGGCTTTTGAGGATCAGTTCATGGCTCTTGTCAGTTCAATTTTGGACCTCTCTCTCTATTCTCTCTATCTCATACTCTCCTACACTTAGATTATTCTTGTAGCAGTTTAGCATTCGAGGAATAAAGGAAAATGAAGGACAAGAAAGTAAATCGAACCAAAGATCACGTAGGGAAGAGTTGGACTAAATGACTACAATGACATTACTTGTGGGTATCAAGTTTCATGTATGATATCCTTTCTATTTTTGGAATGCATGGTACATGCATGTGAGTATTTAGATCTCTTGTTGTCATTGGCATGGGTTTTTCTAGGTGTGACTGTGGTTTTCAAGCTTGCCTTTCCATTTCCGGATAGCATGGTGTGATGGGGTCTATCTTATTTGGTTGAGCTAGATTTTTGGATGGTTTCAAAACTGTGTATACCCTCATTGGGCATAGGAATCCTCAACCACTGAATGGAGGGATACATGATAAAGCCTATATGGTGGAGATGGAAAATTCCTCATGGTTTAGGTGGAGAAATACAGAGGCATCCATGCTTTTTTAGGGACTAGTGGCCCCTTAACCGGTATACGGTGGGATTGCAGTAAAGCATATAGTGTATGTTTATTATTTTGGACTAGGAATCGCTTGGAGGGATACATGGTAAAGCCTAAGGAAAACTTGATTTTTTTTGTTGTGAGTCCAACATTCATGCTTGGAATATGGCATGGGGGTGATTGTCTTAAAGAAAGTTTTGGTTCAACCCAATCGATGGTCGGGTAGTACGTGAAAGTCCTGACCTGGTTTCACTTTGCATAATTTAATAAGAGCTATTTTACTCTTGTGTACTATGTGTAAATGTGTTTTTCATTATTTCATATTAAAGGTTATTCTATCATTGTTATTTTACTCGTTATATGTTAGTTATAAGCATGGTTTATGACAGACTTCTGATATGGACCTCATCATGTTTTTATTAGTAAATGAATTTATGAATTTATGAATTTATGGAATATTTGGAGCACAAAAAGGAGTCATACCCCTCCCTTGTGTCAGCATCCACAATGTACCAAGAGAGGGAAGGAAGGATTTGAAATCTCCTATATAAAGCCACGATGAGATGAAGAATTTGCAAACACATTGTTATGTTGGCCAGAATTTCCCAAGAAATACCAGTAGTGTGTGAGCCAGAGTTGAGGATAGAGGGGACTCAATTTTTGGCCATCCAACAAGTTCATTCCATCACAATAGAGAGGGAGGGAGACTACACAGAGGCAAGCTTGGGATAAAAACATCCTTGCATCGGGACGTAGAACCCATGGTCTAGGGGCCCTTTGGCAAGAGGGTAAAGTTTCACTCTTATTGGTACCAACGCTCAATAATAGGGGCCTAGAGCCACCATTCGTATTATTGTTGTCGTTTGAATCTTTTAAAAGATTGTGTTTATTTGTTTTATTTTTTAGCTTATATATGCATGCTATTTATCTATCCAGTATGCTTATGATTCTAGCTTGTTCCACTAACTTGCCTGAATCCACTTATTTTTCTGCCTGTTACCAATAACTTAAGTGGGTAGATGACACCCCTTAATTTGGTGTGATTTCGTACATACGCACACCAAGCACACTCCAGCAAGGGTTATCACCTGTCATACCCTATTGAAATTATGTTAAATGGTTATAATGTTTATCGCGAGTACATATAAATATGGATGCAATCTTCATTGTCGAAGAGGAAATTTGAAAGTGAGCGACAAACTACGAAAACTAAAAGGGAGGTCGACCATCGGGGGGTTGATTCTCAGAATGAGGGATATCAGAGAAAGGCTCAGAATATTGGGTTCGATATCAAAAGGACTAGCAGGAAGCATATCAATATTTTGGGATATCAAAGGTCAGAACATGGGGACCTCGATGATTTATTTAAAAGCGGGCCTGAAATGGAATACGAGAGTAAACAATCGAAAGGAAGGCACATTGGAACCTCAGAGGTCAGAGCCTCATAACTCTTTATAAAATGAATTCCTTTGAAATCTCTAAGGGTCATGGAGAAATACAATTACAAATGAAATCGGTAGAAAACTAAACGACATATGGAACCTTTCTCTCTCCTCGGGATGAGACACATGGAAGAAAGTGATTAGCCTACAGGATTTGATGAGGTATATGACATCAGAAAGTCAAAAAAATACGGAGGACATCTGGCAATTAATTTCAGCATTTTTAGGTTTCTTAGTGGGGCAAATCCGTGTGAAACAATTCACCACTTTGGAGGACCCATATGGAGATGATCACCTCAACATGATGTCATCTTGGAGGTTGGCATTTCAGAGGGAATATATTTCAAAACTCATGTATATTTGCAAATCAAAAAAATTATGATGAAAGGGGCTTCCAATATATGATTGGTACTTGGTCATGGTGACCCAAAAAAACCAAGGGCATACAACAAACGAGTCTATGGGGTCGCAATATAAGCTTAGCCGACCTAACAATAATAAGGTAAGGGCACAAAAATAACAATAGTGGGGTTTTATGGGGCACAATAATAACAATATGGGGAATACAGGGGTACAACAATAAAAATAAGGGGGCGACACTAACAACAATAAGGGACTACACTAGTAATATGGGGACCTAACAGTAAATTCTTTGCTTGTACCACAAAATATCGTTTTTCCATTCCAATTTTGCATTCTGAGGAGGGTTATTGATTATAGCACTTATTTTTGTGTCTTTTGCATCCTAACTTTGAATTTCACTAAGCCATTCTCGAACAACAACCGAAAAGTAATAATGATTTTTCATCATTTCTCGATAGAGAATCTGCTACCATGTTGTATTTCCCTTTCTTATGTAATATATCCATGTTGAAGGTGGAATTTTTTTTGATCCGTTTTTGTTGTTCTGTCCAAAGTTATTTTTGTTGGAAGAGACGTTGAAGACTATAATGTTTTTTTGTATTAAGAACTTAATTCCCAAGAAATATTTCCTCCACTTGAATAATGCATGCATAATGGTGATAATTTCCTTGTTGTAAGTATAATTGAGATATTCTCGCTTTTTTAGATTCCTATTTTCAAACGTGATTTAATGAAAATCCTACATCGAGAATGCCCCAATTCTAAAACCTGAAGCATCACATTCAATTACAAATGCCTTTTAGAATTTTGGAGTTTCTAATATAGGTGCATTAGACATAATTTCCTGTATCTTTTCAAAACACTTTCCTGCTTCATCATCCCATCGAAATGAGTTCTTATTTAGAAGGTTTGTTACATGAGCATAGTTTCGAATAAACCTTCATTAGTATCCATTCAACTCTAAGAATCCTCTTAATTTGGTGATGTTATTTGGTTTCATCCATTCTTTTGTAGCTTTGATCTTATTAGGATCCACTTTTACTCCTTCGTTGGATATTATGTGTCTGAGGTAATCTACTTCTTCCTTCCCAAAAGTGAATTTTGACATCTTTGCATAAAATTTTTGTTCTTATAATATAGTGAGGACTTGCTTGAGATGTTTTAGATGATCCTTCCACATTATACTATATATTAAAATGTCATCAAAGAATACTAACGCAATTTTCCTTATATATGGATGAAATACCTCGTTCATTATAGCTTGGAAGGTTGCTGTAGCATTGGTTAACCCAAAAGACATTACCTTAAACTTGTAATGACCTTCTTGTGTTCAAAAGGTAGTTCTTTTATACGTCCTCTAACCTTATTCAAAATTGGTAGTATCGAGATATCAAGTCCAATTTTGAAAAGTACCTAACTCCATGAAGTCAATATAGAATTTCATCTATAAAAGGGATAAAAAAATTGTTCTCAACTGTTATCTTGTTCAAATATTAGTAATCTACACTTAATCTAAATGATCCGTCCTTATTTTAGACTAGAACCACTGGAGCAACTTAAGGGTTTCTACTTTTTGTGATCATTCCACACTTCAAAAGATCTTAGACTAATCTTTAGATTTTAGTTTTTTGATGATGTGGATATTCATACAGCTTAATGTTGATAGGGTTTGACCCTGATTTGATTTCGATTATGTGCTCGATTTCTCTTTCAGGAGGCATCTTCATAGGAAGATCTTGGAACACCTTTTTGTGTTTTTGAATCAGTTCTTCAACTTCAGGTGGTTCATCGCTAATCAATTTGGAAGCCATCATTTCCATTTGATGACACTACACTACATGCATCGATGCTCCTTTTTGGATCAACTTCATCATTTGGTAGGGTGATACAATTTGATTTTGAGTAGGTTGAAAACCATATAATTTGTATTTTCTCCTCTCCCATCTAAACTTTATAAATTTATTTTGAAGGTTGGCAGAGTAATTGCCTAGGGTTTGTAGCTATTAGATACCTAGGACAACATTCACTCCTAATTGTCAGTGTAGAATGGTGATTCTATATTGTAGTCTCGAATGTACAATTTTACCTTATGGCATTTCCCTAATTTTTCGATTTTCTTTCCATTGGCTACCATAAATTTCATATTGAGCATTAGATATGTGACGATGTTGAGCCTTTTTAAAATATTTGATTCCAAAAAGTTATGTGTACTTCCAACATCTATTAGAACCATTACATTTTTTTTATATGTCCTTTTAACTTTCATGTCTGGGTTGAGATATACCTGTCATGGTTGATAATGAAACTTGAGTTATATTTTCATTGTCTGATTCTGGGGAAAAATTGTGGAGAATTTTCAACTTCTTCTATGTCTAATTCTTCATTATCTGAATCATTGGTTTCTTCACATGTATACAGGTCTTAGGTCTCTTTTACTTTAACACATTTATGTTTAGAATCCCATTTTTCGCCATAAAGTTTGCACTTACCCTCTTTTATTTTTTCATTTCCAACTTAGTTTTTCCTCTTTCATATATCTGTGGTGGAGTATAATTTTT
Source organism: Pinus albicaulis (assembly GCA_034641835.2). Taxonomy (NCBI): domain Eukaryota; kingdom Viridiplantae; phylum Streptophyta; class Pinopsida; order Pinales; family Pinaceae; genus Pinus; species Pinus albicaulis. The sequence continues at coordinate 270,801,918 of CM076573.1, forward strand.
TTTTTCCAAGTTAGAAGTCTAGGGAAATATTTTTTCTTGAATATACTCTTTCAACTTTTGGTAGTTGTATTCTTTCAAGATTCTTTTCTGCGGCTTTTGCTTTTTGTCTTGCTTCTTCTATAGAGGTGATGTCATGAAGCTTAAGCTCATCCTAGAGATGTGGTTTAAATCTTGTGATATATGATTGAATAAGATGAGTCTATGGTAACCTGGGTACTCATGTAGCTAGAGTTTCCCATTCTATAGTATATTCATTCATATATCCTTTTTGTTGTAGCCTTGTGAGTGTCAAGAAGAACTCTTCTTCTTTGACACTTTGGAACATCTTAAAGAATGTATTCTTTAATTTCCTCCAACTGATAGCATGGGTTTTTTTCTTCCACCACATATACCAATTATATGTTTCACCTTCCATTTGCATGGATGCATGCCTGATATTTTCTTTGTCATTGTCAATACCATAAATTTCAAAATATTTTTAATTTATTGAACCATGCAACATTATATTTATTGTTATTTTAAAATTTGGAAATCTCCATACTTTCGTTTCATTGATATCTAGCAATTGTTGGGTTGAAGAAGGTATATTGATTTGAGAGCTGCATAATTGGGTATTGATTTGTGAGTTGCATATTTTGAAAATTCGTATTACTATTTTGTGGATTGGTCATGGAAGATGTTTTTGGATATTCAGGGTTATGTTGTAAGTGTTGAATTTGATGTATTTGAAGGATCTTGGTGTTGAGTAGCTTCATTATTTTGGGGTAGTTGATCAATCTTAATTTTCATCTTTTCACAAATAAGGTTTAGTGTCGCCATTGGTTCATTGTGATTATGATCAATGTTATTTGTAAGGGTTTCATGTTCTACTCTAAATTCATTATGATTTTTCTCAAGTTGATTCTTTATACTCCTGATTGTGTCCTAGGGATCCTTAATCAATTTACCATGTCAGACGACCTTATTCTCAATATCTAACAATTTTCAATTAAAATCGTTCATCATCATTGATGAAGACATTGATCGAGTATGTGATGGTGAATATTTATCTAGCTTAACCTTATTCCTTAACTTAACCCTATATATATATATGTTATGAAACAAGCTCAAAAAATAGATGAAAAGAGAGATTAAAGCCTTAAAAATAAGCCACTTCTAGGAGGAAACCTCATTTACATTACATAAATGAACAATTCTTGGATGATACAAATGAAAAAACCTCCTTTCTATATATAGGAGTCCATGGGGCCATAATATAATCCTATCCGAACTAAAAATAATAATGTAAGGGCACAATAATAACAATATGGGGGTTACAAGGGTACAACAATAACAATAGGGGGGATACACCTAACAACAATAAGGAGATACACTAGTATTATAGGGACCTAACATGCCTATCTCCTTCAAACAAGTGTTTCCCGCAATGCTTGATTATTTCTGGATGCTTCTGTATAAAATTATCATCCTCCCATGTGGAATCTTCAATGTGTAAGTTATTCCACTTGTTGAGATAATAAAAAATTGATAAATTTGGTAGTTTTCAAGTTCTTGTTTCTGTGACTACTTCAAGACTTCATTTGCTGCGATGTTGATCTTCTTGTTGTTTCATTCGATTATGCACCAAAGTTAGGTTATCCTTTGAGAGTTGGAGAACTTGTTGTTGATTCTCGATCTAATCTTCCATTATTTTATCATCCACTTAGCTTTCATTTGATTCTTCAAAGCATCCAACTTAACCTCCAATTTTTCTTTTAAAATATCTATGTAACCTTTGATTTCTCTTTTTAAGATCGAAATTTGTTTTACTTGGTACCGTAATTTTTATATCTCATACTGCTATTATTCCTCTTCATCTATCATAGTATAGTTTTCTAAGGGCTTAATGGGTGTGGAATTATTTTTGGGAGACCTTATATAACTCAATACTGATACCTATGCTTCAATATTCCCTTGGAATCCTTCAAACTGATTTTTCAAACAAATGTTATGAAATTTGTTTCTAAAATACACACCTTTTTCTGTCCTTTGAGGAGCTTGATATTGAAACTGAATTATCTCTATTATTTCAGATCTTCAATATCTAAAATTCAGTGCTTTAGTATGTTGGACATTGGATAAACCAACGCTCCCCATGTGTTTCGTGACATGGACTAACCGCCTTTCGTGGATCCTTATCTCTGGCGATGCGATCGTTGACTAACACCTGCAGGTTTTGGTCTAACGGTTGTCGTGATTCCCAACAAGTGGTATCAGAGCGTAGGTCACGAGTTTGATACACACCTGCCTCGCGTTGGGGGGGATATTGTTGGACATTAGATAAACCAATGCTCCCCATGTGTTTCGCGACATGGACTAACCGCCTTTCGTGGATCCTTATCTCTGGTGATGCGATCGTTGACCAACACCTGCAGGTTTTGGTCTAATGGCTATCATGATTCCCAACATAGTATCCCTCTGAATCTTCTTTCGAATGCCACAGGTGTGACCTGATTTGGATTTTTCAAGGTAAATTTATGTCCAATCTCCCACAATGACCTAATTATTGACTGGTTCAGTAGAGAGAACTTGTACAGTGTGCCACGTGTCACTGTTTCCTCGTTCAGATCTCAAATTGTTACACAGGAAACTAAAGTTCGTGCACTTGCGACCAATTTTTACATAATTCCATTCTATGTTCAAAGATATAGCTATGATGATTTTCCCATGGTCACCTCTTTGAGATGAAATCTGGGAGCCTGAAAAAACCCTAAATTCCACAGATCATATCTATGAAAATATTGTGAACCAAGATCTAAAATATTTACATGATGTTCCTCAGGATTTCTACTTCGCTTTATACACATTTCAGCTTCTGAAACTTTTTATAAAACAAGTTATAGCGAAAAATCCACGATTACCTATTTAGGTGAAATTCATGAGCTTAAACAAAACCCAAACTTCCATAGATCATATCTCCAAAAATATTGCGAAACAAGATCTGAAATTTCTACACAAAATTTCTCAGGAATTTGAATTCAGTTTGTAAAAATTTTAGCTTCTGAACCTTCATAGAAAACAATTTATAGTGAAAATTCCATGATGACCTATTTGGAGCAGTGAAACCTTAGAATCCAAAGCTCTGATACCAAATGTTATGAAACCAGATGTAGAAGATGTACTAGATTTGGTTTTTCAAAATGATCAAAATTCACTCAAAGAGATATAATATGTTAAAAGAAAATATGAGAAGATTTTATTAAACAAAGATATGAAAATTACTAGTCTATATATGCATGGTCAAGCCTTACTAAAAGAAGTTAAAAAAAAAAAAAAAAAAAGAACAATCTAAGGTTCAACAAAGCAACATCCTCTGAACTTTTTAAATAAACAATACTTTGAAAATTTAAGTTACAAATGGTAAATAATATAACCTTCATACTGGGAAAAAGTGAAAAAAACTAAGTATCACTACTGATAAAAGTTTATTTATCTATGAAGAATTTACGCTATCATTAGTATACAAGGCATCATTAGTAGACAAGGCAACATCTACAGATTAGTTATAGTGAATGAATCAGATGCCATTGATGAAATTTTATCTCAACCCAAATTTATTGGCAAGTTAGTAGATGATAGGGAATCATCTACTGATTAGTTACAATAAATGGATTAGAAGCCACTGAACAAATTGTACCTCAACCCAAAGTTATTGAAAAGTTAGTAAAAAATGAAGTACCGGTTTCCAAACCCATTATCTCGAAAGAAGCTCAATTAATAGACATTGACAAGGTATTAAAAAGTGAAATATCGATTTCCAACCCAATTATATCAAAAGGAAGATCAACTAATAGATTGTATCATCAACCTAATCATAGAGTTCATTCCATGGAACAACTAGCTTACCAACATCAATCAAAACAAAAATTAATTCATGTTCCTAAATATTCGAACTCCAATTTCACTTAATTCCAAGGATCTATGAAGAATCAAAATCAAGAGTCAGTAATGAAATATTTAAGCATACATTTCCTTATAAGATCAATTAAAAATGGATTGACCCTTTTGTGATAATATTGTTCATAACTTTAGTCTTACCATTTTGTTTCTCAACCATGACAACAATAATAACATCTCAAGCTAAAGGAGTACAAGTTGAAGTGAAGATGTACTTTTCTCTTAACCATTCCTTGAGATCAAAACATTACTTAATAGTGAGGACATATAATGTACATAAAACTACATTACATAATAATAATACAATATATAATATATTAATAACAATAAATATAAGGTCATGTTTTTTTTTTTAAGTATATGCCTATTATATTTATAAAAAAACATCACATACCATTGTAATCATCATCTCGTTCAATATTAATCATTATTTTGTCCTTGTGATTTTTTGTTTTTTTTATCTTATCCTCTTTATTTTGGATATTTAGAGGATGAACTAGTTCGGTCATAACATGCACATCAGAATATGCTTTTCTTATATGTCCTTAGAATCAACCTTTAGTTTATAGTTTGTTCCCATGAATGAAAAAATGGTTAATGTATATAAATTTGGTTTACTCACCCAAGGTCATTACAAAGATTGGTTGATTTAATTCAAAGACTTTTAAGGCTTTATGCCAGTGTCAGTTCTAGTACACGAGGCTTATTTTATCTTGATATTTGGTCATGAACTCCTCCATGGTTTGTTATTTTTCTTTACACATTTTTCCCGCCACTTCAAAGTAACCTCTATGGTATCCTAGCCCCTATATGGCAGACTGACCCCTATATTGTAGCATGATCCCTATATGGTAGCCTAACAGGGGTTAAGCTTCATTGGTGTTTTGTGGAACCCGGAACCCTGAATGCTTATGATCACTGAAGCCTAACTACTTATTGTTCTTTTGTTGCAAATTGAATAAAACGGTACAACACATCTCTCTGTTAGAAATTCATTTTGCAAAATACCATTTTATACTTTCAAAATTCGTTTTTTTGTTTTTCTTACAATGCTAAATATTATGTTACAAGGAATAAATATTCTGTTAAATATTATGTTATAAGGAATAAATATTTTGTATCAAGAAATATAGAGACACAGTAAAGGAGCAGACAAAAAATAACATATTAAAGGCGCATATAACAAACATAAGCAATAACACTATCAACACATAAGAACTAACACTATCTGTGCTTCTCTATTAAACTGGAGAAATAACCCAAACTTAATTAAATGCATAACATGTTAAATTAAAAATAGAAGAAAACATTCTAGAATCACATTGTACATATGCTACCTTCAAGGGAATTTCCAATACCATCACGCATTCACTTCAGTTTGAAAAAAATTTCATAGTATAAGGAAAATATTTAAACGACTCACACAAAAAGAGAAATGTCCTTTCCAAGGCGAGAAATGAGAACCTAAATTGTTAGAAGTAAAATTTTGAAATATCCAAGAAGGAAAAAACAAAATTACATGGTTCGGTTGTTGAAAATTATAATATCATTACATATATACAATCTGAATCGTTACGGTTTCTATCCAGGACAAGAAATTCAATTTTGGAGTTTAATGTCGTAACTATAATATACCTCGGATGGGTAGAAGAGATCTCTGAAAGAAAAACCCTGAGATCCTATTTACAAAAAATTCACACTTGTAAACCCTTAAGAAAAATGTGGAGACTTGATGAAGTTGACAGGCTTGTCCCGGTTGTGGGTTAATGTCACGCACAGTGTAACTCGACCTGGAAAGCAAACAAGAGTGAGAGTGAGCAAAAGTTCTTCATGTACTTCAAAGACTAACTAGTATGAGAGTATTACCTCAATAATTTCCTATATTCATGGTGAGTCCTTTCACTGAGATACTAAAAAAACAAAACCATGATTCAACCCTAGTATTATTCCCTACAACATTAGTAAGAACATAAAGTGTTAAACAAAAACAGTGGATGGAATTACCGTAATCGGTGCACTGGAATGAAGGAATTAGAAAAGAAATTCCAAGCCACCTTTAATAAAAAAAGGGAACTTACTTGCAAATAAAAAGGGTTAAGTTGAATTAATGAGCACTCTATCTAGCTATTCTACGGGTTTATAGGTTGAAGAGGTGGACTGCGACAGTAGAAATCGGTAGATGGGGTTATCATTTTCCAGAACAATGTAGTGTTGTCGAGCAGTACACCGAGGAAGTAGTGAACAAAATGAGGGTTTTGCATAGCAATACACCGAGGAAGAAATCAATAGAATGAGGGTTTCGAGACCCAGCGAAGGGTGGATAGTTACCCTCTGATGCCTTAACCTCCATATCCATCATGAGATCTACCACCAGATCTATCATCGATACGAAAGAAAAGCCTTACCATCAATTAGCATTCAATCTTGAGACACAGGTATGGCACTTGGGGTGATGTGAGTTCACTTCAGACGCGAAGTTTCTAGGGATATAGTGATAAATCTATGTTGATAGGATGTGTTGTTGCAAAAACTAAGGGAAACAGGAAATAATTTAGTGCAATCTTGGTTGGTTGTGCTAATGGATATCATGTCTGAGTCATTAGATCACGCGAATGCGACAAGTGGAGACAAAGAATTTACATTAAGCACTTTGAAAAAGTCGTATTCTTGGCACATATTCACATAATATTCTCGTGATTTCCTTTTCCTTTAATATTACTTAACGATAAGCCTTATTACAGTCTTTTAATACCTATGTAACCTGTAGATGCCTTGATGTAACCTTCATACTCGTATTAAAAATATAACCTTGGAATGCATTGAAAAATGTGGCCTTCATTACAACATTGTTACAATATGTGTTGTTATATCACTTTAGGGAATTGATCACAATGTTGGTATAAGGTTAGCGTGTGTTGATTCATATGATTCTTGTTCATCATTTCAATTTATATATATATCACTTTGCAATGGACCTTAAATATCTCCCTCCAATGCTTTTATATTTTTGTTCAACATGGGAATAGCTTATTACGGTGTTACCTTGATTACAAAACTTTCATATGATCTTGATCTCAATGTGGCATTAAAATACTTTTATCATCATCATATTCCTTTTTCATAGCTTAATCGTCCTACTTTGATGTTTCCCTGATTTCCAAAATATGTTGGTTGTATCCTCTCATTGCAATGTTTACATTGCAATGTTTACAGTACTTTTGATGTAACACCCATAATATGTGTTTTTATATATAATTTTTTTCCTGAGCTAACAATTCTATATCAGCCTTGCTATTGGAAACAAAGTTTGTTATTCCAAAAAATTATTTAACATAAGTTGGCATGGACTTGCTACCTCTGCAACCCTTCTTGTTTTAATTAGTCAACACTTTTGATATGATGTGTTATTTTTACTTTTACTCAACTGAATATGTCTACAAATGGTGGATAATTACATTATGTCAGATTTTTATTTTGAGTCTAAGAACAACACTAGAACTCCTACAGTGATAGATGTTCTATTGGTCAACATCACTTACTCCTATAATTTCTCCACCAACTAATGGAGCTCCCCTATTCATCTTTGACTAAAGGTATATCCTCGTAGCTCATTCAATTTTTTGCAGTTCTTTTTAGTGTCAACTATGCACCACTGGTTTGGAGGATACTAAAGCATCAAACAGATGCAATCATTTGTCAGTACTTTGGATGGCATTGCTAATGCCATTTTTTTTTTCACCTATAATTTTGTTTATTATACTTAGAAGATATCATATTAGGAAACATTTTTTCTAAATATTTGAGGAAATATCTTATAAGTTAGTGACATAGGTTGGTTAAGGCAATTTTTCGGATCTAGTAGGTTTTCATGATACTTATACGTATATATCTGGTTTGTGCACTCCTTGATCAGGCTTGTTAATAACCATGTAATTATTGTAAAATATTTTAATTATTAGAAAATTTTATGCGGACTTTAAAAAAAAACTAACTATTAACAAGAACATATATTTTCTTTAGCATTTATTATATTACATTGACATTACAACATTGAATAACATGTGTGGTAACATGTACATTTTTTATATCATTTTATTTTTAATGTATTTTCATTTCAGAAGTCATTAAAACTCAATTAATTAAACACATAATAAATTCTCATAATATATTTTATTATTAAAATTTACAATTTAATATAACATTTGAAATATTTTAAAATTCACCAACATTAACATTTAAATAATGTAATCTTCAACATAGCTATTAACAAGAACATATATTTTATTTTGTTACATGGACATTGCAACATTTAAGAGCGCACTTCATGGTGACATTTACATTTTCAATATTTTTTTTATGATTTTCATTTTGATGGCCATCGAAAATCAATCAATTAAGAACATTATTCCCTCATGCCCATTTCTAGTAATTGAACAATAAATTTTAGTGATGTAGTCTAACTTGTAAATGAAATGACATTTTTTACAGCAATTAATTAAACACATTATTCTCTAGTGCCCACTTCTACTAATTCAACAATACATTTTGGTGGCGAAGTCTAACTTACTAAGACGAAATGACTTTTTGTACGTCAATTTTTTGGGTTTGGAGAGATATTTTTTAAAACTTAAGGTTAGTCCATGTAATATATAAATGCATTCAAAAATGTATTTCAAATGACAAAAAAACACATTTTTTCTTGAAATTGAATTGTTTTATTATAGGCTATTTCGTCTATAAGTTAGACTATGCCAAATTTACTTATTAAAATGATGATGATAATGATTAAAGTTCACTAAAACCAACATGGTTTATTGGACTTTAATAAAGTAAGATATTAATTGATACTTTTTAACATTTTATTTTTATAATAAAAAATAAGGGAAAGAAGCCTTTCTAGATCACTATAGTTTTTCTCACTTAACAAATCATGAAGGTTGGTACTGTGGGAGATGTTTTGAAAATCAGAATCGATGTGAATAAAAATCATACAATCAAAGAAAAAGTACTTTTTATCTTCAACCCTCATAGTATTGCAAAAATGACACATTTGAAATATTTTAGAAATATTAAATTTTATATAATATATTAAGTAATTTAAAAATATTGTTAAGGTATTTTGTGAAGCCCTTGAATTCATTTTCTTTTCTAAATTGTATGTACTTAAGATATATGATGTCTTTAAAAGTTATAATGATGAAGGTTAGAATAGAACTTGTCTATGGGAAAAACTTAATTACGGTAAAAAAATTATAATATTTAAAATTTTGGAAAACATAAAACTTTTGTAAACTTGGAAATTAAATTTATAAGTTCATAAAATTAAAATAATTTAAAAAACTTAACTGTCAATGTAGTAGTCGTTGCCTTGCTAGGATTGTCATCACAGAACGTGCAAAGAACATGTCCCTACCTTAGCTCGACTAGTGACATTGGCCACACATTGCCAACAATCACAGACAGCCTGGTGGCCTCACTGTTCGTCAGTTGTGGACGTCCCTATTTCATTCATTCCCTATCCCTTTCATCTTTATTCAATCATATTTGGAACAAATATTTTATATTACTTCTTTTATGACATGCGTAAATTTCCAGTTGCTTCCGAGGCACAGACAGCTGGGAGAGGTATTTTAGATTATTTTTCTTGTGACATGTTTACATTTTCTATTAGCTATACGATTCCCAGAGAGGAAGACAAATATGCGCGATTTTGCATGCTTTTGAGAAAATTTTGCGAGTTACATTTCTTGGCCCATTTTGATTAAATTTCGAGTCTTGGAAAAGAAATATAAACGTTCCAGTGCAGTTTGACTTAGGGTTTGGACTTTATACTATATCCTAGTAGTAGCAGGTTTTTTTTGTTGGTGTGAGAAACAATGACAAGCTTAGGCAATTTCACGTTGTTTTAAAGCCAAATTTTAGTTTTAATATCATTTTTTCAAACTATATAATATATGGAATTCATATGTCCCTATTGTAACAACTCTAAAAAACATGAGAATAAGAAAAAAAATGGAGATTGCACCATCCAAGGCCACTCGGGCCTAATTTTGGGTGCCATTCGGCACCATGTGATTGGGCCCCTTCATTGGTCCACATAATATTCCACCTCTACCACCTAATTTCCATGTTTCGACTTGTGGTGATTCCACATCACCTTTTTGTGGGTCCACCTATTTTTTTGACTGGGCTGCCACATTAGCTTTATGGGTCCCACTAGGCCTACCACATGTCATCCATACATCCTGCCATGTGGTAGAATGTTGACTTTGACTTGTTCTTTTGTTGTTTGGTACAAACTTCAAACTGCAATAACTTTCTCATACAAATGGTGATTTGAGTATAGTTCACGCCATTGGAATCAGGGTGACGAGCACTACAATCTTGCCCCAGTTCAAAATAATTATGAACAATTTTAAATTTTGAAAATTTATGAGCCCTCTTGGTATCATGAGGGTGTGTAGACCCAACTTTGTTATGCAATTCCAAAATAATCTTTTGTTTTAGTTGGGAATTCTTACAAAGATATAAGTGATCTTTGTACCATAAGTAATCATTTTTCCAACTAAATGTATCATATGTATCTGAATCTTGCTGCAAAATTTGAATGAGTGCTCATACTTCTTCGTCATTATTCCATTCCTCCCTTGATTTGGTTATCCAATTTCGTTGGATAATAGAAATGGCACAAAGCAATGCTTCCACATCCTCATCTTTTCTTGAGAGTTCATCTGCAAAAAAATTGAGCTTCCCTTTTTTGTAGATGATTTCAAAGTCATAACCCAACATCTTTGTGAGTCATTTTTGCTACTCTTCTCAAGATATTCATTGTTCCAAAAATTATTTAAGACTATCATGATCAGTTTCTACCTTGAAGTGTCTTCCCATCAATTAATGTTTCCATTTCTTTAGTGCATGTAGTATTGCCAACATTTAGTTCTCATAAATAAATTTTTGTAAATAATTTCGTTTGATTGGACGACTTTAAAACGCAATGGGTATTTATTCTTGATTTAAAACCACACCAGTTCCATTTCTTCAGGCATCACATTCCACAATAAAGGTTTTTGTGAATTCTAGCGTAGCTAAGATTGGTGCTTCGCACATTGCCTCTTTAATATGTTCAAAGGTATTAGTTGCTTCAGGAGTCCATGAAAATGCATCTTTCTTCAATAATGTTGTTACAAGTGCTGTTATTTTCCCATAATTCTTAAAAATCTTGAGAGAATACCATGTTAACCTGAGAAATCCTTGTATCTTCTTTATGGTTGCGGGGAATTTCCATTCCTTAATGGATTTAATTTTGTTATGGGCTACCTTAACACACTCCTAAGATACAATATGACCTACATATTCCACCTCTTCTACTCCAAAGAAACATTTGGTTTTTTCATTTGATTTTTTCTCCTCCAATAGTTTGAGCACCCTCTCAACATGTTGAACGTGATCCTTCCAAGACCTGTTGTAGATTAGTATATCATCAAAAAATACTAACACATATTTTCTAAGGAAGGGTTTGAAAATGGAATTCATCAACCCTTGAAATGTAGAAGGTGCATTCATAAGGCAAAAAGGCATGACCAAAAATTCATAATGACCCTAATGAGTCCAAAATGTTGTTTTTGGAATGTCTTCAGTCTTCATTCTAATTTTATGATATCGTGAACAAAGATCCAACTTGGTGAAATAAATTGCTCCATGTAACTCATCCAATAATTCATCAATCAAAGGAATGGGAAATTTATCTTTAATAGTGAGCTCATTGAGCTCCCTATAATCTAGACACATGCACCATGATCCCTCTTTATTGTGCACCAATACTACTGGAGCAGAGAAATAAATTTGAATAGGTTGAATTATAACAACCTCTAGCATTTTTACAAGCCTACGTTCAATTTCACTCTTTTGTACATAAGGATATATAGAAGGCCTGATGTTTGGAGGAACACTTCCTGGAATGAAATTAATAGCGTGATCATGATCACGAATAGGTGGGAGTATTTTGGGTGTTTCAAACACCATGGAATGATTGTGTAAGACATTTTGGAGATCTGCAGAAATAGATGATTTTGATGTTGGAACTTCTAGTGAGCATACTTATGCAATGAAGCTTCATTGTTCTTTCTTTAGAAGATTTTTCATGACATTAGAGCTTATTATATTTCCCAACTTTCCTACGATACCTTGTAATTCAAATTCCTTTCCTTCCGATAAAAATTTCAAGAAAAGTTCTTGAAAATTAAAATCTATTGTCCCCAAAGATTGTAACCATTGTACTCCTAGTGCAACATCATAACCACCCATTGGAATGGAAAGCATTAGACTATTCCCCCATTGTTAGCTTGAAATTATGGCACTTTCCAAAGCAATTTATAGTTCCTCCATTTTCCACCATCACTCGAAACTTTGGAACTAGGTATAAGAAGCAATTCAATTCCTTGGCTACCTTAAAATGAATAAAATTATGGGTATTACCTGAATCAATAAGAACTATTACATTTTTGTTCTTGATATGTCCCTCTATCTTGAGAATTTGAGGAGTGGTAATTACTGCCAATGCATTAGAGGATATGGTCAGATTCATTTATTCTTCCTCTAGGTTGGTTCCTAGTGCATATCCTCTTCTTTTGAAGTTTCTTGTTCATTTTCTTCCTCCTCTTCACAATATACGTAAAATAAGTTCTTCTCAGCACACTTATGAACTTTAGTGTGTTTACTATCACAACTATAGAAACACCCTTTTTCTCTTTTTTCTTATAATTGTTGTGGTGGCAACCTTGTAGGTTGTGGAAGTCAAGGAGTAGAAATAGTTCAATATTTATAGTTATGAGTGGTAGGCTTCCTTGTCACCATAATGTTTCTTTTAATTTTTCTTTCCCACCTAAATTCCTTCTCCAATGTATTAGGTTCCAAAAGTTGAACCTCATGTTGGATGTTTCCCTTTACAGTCCCTATGAATACATAAATCCTATGTTCCTCTGGAATATTATTTACCCTTATATTCAATTTTTTAAGTCCTCAATGTGCTCCATCATTGAACCCTTTTGTTTGAGATTTATCAATTGGCTAAAGATGGTGTTTCTCTTTGTATCCTCATAATTTTCTATCATTTCCTCCATAAAAATTAACCAAGTGATGAGTGATCTATGAGAACAAAGCCATCGATACCATACAAACTGATTTGTTTTTAAATATAAAGCTTCAATGCTTACCTTTTATGTGTTTTGTGTATTATGGATTTCGAAGTATTTGTCGATTTGTAGTATCCAAGTTATCGGATCCTTGCTATATAAACTCCTCATATCTATATTTTGAATATGGTGGGTCTTAAATCCAACATTAGAGTCTATGAAATCATGATTAACATTTATTTTTTTCTCATCATGCGTTTCCTCTACTACATTTTCGCCATTAGGAATATTTTCTTGCAGCAACTTTTTCAAACCTTCCTTCAAAACTTCCATGTAGTTCTTCAAATATTCCATGTTTCATTTTATACCATCCATCTTAACTTCCATGCCATTATTCAAACCATCAATATTAGTTTGCACGCCTTTCTTCAAACCATCCATCTTAGCTTCCATGTACTTCTTAAAACCATCCATGTTTCCTTCTATACCATCCATATTAGCTTCCATGCCATCCATATTAGCTTCCATGTCATTATTCAAACCATCCATTTAGCTTCCATTCCTTTCTTCAAACCATCCATATTAGCCTCCATGTCTTTCTTAAAACCATTCATTTTATTTTATTTTACTCTTTGCGAGAGAGAAATTTGTTTCACTTGTTCTTGTAATTTTAATATATCACATTGCAATTATTTCTCTTCATGATTCATAGTAGAGCCTTCTGAGGGCTTATTGTGTGTTGAATTCCTTTTAGGGGGGATTTTAGAACCCAATAATGATATCTATGCTTCAATATTACCTTGGAATCACTTCAAACTAATTTTTCAAACAAGACTTATGCAATTTTTAAAAACATCACACGTTTTTTCACTTTGACGAGCTCGATATTGAAAATGATGTATCTCTTTAATTTCAGATCCCTGATATTTTATCTTTAGTCCTTTAGTAACCCTTTGAATCGTCTTTCCAATGCCATATGTCATACTTGATTTAGATTCTTCAAGGAAAATCTATGTCCAAACCCCTGCAATGGACTAGTTATGGACTCGTTCAGTACATCAAACTTGTACGGCATGCCACATGTCAATGTGTCCTCCTTCATCTCTAAAATTGATACGCAGGAAACTACAGTCTATGTACATTAGTCCAATTTTTACATAACTCCAATATGATGCTCAAAGAGAGAGTTATGACAATTTTCCCAAGGTCACCTCTTTGAGATGAAATTTGGGAGTCTGCAAAAACCCTAACTTCCACAGACCATATCTACGAAAATATTGCGAACCAAGATTTGAACTTTTTCCAAAAAATTCCATTGGATTCCAGAGAAAATGGCTTTTTTTTAGCTTTTGAACTTTCATATAAAAGCATTTATAGCGAAAAATCCACAATGACCTATTTGAAGCAACCCAAAGCTCGGATACCAAATTTCATGAAACTAGCTCCCAAAATATAAGAAAAGAGATATGAACAACTTATAAATCAGTCACATTCAGGGGGAAACCTCCTTTACATTACATAAATGAATAATTCTTGGATGAAACAAATGAAAAAACCTCCTTTCTATATATAGGAGTCCATGGGGTCACAATATAATCCTAGTCGACCTAACAATAATAATGTAAGGTCACAATAATAATTATTAGGGGACTGCAAGGGTACAAAAATAACAATAAAGGGGCTATATTAACAAAAATAAGTGATTAAACTAGTAATATAGGTCCATAAAGTTTTCAAAAGTTAAGCTACAAATGGTAAATAACATAACCCTCACATTGGGCTCAAGTGAAAAAAACCAAGTGTCACTACTGATAAAAAAATTTCTATCTATGAAGAAGTTAAGTTGTCATTAGTAGACAAGGCAACATCTATTGATCAATTACACTGAATGGATCAAATTCCACTGAAGAAATTGTATCTCAACCAAAATTTATTAACAAGTTAGTAGATGACAAGGAAACATCTATGGATCAGTTACAGTGAATGGATCAGAAGCCACTAATGAAATTGTATATCAATCCAAAGTTATTGAAAATTTAGTAAATCGTAAAGTATCGGTTTCCAGACCCATTATCTCAAAAGAAGCTTAAGTAATAGACATTGACAAGTTCATAAAAATCTAAGTATTTTTTTCCAACCCCTTATCTCAAAAGGGATCTCAACTATTAGACCGTATCATAAATGTAATCATAGAGGCCATTGCATGGAACAACTAGCTTACTAACATCACTCAAAAAAGAAATTAATTCATGTTCCTAAATATTGGAACTCTAATTTGACTTAATTCCAAGCATCTATAAAGAATCACAACCAAGAGTCATTAATGAAATATTTAAGCATATATTTCCTAAGAGAATCAATTAAAAATGGATTGACCCTTTTACAATGTGAAAATATTGTTCATAGCTTTAGTCTTTCCATTTTGTTTCTCAACAATGAAAACAATAATAACTTCTCAAGAAAAAGAAGTACAATTTGAATTGAATATGTACTTTTCTCTTAACCATGCCTTGAGGACAAAGAATTACTTGATAGGGAGGAATTATAATATACACAAAACTACATTTTTGTTTTCTAAATATGGCTACTTATATAATATAGTACAAATAAAAGAGATACATTTGTCATCCACTAGAATTGTTATGCTAGCCAATTCCGGCGAGAAATAGCAAGTTTAAAAATTAAAAAGTGGGGCTACCCCAAGAGGGGAGACTAGCCCATTAAACCACTCCATGTGGAAGAGAAAATGTTTCCTTTGTAGGGAAACCAGCTTTAAACAACATTATACAGTGAAAAAAATAAAAATACAAGAGAACTAGACCATAACTAGACCATAACAGAGAATCGTGACAAGTGGGGACCATAACATTAAGCTTGCTACTTCTTATCATCCTGCAAAAACAGTTGAGGAAGCTCTTCCTTGATGAGGCACCTATACTTGTAGCTTTTTTCCTCATGCTTCGATAGCTGGGGGTCCAACACTGGAGAGGAGGTCAAGTGGGAACCTGTTTTATAATCCTTGTCGTCTTCATCGGAGTTGCAACTGCCTTCACTATTCGAGGCATCCTCAGCTAACCTAACTAGAAATGCCACCATTTTTCATAGAATATTGAGGTAGGCATGAGATATAATGTAATTTCACATCTGCTTCCTAGAGTGTGAGCCAGATGGGATGGTTGAGGCTTCAGGAAGGTGCATGGATAAATGAGCAGAGAGGCTATGAGGATACAAGACCTCAAGCAAAATTAAATTCAAAGCAAAGTCCACAGTTCTCTCAAACATGGCGTGAATGGATGGACGGGATGGGGAGCCATGACCTCCACCTCTTCAGCATCGCATATGGTGGTGTTGTGGCATGGCGGGCACCAAGATGCAAGATTTTGAAGGGAGCGAAGGGGGTGGACAGGCTGTGTGACAGAGAGCAGTTCGACACAATTGGGTTGAGGGATGGTGTAGGGCCATGGGAGCAGTGGAATTTCCATAGGAGATGACCAAGCCAACACCGAGAATAACATAAATTTTGATGGAGAATGGCTGAAGGACAGTGCCATTATCCATATATGGCAGAGGGTGGGGTAAATTCATAAAGGGTGGAGTGAATGCGTAGAGGATGGAGTAAATTCTCAACTAGTGCAAAGAGGACGTGACAAACAGAGGATGGCTGGCAGAGTAAACAACACCCAGGCCACAATTATTAACACCCACATCGGGGCCATGTGCCTCCTCATGATGAGAACGTCTACTAGGTGACGAAGCTTCCAGGTGGCTACTAGATAGGACTCTAGAGAACATAAAACTACATTTCATAATAATAATAAAATATATTATATATTAATAACAATAAATCTAAGGTCATGTCCTTTTTAATTATATGACTATTATATTTATACAAAACATCACATACCATTGTAATCATCATCTCGTTCAATATTAATAATTATTTTATCCTTGTAAACTTTTTTTAAACTTATCCTCTTTATTTTGGATATTTAGATGATGAACCAGTTCGGCTCATAACATGCACAATAGAATATTCTTTTCTTTTATGTCCTTAGAAACATCCTTTAGTTTAGAGTTTGTTCTCGTGAATGCAAAAAAGGTTACTGTATATAAAATTGGTTTACTCAGCCTAGGCCATTAGAGATATTTTTTTATTTAATTCAAATCCTTTTAAGGCTTTGTACCAGTCTCAGTTCTGGTACACGAGACTTATTTTCTCTTGTTCTTTTGTCTTGTACTTCTAGACGGCTTGATATTTTTCTTTGCACATTTTTTGCACCACTTCACAGTACCCTATATGGTAGCCTAAACCCTATATGATACCCTACCAGGGGTATAGCTTCATTAGGGTTTCGTGGAACCGAGAACCCTAAGTTCTTATGATCACAGAAGCCCAATTGAATCCATTTATTTTGCTTTTATGATCACTGAAGCCCAATTGAATCCATTTATTTTTATACACAGCAAATAAAACGGTTCAACATAACTCTCTATTAGAAATTCATTTTGCAAAATACCATTTTCAGCTTTGAAAAATTGTTGTTTAGTTTTTTCTTACACTGCTAAATATTATATTGCAAGGAATAAATATTCTGCTAAATATTATGTTATAAGGAATAAATATTTTGTATCAAGAAATATAAAGACACGGTAAAGGAGAAGACAACAAACAAAACAACAAAGGAGAAAACAAAAAAAATAAGCAATAACACTTTCAACACATAAGCAATAACACTATCAATGCTTCTGTATTAAAATGGATAAATAACCCAAAATGAGTTAAGTGTATAATATGTTACATTAAAAACAGAAGAAACGATTCCATACTCACATTGTACAAATGATACCTTCAAGGGAATTGCCAATACCATCACGCATTCACTTCAGTTTGAAAGAAATTCCATAGTATAAGGAAAATATTCAAACTACCCAGACAAACAGATCAATCTCCTTTCTAGGGTGAGAAATGAAAATTTAAACTATTAGAAGTACAATTTTGAAATATCGAATAAGGACAAAACATAATTGCATGGTTTAGTCACTTAAAATCATAATATCATTATATATAAAATTTGGACCGTTACGATTTCTACCCAGGATAGGAAATTTAATTTTGGGTTTTTAACATCATAACTATAATATAGCTCATATTTCTAGAAGAGATCTCTAAAATAAGAACCCTGAGATTCTATGTAAAACAAATTCACACTTGTAAACCAATTAGCTCCCTGTAATTAGTAGTATTGGAAAAAGTCCAACTGCAGGGAGAACACTATTTCAACCACTTTGGGATTCTAGGATCTAGCCATCCTGAATCTGGAGAGGGATCTCTCCAATAAGTGAAAAGATGGATTTATATTTAAAAGCTTTGGATGATGATATTAGGCTAGTTATGAAGTCTGAGGTTTTTTTTTGTTTTGAATGGTTGAGAATGATTATTATTTGGGTGGAAAGTCCTAAAATGGAAAGAGTTTCAAAGGTGTGAAGTTGCAAGAAATCAGAACAAGCTTTGGCTAAAACGATAGATATAACGTTGGTTTTTAGTCCAATGGGCTATGGAGTCATAATAGGGTTTAATTGAAACAACAATGTTCAAGAGTGGTCCATGGGGCAAGTCATCTATGTCTAAGGATCTCCTTAAAGTTGATATTATGGAATGAAGTGATACAAAAGAAGGGGAAATAAAAAAATGAAAAACAAAGAGCAGCCTAAGATCTGGTAAGTACTTTGAAACTAGCTAGCTTTTGGCATACACTTAAGAAGGACATAAAAATAATCTAAGATCTGGTAACTAATTTGAAACTAGCCAGATTTTGATGCACTTTCAAATAGAAAAACATTTTAAACACAAAGGGAAACTCTAAAAGAAACTGTTGGAGGAGAAACTAGAGGATAGGGCTCACCATAAACTTCCCTAGTTCTGCTTTACTTGGTAAAATTTCAAGAAAAACACATAAGATAACAAATAATGGTCTAAGATCAGGTAAGGACTTTGAACCTAACCTGATTTCAATACACTCTTAGGGAAAATTTCAGATAGTCTTTGGGGATAAAACTAAAGGACAAGGCTCACCATAACTTCCTTAGTTCATCTCTACTTAACATAAACTGAAAATAACATTCAAGAACAATGTTTAGCTCAGATAGTAGGACGAGGGAACACCAACATTCCTAATTGCTTGAACTAAATTAAATCATTCCTAAACAACACAATTTGGAAGAAAACATGTAGATAAAGCTTATCTACAGAGAAGGGTACTGATATATAGTAAATCCTACCTCTATGTTTGTTGTTCTTTATTAGAGAAGATGGACAAGGAAAAAACAGAAATAAAATAACAATTTACATTAAGAAATAACATCACCGTTGACATAGACCAGGATCCCATAAATCAGCTTGTATTGATGCTTCAAACCAGTTACAGCTTTAAGTCCAATGTTTCAGTTCAGCAATCATCTTCACTTCTCAACCTAACTTATTTAATCATAAGCAGAGCTTCAGGAGCCCGTGAATGCTATTTACAAGTAGAAGTTTCAAGCTCAAGTATATTTCAAAGTTCTGCAACCAACATTTTCTCATCTTCTATAGGAGTATTTATAGAAGAAATGAGGAGGTGGGTTCTGATAAAAGATCTCTTGGGTCAATTAATACAGACTTTAATACTTCTCAGCCTTTGATGTGCTCGATGAAGAAGCTTACATATGGTTTTCTGTATTAACTATTTTACATTTTAAGAATTAAGCCCGGTGAGAGCTTTGTTGACTTTAAGGCTCTATTTCATGTTGTAATAACTCTGCTGATATTTTTGCATTAAGTTCCTTTGGCAGAATTAACTATTCGGCTATGCTGAGGCAAATATATTTTTTTTTGGTCATAACTTGGCTTCTGTTGAATGCTTTGAGGCTACAGGTGGCATTGGGTAGCTGAGAGGAATCAATTAGCCTCTTATGTGGTGGTGGAGGTTTTCCTCTCTCTGATAATTGTTTATGATTTTCTTTAATTGTGTTTTAATTCGGAGGATTAGGCTTTTGATTTTCGATCTTAGCTGTAATCCTCAAAAACTGTGAAAGAAATCTTCAATACTTTGTTCTACTATATTTTGTTCTTCAACACTAATACTCTTTTGTTTTGATTTAATTCATTATGTCTTGTTGATGTGCAGGTTCTGCAAAGGCTCTATATGGCATCAATGCCCATGAAGCATCAACAAAACGTGACATGGAACCCTTCATAGTATTTTCCCTTTGATAAATGAAAGTCTAGAGGATCGTCACCCTCGGATTTCTTTTCCTTTATTATAATGGAAAAAACCTTCGAAGCCTACAAAATACACACAAATGTTATAAAATCATGTGTTATTTGGTAAAACTGCTTCAGAGGTTGTGGGGAGAAGCGTGGTCGTTGGATGGCAACATCCATTGGTGGAGATTTACGCATAGTGGTCAAAAGGAGAGCGGTGGGAAGAAATAAGTCAGACTCATCGATCTGCAGAGATCGATGGTCAGGATTACTCAATAATATCATAATGAAAATGGTCACATTATGGAAAATTGGAAGAGAAATATAGAAAATAGGTGAAATTTCCTTCAGTAGAGGTAAAATGCATAAGAATTAAAATTGGGGTTTTGGGATGATCGTGGGCCATTGGATGGGATCAGGCCATGAGATCAATGATGGAGATTTCACGTTGAAAACCTTTGGTTGAGGCAGAGGGTGATAATATGAAGTGATATTAAATCTAGTTTGCTGATCTACAGAGATCAACGACGGGCGAAGTGTGCGATAAGACATAATAGAAATGGGAAAAGTGGTTTCAGAGGCTAAAACCATGAGTTTTGCGCAGAGGAAAGGAAGATAGATAGTTTTGCTTTTCGGAACACGATATGCATCATGAGGTGACAGGTGGCATCAGAGTACCACCCATTTCACGTAAATTTTGGAAATTAACCTCTGCACTGAAAGTCGCGCGAAACTCCACGTGGGCCATCAGATCTAGGCCCTCAAATTGAATGGTGGAGAGTGAGCGTGAAACTGACCAGATGTGCGGGGAATAAGAGGCAGGGAAGTATTAATCTGGACCATTGGATCAAATATTTGACGGCTGATATTATATTTTGAAGAAGGCAGGACCCATAGGACGCATGCTTGTCGGGCTTAATATGATCTCTTAGATTGAACAGATCAACGGTCAGGATTTGATCTAGGTATAAATGGAAAATGGAGCAAGGCAGAAGAAGGCTTAATCAGGGTTGTTGATCTGCAGAGATCAACAGCTGAGATTTGGCCAAAAACATAATAGAGAGGGCTTGCATGTTTTTACCCAAAGTCGGGAGGATCAATCTGGGCACGTGGATGGCCCAGATGAAATTGAGGCTCGAAGATCGGCGGGGCAAAGAACATGGAGGCGCCGAAGCGATTGAGCACTGGTCGTCGATCTGCAGATCAGATCGACGGTGGTGGATGAATCGGAGGAGTGACCAATTGGAAGGGGGAAGAAATGCGCCCATTAAGATCTACGATGCGATGTTGCGTTGATCATTGATCAGCTTTAGATCAATGGTCGAGATTTCTTCAAATAATGAACCAGCGGAAAACCCTTTATAACACATGAAAAACAAAAAATTAATAAGATACAAAGGTTTTGTCTTCTAGGGGCGGGTTATATACAAAGATTGGCTCGATTCCCATCTGCAGGGCCAGGGCCGAGGGCTTATATGTATAAGGGCTAATCGCATCGAAAGGTCGGGCTTTTCAATCTACCCATTTTGATTTTCTCCAATGCGATTAGCTCTTTGGAACTTTAACTCTTAGTCCTAGGCATAGGTTTATATGTAGAGAAACGGAGGGCAGGAGTTTATACAAATGGGGCTTAATCGCATCGGAACTTTGATGCGGGCTTTTCAATCTACCCATTTACATTACAAAACATGGCCCCCATGGGTTTAGACCAAAATTTTCGGAAAAGTGGTTTATGATTTAACAAAGGAAAATAGCAATCGGGATTAGTTTATAACAATGTTTAAGCGCCGAATGCAAGGTCTATGGTTATATGAAATAATAATAAGATTGAGGGTTTATAAACAAAAGGGATTAATCGCATCAGAGGTTTTAACATGGAAAATAGACTTGCGCACTCAGATTTCTCCAATGCGATAAGCGCCAGAGGGTTTAGCGCTTGGTTCTAGCACCTGGGCATATGGTGGGGAAGTGTTTTAGGACTTAGTCCAAGGGGGCTTAAACCTTAATACAAAAAAGTGTATTTTTATGATTTTTTCAGGGTTTTCTGATGGATTTGGGGGTTTCGGAAAAAAACGAAAAATAGAAGAATTTTATGGAAGAAAAAGTGAACAAAATGAAGGTTAGTTTTGAGTGGAGAAAGGGAAAAATGGTGTTTTGTAGCAGTCTTTTCTCTATGGAGTCAGCAGAATTTCAGAGTTTAAAATGTAAATAGCAATGAATATGTGGACAAAGGGCATGATTTATTTATGAGGCTTCAAGAGATAACATTTTTTGTAATGAAACTTGTTCCTTGAAGGCTCCAAAAATGTTTTAGCCACCTTTTGATACAACAAATTTTATAGGTGGCTAACAGTGGCTCCACTTGGGGATGGTGCCCTCATGAAGGCATCAAGAACATCAGACTTGCATTTTATGGGAGGTTGATCAGTGCCTTATCCATTGGGTTGTTTTTCTTTACTTGGATGATCTTCTTTTGCTCTAAAACATGTTAGCAACCATGAAAAACAATGGATCTTCATCAACAAGATTTATACCTATCCAATCCTACTGATATAACATTTTTTCTTCTTTAGAGTGCACCTAGATTGGCAAACTCTTTTTACAACATTTTATTCTTTTGAAAGCATAAAAACAATCTAATTCTACTCCTTATTTCTCCATAAACTCAGGTTAAACAGTTGAGTCCATAGGCTTCTCTACTTAATCTACCAATCTGTTAGGATTAAACAATCCAACACATTTTATTCTCTAATTTCTAAAACAGAAATTTAAAAGCATACAAGTCAGGATTGAACATTCTACCTTGATGTTGATCTATGGCATGAAAAACAAGCTGCACATAGATATTATTTTACAGAAATTTAAATCAAAATGGAAGGCCTTAAATTTGAAATTTCAAAGCACTTCCTTCATCTTTTTCCAGCTCTGTTTTTACTTTTGTTTGAATTGTTATTTCTTTGTTTCTCTAGTTCATATTTTGAGCTGATTAGAACCAGTTTTACCTCTGCTTTTTGACTCAATAAATAAAAAAATTTGAGTCATCTCTCTTTTGAAAACTTAGGTTCAGATTTTGAGCTTGTTAGAACCTTTAATTTCTAGCCTAATCTACCTACTGATAAGCCAAGATTAAGCTGTTTGGAAAATCGAATTCACTATCCTATCAGCAGTCAATTTAAAACTAATTAGTCATGATTAGGCTGTATGCCTAGTTAGAAGTGTGTTCTTCAGGACTGGCATTTAATTTTGCACACTTTCAGAATTTATTTCTCTTTTTGGTATGGGGATGTACCTTTATTGTTTTTAGAATCTTGCCCTCTTTTCCTTCTTTCACTGTTTTTGTATTTTTGTTTTTTCTAACTTTGAATGCAATGATGGGTGAAATATTTATAATGAGAAAAAGATAAAAAGGCTTCAAAACATGACATGGTTCAAGAGAAGTAATGCTTAAGCATCCTTCCATTGACAAGACTTCTAAAAAATTCAACTCCATTCAACTCTTGTAAGAAATAGGCATTGTTACCAGCAGTTGAATGTATATGATGAGGGCCAAGCCATAAGTTGTCAAATTTACCATGCTTTCCCTTGTCTTCTCTCCTTGAGTCCCAATTTAAAACTTTGTCCCCAACATTGAAATTGCTGGCCTTTGTTCTTTTGTCAAAAATATTTTTGATGTTGTCTTGCTTTTGTAATGCTTTGTTATAAACCTCCTCCCTGGTTTGCTAAAGATGAATAATCTAATTTATTCTTCTGATCATGTCATTGTCTTCAGACTGAACCTCTTGGATCAACTTCATAACTGGAACACCAAGGCTGGTTGGAAACATTACATTAGTGCCATACACAAGTTGGAATTGTAAAATTCCAATAGATTTCTTCAAAGTCAATTTGTCAGCCCAAAGTGCATGAAGTAGCTTTGTGTTCCAAGACTTCTTTTTGTCTTTCAATAGCTTCTTGATTATGTTCACCGAAATTTTTTTTGAGGATTTTTCAAGTCCATTACCTTGAGGGTAATAGGCCTTGGAATGTCCCAATGTTATTTGATATTTGTGACAGAATTCAACCATCTTCTTTGATCCAAATGTTGTTGCATTATCGATGATGATATTGGTAGGACAACCAAATGTAGAGAGAATATTAGTCTCCATGAATTTTATAATAACAGAATCATTGGCTTGCCTACAAGGGATGGATTCTATCCATTTTGTGAAGTATTCTGTGGTAGTGAGAATCCATCTATGCTGGGAAGAGGATGGTGGATGGATTTCTCCTATGAATTCAAGTCCCCATTATTGAAAAGGAGCTTCAACAGTGACTGGATGCAAAGGTAAGGGTAGCATCTTCCTTTTGCCTTCAAAAAGTTGACATTTATGACATGCAATTATCATCTTGTGCACATCAAGAAAAAGAGTAGGCCAATAGTAAGCAGCCCTCAGAATTTTGTTGGCTATTGTTTTCCAGTACAAATGGCCTCCACACTCCCCTTTGTGGAACTCGTGCTTAACCTTCTCTGCATCATACTCAGGCAAACATTTAAGCAATATACCACTTGCATTTTTCCAATAAAGACATTTATCTATAATGCAATAGTTAAGAGCTTTTAACTTTAGAAACCTTGCCTTTATTTTTGTCAAATTGGGAGGTGTGTTCAAATTAAACAAAACATAAATAATATCAGCATACCAAGAGGAATTCATAAGATGTTCTTCAACAATGGGAGTTGAGATTTCCTCTTGATCATCTAAAGCATTAATCATATCAATATCAAGAACTTCAAAATTTGATTCAGCCATTAATCTAGCTAGACCTTGGTCTTCGATGAGTTTAGTGGGCTTTATCTCTAAATCATATTCAAGAATAACAACTATCCACTTACCTCTCTTACCATCTGGGTCCTGTGCTAGAATATCTTTCACAACTGAATTTGGGACAAAGGCAATGATGTGTGAGTGCAAGATGTATACTCTGAAGTCTTTCAAAGCTTTAACCAACACAAAAGCTTGCTTTTCCATAATTTTATACTTCAAAGGAGCATCCCTCAATGCCTTGCTAAAGAATGCAATAGGCTGCTCTTGTCCTTGTGGATTTTTCCGTAAAAGGAAAACAACTATTGTATATTCTGATGCAAATGAAAAAATATAAAAAATATTTTGAAAAATCAGGACTAATTAGAACCAGTGTTTTGGTTAACACTTGTTTCACCAGATCAAAGGACTTCTTTGCTTCCAAGGTCCATTTTACCCCCTGCTCCTTTTTCAGCATGTTTGTAACGTTTCTAAGGAGCTCATCCAATTTCGGTATGAACCTTCTCAAGTAATTAATCTTTCCAATAAAATATTGCAATTCCTTGATGTTTCAAGGATTAGAGATTTGCAATATGGCCTCAATCCTCTTTGGATCTATCTTAATACCCTATTCTGAAATAATTTTCCCAAGTAGTTTACCTTCTTGAAGCCCAAATAGTGTTTTCTTAGGGTTTAAAGATATCCCAAACTTTCTGCATCTCTCGAAAACTGTTCTCAAATGTTCTAAGTGCTCTTCATCTGTCTTTGAAAACACAGTGACATCATCAAGGTAAATAATGATGAAGTAGCCTAATTCTTCCGAGAATGCTATGTCCATGGCTCTCTGAAAAGTTGCACCAACATTCATCAGACCGAAGGGAATTTTCACATACATGAAAGTGCCCCAAGGTGTAGTAAATGTTGTCTTTAGTTGATCATCAGGGTGGACTAAAATCTGATTGTACCCTGAATAGCCATCCAGCAAAGAAATTATTTTGGAACCAACTACCTTTTGTAATATATGGTCCATCTTGGGTAAAGGGTAGTTGTCCTTGAGTGAAGCTTTGTTTAAAACTATAATTCTATACAAAGCCTAATCTCTCCTGTTTTCTTCCTAATTGACACCAAATTAGACACCCACTCAGAATATCTAATAGGGACAATAATACCAGCTTCGTACATTTTCTTGATTTCCTTCTCAACAAAAGGAAACTGAATAGGGTTTATTTTGTGCAGCTTTTGTTTGAATGGCTTTTGGTTTTTCCTGAGATGGATCTTGTGCTGAATTATTTCAGTGTCATAGGATTTAAGATCTTCATAACTCCATGCAAAACATCAGAAAATTATTATAAATCTCTACGTATTTGAGTTTAATGTGAGCCGGTAAAGTCTTAGAAAGTTTTATTATCATTGGTTTTAGTTCACTACCTATATTACACTCTTCAACTTCAGTCTCTACAGGCGCTATTTTTGGCTTCTTAGACACATCATTAAAATAAAACAATTCTTCTAAAGGGGCTAGACCCTTTGGCAAACTCTGATCTTTAGACTGTAGGGTCTCTAACTCCTCTATTTCCAATGCTGCAATCATTTCTGTTGTGTTTTCAAGTTTGCTAGAAAGTAGATTAAAATTAGTGAGCCCAGGAGAATTTTCTTCTTCAACAAGAAAATTTTCTTCACTATTACAGTCTGTTTCATAATCTGAATCCAAACTGTGTAGTTCAAATTCATTTTTTAATTGCATGAATTCTTCTATTTGTTTGTCTCTGTCGAACACTTGCCAATATTTTTCGTTATCAGGAACGACTAGTCTGAATTTAATCTAAGTTGTGCATTCTTTGGTTTCGTATGGCATTAAGCATGTTCTAGCCATGAAAGCTAAGTTGTGGGCCCCGATATTTCTTTTTCTTGGGACAAAAATTAACTGGGACTCCTCAAAAGTTTTCGAAAGGTCCACGACATCATTTCGATAGGTTGTAAGTCTCGGGTGATTAGAATTGTATTCCTCGTTGACTTTTCTAATTATTAATTCTGAATCCCTATGGACTTTAATTCTTTTGGCTCCTAAATTTTTCAACAAATGTAAGCCTAAAATCAAGGATTCATATTCCGCTATGTTTTTTGAACACTGAAAGTTTAGCTTACAGGAAAGGCTCTCTGTCTGGTTGTTCTCAGTGTTCTGAATCCAGACACCTACACTAGTGTTGGCTCTAGTGCACGACCCGTCAAAGTTCATACTCCACAGAGGATTAGTCTTGGGTTCTTCAGTTTGGTTACTATCCTCTTCAACAAGTGTGCTTTTGGCTCGTTCTTGAGTATCAGCACTCTGTTGAATCTATTTTAATTCCTATGATTTTTCATTTAGTTGAGGCATGATTTCTTGACTCTCAAATTTAGAAAGCGATGGATACATAATTTGTAGTTCAAGACCTGTGTTTGGTTTGTTAAATTTTTCAAATGAAGCAAACGGTTTTGACACTTCTGTGGTATTTACCTCCTCTTCTCTATTGGCCATTAATTATGTTAAAGTGACTTGTTCAGTGAACTTCTCATCATTAAATAGGATAAAAGAATCAAGGCTTGTATTTACAAAATACATAGGAGAATTTTGTGGTCTGTCTTGACTGGTTACCATATACTGCATATGGGACTCCTTGTAAAGTTTTCTTGTCTGATTAAACACATGGATGGTCACATAGGTCATGTCCATCTACATAGTCCCTTGTAACTTATCCCCCCAAGACCTAGATAACAACATTCCATACTTCAGGGGCACATCAGCCACAACAATGTCCATGACTAAGCATTTGGCTGGAATCTATGCGAAGTTAATGCAGAGGTATTTGATTAATCCTAAACATTTTACTCTGCTTGAGTCAAAGGAGTAAAGGTCTTTATAAGATCTGGTGATTTCTAGACCCAAGCTCTCCATTGTAGCTTTGGGCATTAAATTATGAGAGGCCCCTGAATCGTGCATAACGTTATTCAAAATCTTATCATGAATGTTTAAACTTACATAAAAGGGAGGGACAGGTACCTCTTGATACCTACCTTCAATCTTTGGACCAAAAATAAGCTTTGGTTGGTCATCATTAAGATTGACTATGTCATTATTATCCTCTATGTTTAAAGCCTTCAAAATTTGGGTCCTATATACATTTTGGGCAGCTAGTTTAGAGAGAGGAACAAAGATTTTAATTTTGGATATTTCCTGCTCCAGGCTCAATGGAATCTGATTCTTTAAAGTGCTTGTTTCAGCCTTGTTAACTGCCACTCTATCGACAAATTATGTTTGCTGATTTGTTCTATTTACATTTGAAAAAATTGTTTTAACAGGAGTATTAGCTGAGGTGCTAACACTACTAAAGTCTGCACTCTATTTTTTATTGTTTTCAGTGCCTTTCTCTTTACCTTTATTAGAATTTCCAACCACTTCTTTTTCCTTCTATTTGACAATTTTGGGTTTGTTTACAGTGCTGTTTTGTGAAGATTTGTCAGAGGTTTTAGTTTTGGGAGCTTCTTGATTGGTTTTAATTCGAAGGTCATATTCTTTTTGAGACTCTACGATAACAGTCTCCATGTCTTGATAATAAATTTCATCATCATCTCTTTTTTCATCATAGGGTGTCTAAAGACCTTGTTTTCTATCATAATGAATCTCAAAGTCATCATTATCTACTCCCAACATGTTGATATCGTCATCCTCTATTCGGTCATCTGTTTCCTCAGCCTCACTTACATAGTTTTGATGAAAGGGAGGAGTGATATGTTGATCATCTTCCCTAGGTTTGTTTGGAGGTTGGTTCCTTCTGAAAATCTGATTCTGGTTTTGGTTTTTGTTTTGAGGAGCAATCTGCTTTTGACTTGCTTGTGTTCTCTCAAGGATGCTCATTTTCTTCATCATCTCCTCCATCATTCTTTCCATAGTTGAGCTGGAAGTAGAAGGTTTGGATTCCTCTTTGAAGGACACTCTCTTCTCATTTTTCATTCTTGCTCTTTTCTCCATTAAGTTAACTTCCACAGCAAGAGCCCCTTTTTGCATATCTTCAAGAGTTAAAGGATCTCTCTCTCTCTTAGTTGATAAGCCATCTCAGGGTCAAACCCTTCAGGAAACTTGTTTAGATCTGAGCCTTGTGGAGTTTTTAAATCTGGGGGAAGGGCATTATACACACTATTAAATTTGTGCAGTAAGCTTGTACACTTTCCCCAGTGTTTATGTGGAGGTTCTTGTAATCAAAAAGTATCTGGAGAGGATTCTTATTTACTTTCCATTTGTTTAAAAATGTCTGATGGAAGGCTTGGAGATCATTAATACTGTGGGGGGCTAAGACTTTAAACCATTTTCTTACTCCCCCCCCCAGACTCTGAGCAAATAGTCTTAGCTTGACAAATTCATCATCAATTTCATTTCTATCAAAATAGTCATTCATTTTATCCAAATGTTGTGATGTAGTTGTAGTATTACTGGCATCATAAAATTGTATTTTGGACTGATAGTCCTGTGGAAGATTGACTAATGGTAGAGGAAGGACCAAGGGGGCATACCATGCTACCATGATATGTGGTGGAGGTAGATTTACAAGAGGCGGGTTAACAAGAGCAAAAGTGGGCTAGAGTGGAGTGGTTTAGACAATGGATGTTTGTTGAAAAGATGTGGATGGACCAGGAATAGATTACTGATCTGATCTGGGATGAGAAACACCTAAATTGGAAAGGACATGTGAATCAGGTGGTGTTGTTTCTCTACTACCAGAAAGTTCACTTGTTTCCAGGGATGAAAGTGAAGACTCAAAATCTAGCTGAATTATATCACCAAGTGACCTAGTTCTAAATGGATTTACTAAGTGAACTTGTGATTGTTGTAGAGCTGACAGATTTTCAAGAACTAAATTAGCTCTCAAGGGTGATCTGAAAACAATTGATAATTTTATCTTAGGAGACTCCCTAAGCATACTTTCTAGGTTATCAACTATCTTAGGTGGGTTTGGGTCAGGATAGGCTCTAGTATGAATCTTTCTAGGAGCCACTATGCTATGTTCTTTAGACCTTTCTAAACAAGAAATGTTTAACCAGATATGAGAGTCTTTAAGAGGTTAACTGGCCTGTTTTACACAAATTTTAATCCTACAATCCTCTAACTGAGTTTAAATGATGTTAAAAAGATTATGGGTCTTCGCAGTGGAGTCTTAAGGTCTGTTTTAGGATTTTGGAGTCACCAAGTGGAAGTTTCTAGCTCGTTTCGAGGTAAAAGGGTTTTATGGTCCACCACCATGTTTATTAAATACCAATATCAAATATTTTTCAGTTTTCTGAGTTATTTTTCAGTCTTATTGGTTCCTAAGAGTGTCCTAAATCTGTTTCAAAACTTAGCTACTGTTATGAGACAAAGACAGTCTACTCTTATGGCTAAGCTAGCTGATCTTTCAAGGTTAGATAAAATCTTATGAGAACCCTAGGGTTTTCCTAGTTTGTCACTTATTCAAATAATTTTTACCATGGTTACCATTATTTGGTAGTGCTTGAAAAGGGCTATTTGTTCTCACAAGGTTTTATGAAGTGTTTAAGTGAACCTAAGATGAAAATTCAACTCAGTTCCCCAGCGGAGTCACCAGAGATGTTATCTCCTCGTAATTAGCAAGATTGGAAAATTTCCAACTGCAGGGAGAACCCTATTTCAACCACTTTGGGATTCTAGGATCAAGCCCTCCTGAATCCAGAGAGGGATCTCTCCAATAAGTGAAAAGATGGATTTATTTTTAAAAGATTTGGATGATGATATTAGGCTAGTTATGAAGTGCGAGGGTTTTTGTTTTTTTTTTTATGGTTGAGAATGATTATTATTTGGGTGGAAAGTCCTAAAATGGAAGTAGTTTCAAAGGTGTGAAGTTGCAAGCAATCAGAACAAGCTTTGGCTAAAAAGATAAATATAACACTGGTTTTTAGTCCATTGGGCCATGGAGTCATGATAGGGTTTAATTGAAACAAAAAGGTTCAATAGTGGTCTATGGGGCAAGTCATTTATGTCTAAGGATCTCTTTAAAGTTGATATTATGGAATGAAGTGATACAACAAGAATGGGAAATAAACAAATGAAGAACAAAGAGTAGCCTAAGATCTGGTAAGTACTTTGAAACTAGCCAGCTTTTGGCATACACTTAAGAAGGACATAAAAGTAATCTAAGATCTGGTAAGTACTTTGAAACTAGCCAGATTTTGATGCACTTTCAAATAGAAAAAAAAATTAAACACAAAGGGAAACTTTAAAAGAAACTGTTGGAGGAGAAATTAGATGATAGGGCTCACCATAAACTTCCCTAGTTCTGCTTTACTTGGTAAAATTTCAAGAAAAACATGTAAGATAACAAAGAATGGTCTAAGATCAGGTAAGGACTTTGAACCTAGCTTGCTTTCAACACACTCTTAGGGAAACTTTCAGACAGTCTTTGGGGATAAAACTAAAGGATAGGGCTCACCATAACTTCCTTAGTTCATCTCTACTTAACATAAACTAAAAATAACATTCAAGAACAACGTTTAGCTCAGATAGTGGGACGACGGAACACCAACATTCCTAACTGCTTGAACTGAATTAAATCATTCCTAAACAACACAATTTGGAAGAAAACATGTAGATAAAGCTTATCAGTCAGACAAGGGTACTGATATACAGTAAATCCTAACTCTATGCTTGCTGTTATTTATTAGAGAAGATGGAAAGAGTGAAAATGGCAATAAAATAACAATTTACAATAAGAAATAACATCACCGTTGACATAGACCAGGATCCCATAAATCAGCTTGTATTGATGCTTCAAACCAGTTACAACTTTAAGTCCAATGTTTCAGTTCATCAATCATCTTCACTTCTCAACCTAACTTATTTAATCACAAGCAAAGCTTCAAGAGCCGTTGAACACTATTTACAAGTAGAAGTTTCAAGCTCAAGTATATTTCAAAGTTCTGCAACCAAAATTTTCTCAGCTTCTACAGGAGTATTTATAGAAGAAATCTGGAGGTGGGATCTGATAAAAGATCTCCTCGGTCAATTAATACAGACTTTAATACTTCTCGACCTTTGATGGGCTCGATGAGGAAGCTTACAGATGTTTGTTTATATTAATTGCTTTACATTTTAAGAATTAAGCTCGGTGAGAGATTTTTTTTACTTTAAGGCTCTATTTCATGTTGTAATAACTATGTTGACATTTTTGCATTAAGTTCCTTTCATATAATTAACTATTCGGCTATGCTGAGGAAAATATCATCTTTTCTGATCATAACTCGGCCTTTGTTGAATGCTTTGAGGCTACAGGTGGCATTGGGTAGCTGTGAGGAATCAATTAGCCTCTGATGTGGTGGTGGAGGTTTTCCTCTGTCTGATAATTGTTTATGATTTTATTTAATTGTGTTTTAATTCAGAGGATTAGACTTTTTATTTTCGATCTTAGCCGTAATCCTCCAAAACTACGAAAACAGTCTTCAATCCTCTGTTCTAATGTGTTTTTTTCTTCAACACTGATACTCTTTTGTTTTGATTTAATTCACTGTGTCTTGTTGATGTTCAAGTTTTGCAAAGGGTCTATGTGGCATCAATGCCCATGAAGCATCGACGAAATGTGACATGGAACCCTCTGT
Organism: Pinus albicaulis; assembly: GCA_034641835.2. Lineage (NCBI taxonomy): Eukaryota > Viridiplantae > Streptophyta > Pinopsida > Pinales > Pinaceae > Pinus > Pinus albicaulis. Next base: position 270,834,641 of record CM076573.1, read on the forward strand.
AGTATTCTCCATTTGATAAATGAAAGTCTGGAGGATTGTCACCCTCGGCTTTCTTTTCCTTTATTATAATGGAAAAAACGTTCCAAACCTGCAAAATACACACAAATGTTATAAAATCCTACGTTATTTGGTAAAACTGCTTCAGAGGTTTTGGGGAGAAGCGTGGTTGTTGGATGGCAGCATCCAACGGTGGAGATTTGTGCATAGTGGTCAAAAGGAGAGTGGTGGGAAGAAATAAGTCAGATCCGTCAATCTGCAGAGATTGACGGTCAGGGTTACTTGGGAGGATCATAATGCAAATGGTTACATTATGGAAAATTGGAAGAGAAATAAAGGAAATAGTTGAAATTTCCTTCGGCAGAGGTAAAATGCATAAGAATTAAAATTGGGGTTTCAGGATGATCATGGGCCGTCGGATGGGATCAGGCCACGAGATCAATGACGAATATTTCGCGTTGAAAACCTTTGGTCAAGGCAGAGGGTGATAATATGAAGTGAGATTAAATCTGCGCGATAAGACATAATAGAAATGGGAAAAGTGGTTTCGGAGGCTAAAACCACGGGTTTCGCGCGAAGAAAAGTAAGATAGGCGGTTTTTCCTTTTGGAACGCGATATGCATCATGAGGTGACACATGGCATCGGAATACCACCCATTTCGCGTAAATTTTGTAAATTAACCTTTGAGCTTAAAGCCGTGTGAAACTCCGCGTGGGCCATCAGATCTAGGCCCTTAGATCGAATGGTGGAGAGTGAGCACGAAACTGACCAGATATGCGGGGAATAAGAGGCAGGGTGGTTTTAATCTGGGCTGTTGGATCAAATATTTGATGGTTGATATTAGATTTTGAGGAAGGCAGGACCCACAAGAGGCAGGCATGTCTGGCTTAATATGAGCCATTAGATGGAACAGATCAACAGTGAGGATTTGATATAGGGATAAATGGAAAAATGAATAAGGTGGAAGAAGGGTTAATAAGGGTCGTTGATCTGCAGAGATCAACGGTTGAGATTTGGCGAAAAACATAATAGAGTGGGCCTGCATGTTTTTACCCAAAATCAGGAGGATCGATCTGGACCGTCTGCAGTCGGGGCTCAGCGATCGGCGGGGCAAAGAACATGGAGGTGCCGAAGAGATTGAGCGTTGGTCGTCGATCTACAGATCAGATCGATGGTGGTGGATGAATTAGAGGGGAAACCAATCAGAAGGGGGGAACAAATTCACCCGATAAGATCTACGATGCGATGTTGCGCTGATCGTTGATCAACTTTAGACCAACGGTCGGGATTTCTTCAAATAATGAACTGGCGGAAAACCCTTTATAACACATGAAAACCAAAAATTTAATAAGATACAAAGGTTTTGGATTCAAGGGGTTGGTTATATACAAATATTGGCTCGGGGCGCATCTACTAGGCCATTGGTTTACATGGAATGTGATAGGCCCAGGGCTTATATGTATAAGGGCCAATCGCATCGGAAGGTCGGGCTTTTCAATCTACCTATTTTGATTTTCTCTGATGCGATTAGCACTTCAGGACTTTAACTCTTGATCCCGAGCACAGGTTTATATGTAGAGAAATGGAGGGCGGGAGTTTATACAAATGGGTCTTAATCACATCGGAACTTTTATGTGGGCTTTTCAATCTACCCATTTACATTAAAAAACATGGCCCCAGCGGGTTTAGACCAAAACTTTAGGAAAAGTGGGTTTATGATTTAACAAAGGAAAATAGCAATCGGTATTGGTTTATAAAAAATTTTAATTGCCGAATGCAGGCTCTGTGGTTATATGAAATAATAATAAGATCGGGGGTTTATAAAAAAAAGGGCTTAGTCGCATCAGAGGTTTTAACATAGAAAATAGACTTGTGCACTCTGATTTCTCCGATGCGATAAATGCCAGACGGTTTAGCACTTTGTTCTAGCACCTGGGCATATGGTGTGGAAGTGGGTTAGGACTTAGCCCAAGGGGGCTTAAACCTTAATACAAAAAATTGTATTTTTATGATTTTTTCAGGGTTTTCTGATGGATTTGGGGGTTTCGGCAAAGTTTAAAAGTGAGTTTTAAACTTTGTAAAGAGGATTTTATGAAGGGGAAATGGAAAAACACGAAAAATAGAGGAATTTTATGGAAGAAAAAGGGAACAAAATGAAGGTTAGTTTTGAGTGGAGAAAGGGGAAAATGGTGTTTTGCAACAGTCTTTTCTCTATGGAGTCAACAAAATTTCAGAGTTTAAAATGGAAACAGCAACGAATATTTGAACAAAGGGCATGATGTCTTTATGAGGCTTCAAGAGATAAAAAAATTTGTAATAAGACTTGTTCCTTGAAGGCTCCAAAAATGTTTTAGCCACCTTTTGATATGACAAATTTTATAGGTGGCTAACAAAACCCTTTATAAAAATGTGGAGACTTGATGAAGTTGATGCACTTTTTTTAGTTGTGGGTTAACGCCACATGCCATTAGGGGAATTTGAGGTCCAAAATGGGCCTCCTAAGGAAATCATAAAATAATAGTGGAAATAATAAAATAGCATTTGATTACATCATCAAATTTTAGAGGGAAAAAAGAAAAACTACTTTTTCAACTCATATTTTAAACTTATATCTGTAACGTTTTACTCAAATTTCAAGCAAGAATACTCGTTGGATGCAAAATTTAATACCCAAACCAAGGAGTATCCATGTTGCATATTTTTGATGGACTCTACTACACAAAAAATGAGAAATACATGAAAAACATGATTGCAATCACATTTTTTAATGTATTTCTCATTTTTTGTGTAGCAGGGTCCATAAAAAGTATGCAACATGGCTACTCATTGGATGAGGAATTAAATTTTGCATCCAACCAGTACTCCCGCTTGAAATTTGAGTAAACCCTTAGGGAGATAAGTTGAAAATATGAGTTCAAAAAGTAGTTTTATTATTTTATTACTTTTTAATCTTTTTACTTTTTTACCCCAAAAATGGTGAATCATCCCCCATGATTGACATAATCATCTTGAATCCTATTGTTTCTCATCAAGTTTATTTTGGTTGTACATTTCTATTAGGCGGCCAATTTTAAACAGAGTAACCTAACCTGGGAAGAGAACAAGAACGAAAGTGAGGAAACGTTCTTCATGTACTTCAAAGTCTAACTAGTATGAGAGTATTACCTCAATAATTTCATGTATGCGTGGTGATAGGCTGAGAGAATTAACAAAGAAACAATGATTCAACCCTATCACTTATTCCTTGCAACATCAGTAAGACTATAATCATGGTAATAAAAAACAGTGGATGGAGTTACCGTGTTCTGTTCACTAGAATGAAAGAACTAGAAAATATAGTCAAGCCACCTTTAATAAAAAAAGGAACTTACCTGTATATAAAAAGGGTTAATTCAAATTCTTTATCACTCTAGTTGGTTATTCTGAGGGTTTACAAGTTAAAGAGGTATACCGCAATACTAGAAACCTATATTTGGGGGTATAATTTTTTAGAACGATGCGGTGTTACAGAGCACTACACCGAGGAAGCATTGAAAATAACAAGGGTTTCACATAGAAGTACACCGAGGAAGAAGTGAACAAAATGAGGGTTTTGGGACCTGGCAGAGGGTGGGTAGTTACCCTCTAATGCCCTACCCTCAATATCCACCATCATATCTACCCCCAACTTCTCACAACTGTGGATCTATCAGTGATCCCAAAGAAATTTGTTACCGTCAATTAGCGTTCAATCATGAGCTAACACTTCTATATCACCCCTTTTATTTTCAACAATTCTGTTATTCCAAAAAATTATTTAAAATAAGTTGGCAAGCACTTGCTGCCTCTACAACCACTGTTGTTTTCTTTAGTCAGCACTTTTAATATATTGTGTCATTGAAATATAAATATTTTTAATGGATTAAAAGGAATTTTTAATTTTATTTTCACTTTTAATTAATGGAATATGTCTAGGAAGGGTGGATAAGTACATTGTGTCAGATTTTGATTTTTAGTTTGAGAACACCACTGACACTCCTGTGATGATAGATGTTTCACTGGTAAACATCGCTTAACTCCTAACATTTCTCCACCAACTAGTGAAGCTCCCCTGGTCATATCTGACTAAAGGTATATCCTCCTAGCTCATTCCATTTTTGGTGTTCTTTTCAGTGTCAACTATGCACCAGTGGTTCTGAGGATACTAAAGCATCAAACCGACACACTCATGGTCGATAGTTAGTACTTTGGATGGAATTCATAATGTAATTTTGTTTTTTCACCTATGATTTTGTTTATTATACTTCGAAGCTCTCATATTTGGAAACAAATTTTCTAAATATTTGAGCAAATGTCTTATAAGTTAGTGACATAGGTTGGTTAAGCCAATTTTTTGGGTCTAGTAGGTTTTCGTTATACTTATATGTATATCTGTTGTTTGCGCACTCCCTGATTAGCCTTGTTAATAACCATGTACTTATTGTAAAGTATTTTAATTATTAGAAACTTTTATGCCGACTTAAAAAAAAACTAACTATTAACAAGAACATATATTTTCTTTTACATTTATTATATTACATCGACATTACAACATTCAATAACATGTGTGGTGACATTTACATTTTTTATATTATTTTTTTTAATGTATTTTTATTTCAGAGGTCATTGAAACTCAATTAATTAAGAACATTATAAATTCTTATAATATATTTTATTACTACAATTTACAATTTAATATAACATTTGAAATATTTTAAAATTCACCAACATTAACTTTTAAATAATGTAATCTTCAACATAGCTATTAACAACAGCATATATTTTATTTTATTTTTTATTTTATTACATGGACATTGCAACATTAAAGATCCCACTTCATGGTGACATTTAAATTTTCAATAATCTTTTTTTTTGTTTGTTTTAAAATGATTTTCATTTCGATGGCCATCGAAAATCAATTAATTAAGCACATTATTCCCTCGTTCCCACTTCTACTAATTTAATAATAAATTTTAGTGGCATAGTCTAAATTATAAAAGAAATGCCTTTTTTACAACAATTAATTGAGAACATTATTCCCTCGTTCCCACTTCTACTAATTTAACAATAAATTTTATTGGCAGAGTCTAACTTACGAAGACGAAATGACTTTTTGTACATCAATTTTTTCGGTTCCGAGAGATATTTTTTGAAAATTTGAGTTTAGGTTATGTAGTCTGTAAATTCATTCAAAAATGTATTTCAAAAAACAAAAAAAACACATTTTTTTCTTGAAATTGTATTTTCATATTAAAGGCTATTTCATCTATAAGTTAGACTATGCCAAATTTTGATAAAAAATGGGAAAGAAAAGAAATGTATTGAATAAAAAAACAACTCACAGGTGAGTACCGCACAAATTGGAGCATACACTCTACATTCTATACATGAATAATACAATTAAAAACACATCACAAAAGAATAGGGATTTGGGAACAAACTCCTACAACCTAGGAACTAATCCTAACATAAGGAGTTACGTTACAACTATATAACCATTTCTCCATTAATAAAATATAATAATTATTATTTTCAACTCTCTCCGAGCATACAATTTACATTCTCTACATGAATAATACAATGATAAATACATCAAAAAAATAATAGGGAGTTGGGAACAAACTTCTACAACCTAGAAATTAATCCTAACTTAAGGAGTTACATTACAACTATATAACCATTTCTCGATCATTAATAAAATATAATAATAATTATTTTCAACTCTCCCCGTTCATGGAGAGGATTATCCCGTAGTCCTTACATCCCTCTAAACAATTCAAACTTCAATTTACCAAGAGGCTTAGTAAAATATCATCCATATTGTGTTGTGAAACCAGCTCCAAAAATAGAAGAAAAGAGATATCAACGCCTTAGAAATAAGCCACTTTGAGGGGGAAACCTCCAATACATTACATGAATGAACAATTATTGGATGATACAAATTACAAAACCTCCTTTCCATATATAGGAGTCCATGGGGCCATAATGTAATCCTAGTGGGGCCACAATGTAATCCTAGTCGACCTAACAATAATAATTTAAGGGCACAATAACAACAATATGGGGGCTACATGGGTACAATAATAATAATAAGGAGGTTACACTGAAACAATAAGGGACTATGCTAGTAATATAGCGACCTAAAATTCCCCTCTCCTTCAAAAAAGTGTTGTCCTCAACACTTGAGTAGCTCTGGGTGCTTCTGTATAAAATTATCATCCGCCCATGTAGAATCTTCAGTGAGTAAGTTCTTCCACTTGATGAGACATTCTGAAATTGATCGATTCCGTAGCTGTCGAGTTCTTGTTTCCGTGATCGCTTCAAGTTCCAATATGATTTTTCCTTCCTCATCAAGTTCTCGCAATATTGTTCAAACTGGAAGATTTTCACCTATAACCTCTTTAAGCATGAAACATGGAAAACTGGATGCACTCGTGACGAAGGAGGAAGCTCCAATTTGTATGCCATAGTACAAATATTTTGCAACACCTTTTAAGGACCATAGTACTTTGGTGATAATTTATTATCCTTCTTAGCTTGCTTGAGGGACATTTTTTTGTATGGTTGTAGCTGTAAAAATACCCAGTCTCCTACAACAAAACTTCTCTCGCTGTAATGTTGATCTACTTGTTGTTTCATTTGATTTTGTGCCAAATTCACGTTATCCTTTAAGAGTTGGAGAACTTCTTGTTGATGCTCGATGTGATCTTCCACTGCTTGAACCTTAGAATTTTCTCGTAAAGATGATGTGATGGATGGTGGATGATATCCATAAAGTGCCATAAATGGGGTCATTTTTGCAGTAGTATGGAAGGAAGTGTTATACCACCATTCAGCGAGAGGTAACCACTTGACCTATTTTGTTTGCTTATTAGATACAAAACAACAAAGATATAATTTCAAACATTTATTTTCTATCTCAGTTTGACCATCAGATTAAGGATGATAAGATGAGCTATCATCTAATTGAGTACCCAAACAAGAAAATAACTCTTCCAAACATTTCCAGTAAAAATGGGATCTCTGTCGCTCACAATAACCCTTGGGTTTCCATGTAGCTTTTGAATTGTGTCCATAAATGTAGTAGCAACTGTACTTGCTTTAAATGGATGAGATAATGCACAAAAGTGTGCATACTTGGTAATTCTATCAACTACCACCATGATGACACTCTTTCCTTTGGACCTAGTTAAACCTATGATAAAATCCATTGAAATATCCCCCCAACTTTGACTTGGAATGGATAAAGGTTGTAGAAGTCGACATTCCGCCACAAACTTTTGAATATTAGATTTAAGGCCATCCCAAAAAAATTCTTTCTTCACCATATGGTAAGTTTTTAAAAATCCTGAGTGTCCTCCTAAAAGAGAAGTGTGCAAGTCCAAAAGAATATTTTGTTTTAGTTGGGAATTCTTACAAAGATATAAGCGATCTTTGTACCATAAAGAATCATTTTTCCAACTAAATGTATGAGATGTACTAGGATCTTGCTGCAACTCTTGAATGAGTGCCCATACTTCTTTTTCCTTCTTCCATTCATCTCTTGCTTCAGTTATCCAATCTGGTTGGATAATAGAAATGGCACAAAGCAATGCTTCCACCTCTTCATTCTTTCTCGAGAGTGCATCTACAACAACATTAAGCTTCCCTTTTCTGTAGATTATTTCACAGTCATAACCCAACATCTTTGTGACCCATTTTTGCTGCTCTTCTGAAGATAGTGTTTGTTCCAAAAAGTGTTTAAGAATATCATGATCAATTTTTACCTTGTAGTGACTTCCCATTAGATAATTTCGCCATTTCTTTAGTGCAGGCAATATTGCTAACATTTCCTTCTCATAAATAGTTTTCTGTAAATACTTTCCTTTGATTGGACGACTTCCAAAAGCAATGGGCCTTCCTTCTTGTATTAAAACAGCACCAATTCCATTTCCTAAGGCATCACATTCCACAATAAAGGTTTTTGTGAAGTCTGGCGTAGCTAAGACCGGTGCTAGGCACGTTGCCTCTTTAAGATGTTCAAAGGACTTAGTTGCTTCAGGACTTCATGAAAATGCATCTTTCTTCAATAATGTTGTTAGAGGTGCTACTATTCTCCCATATTTCTTAACAAACTTGCGATAATACCTTGTTAACCCGAGAAATCCTCGCAACTACTATATGGTTGTGAGGAATTTCCATTCCTTAATGGCTTTAATTTTGTTAGCGTCTACCTTAACACCCTCGTGAGATACAATATGACCCAGATATTCCACCTCTTGTACTCCAAAAAAACATTTAGATGCTTTTGCATATAATTGTTTCTCCTCCAATAGTTTGAGCACCCTGTCAACATGTTCAACATCATCCTTCCAAGACCTGCTGTAGATTAGTATATCACCAAAAAATACTAGCACAAAATTTCTAAGGAAGGGTTTGAAAATGGAATTCATCAACCCTTGAAATGTAGAAGGTGTATTGGTAAGGCTAAAAGGCATGACCAAAAATTCATAATGACCCTCATGAGTTCAAAATGTTGTTTTTGGAATATCTTCAGTCTCATTCTAATTTGATGATATCCTGAATGAAGATCCAACTTGGTAGAATAAATTGCTCCACGTAATTCATCCAATAATTCATCAATCACAAGAATGGGAAATTTATCTTTAATGGTGAGCTTATTCAGCTCCCTACAATATAGACACATGCACCATGATCCATCCTTCTTGTGTACCAATACTACAGGAGCAGAGAAAGAACTTTGACTAGGTTGAATTATACCTGCCTCTAACATTTCTGCAATCATACATTCAATTTCGCTCTTTTGCACATAAGGATATCTATAAGACGTGATGTTTGGAGGAACACTTCCTGGAATCAAATGAATAGAATGATGATGATCACGAATAGGTGGGAGTCCTTTGGGAGTTTCAAACACCTTGGAATGACTATCCAAGACTTGTTGGAGATCTACAGAAATAGATGATTTTGATGTTGGAACTTCTAGTGAGCATAATTGTGCAATTACGCCTCGTTGTTCTTTCTTTAGAATATTTTCCATGACATTAGAGCTTATTGTCTTTCCTGGCTTCCCTGCAATACCCTGTAATTTGACTTCCTTTCCTTCTAAGAAAAATTTCAAGAAAAGTTCTTGAAAATTAAAAGCTACCATCCCCAAAGATTGTAACCATTGTACTCCTAGTACAACATCAACACCTCCCATAGGAATTGAAAGCATTGGACTATTCAATACATATTCGCCATGGTTATCTTGATATTATGGCATTTTCCAGAGCAATTTATAGTTCCTCCATTTTCAACCATCACTTGACATTCTGGTGCTGGGTATAGGAAACAATTCAATTCCTTGGCTACCTTACAATGAATAAAATTGTGGGTGCTACCTGAATCAATCAACACTATTACCTTTTTCTTCTTGATATGTCCTTCTATCTTGAGAGTTTGAGAAGTGGTAATTCCTGCTAGTGCATTACACGATATGGTTGAACTCATTTCTTCCTCTTCTATGGTTGGTTCCTAGTGTATATCCTCTTCTTTTTCATTTTATTCGTTCTCTTCACAATCTATGTAAAATAATTTCTTCTCAGCACACTTATGACATTTAGTGTATTTGCTATCACAACTATAGCAAAGCCCTTTTGCTCTTTTTTCTTCCAATTGTTGTGGTGTCAACCTTGTAGGTTGTGGAAATTTAGGTGTAGCAACACTTCCTTATTTATAGAAGTGAGTGGTAGGCTTCCTTGTTGCCATAACTTTACATTCAATTTTTCTTGCCAACCTGAATGCCTTCTCCAATGAATCAAGTTCCAAAACGCGAACTTAATGTTGGATGTTATCCTTTAAAGTATCTATGAAGAGATAAATCATGTGTTCCTCTGGAATATCAGTTACCCTTATATTCAATTTTTGGAAGTCGTCAATGTGCTCCCCCACTAAACCCTTTTGTTTGAGGTTTATCAATTGGCTAAAGAAGGTGTTGCTCTTTGTATCCTCATAATTTCCTATGATTTCCTCCGTAAAAATTGACCAAGTGACAATTTTTTTACGGGAGCAAAGCCATCGATACCATACAAATGTATTTTGTTCTAAATGTAAAGTTGCAATGCATACCTTTTGTGTGTTTTGCACATTATGGAGATCAAAATATTTCTCCATTTGTAGTATCCATGTTACACGATCCTTTCCATCAAACTTACTCATATCCATTTTTGGAATATGGTGGTTCTTCCCTCTAACATTAGAGTTTATGAAGTCATGATTAACATTTATTTTCTTCTCATCATGATTTTCCTCTATTATCTTTTCACCATTAGGAAACATTCTTGTATCAACTTTGTCAAACCTTCCATGTCTTCTTTTAGATCATTCTTCATGTTTTCCATGTTGTCTTTCATTTTGTCATCGATCTTAGCTTCCATGTAATTCATCTTAGATTCCATGCCATCTATCTTAGATTCCACACCTTTCTTCAAACCATCCATCTTCGCTTCCACGCGTTTCTTCAAAAAATCCATTTCATTTTTTGTTACTCTTTGCGAGAGCGAAATTTGGTGCACTTGCTCTTGTAATTTTGATAGATGATGTTGCAATTCTGCATCTTCATGAGTCATAGTAGAGCCTTCTGAAGGCTTAATGGGTGTTGAATTATTTTTATGGGGCATTTTTTTTAACCCAATACTGATATATATTCTACAATATGCCCTTGGAATCAATTCAAATTGATTCTTCAAACAAGACTTATGCAATTCGTAAAAAAAATTACACACCTTTTTCTTGCTTTTGAGGAGATCGATATTGAAATTGGATTATCTTTGTGATTGTGGCTCTTCAATATCTGAAATTGAATACTGAGGTAGCCTTCTAAATTATCTTTCGAATGCCACAAGTCTGACTTCATTTGGATTCTCCAAGGCAAAGTTATGTCCAATCTCCCACAAAGACCTAATTATGGACTGGTTCAGTAGAGCGAACTTGTATGAATTTCCATGTGTCACTGTTTCATCTTTTAGCTCTGAAATTGATAGAAAAGAAACCAATGTCCGTGTACTTGTGACCACTTTTTACGGAACTCCAATCCTATGCTTAGAGAGAGAGTTATGAATATTTTTCCATGGTCACCTCTTTGAGATGAAATTTAGGAGCATGAAAAAGCACTACCTTCCACAGATCATATCTCCAAAAAATTTGTGAACCAAGCTCTGAAATGTTTTGACGAGTTTCCTCAGGATTTCACCTTCGCGCCTTAAAAATTTCAAATTCTAAACCTTCGTAGAAAAAAATTTATAACGCAAATCCCACGATGACCTCTTTAGATTATATTGAGGAGCCTGCAAAAAGACCTAACTTACATAGATCATATCTCCAAAAATATTACGAACCAAGCTCTGAAAGTTTTTGACGATGTTCCTCAGGATTTTGTCTTTGTACCCTAAAAATTTCAGCTTCTGACACTTTGTAGAAAAAACTTTATAGCGAAAATTCCATGATGACCTCTTTGGAGCAGCCAAACCCTAGAATCCAAACCTATGATACCAAATGTTGTGAAACCAGCTCCAAAAATAGAAGAAAAGAGATATCAATGCCTTAGAAATAAGCCACTTTGAGGGGGCAACCTCCAATACATTACATGAATGAACAATTCTTGGATGATACAAATTACAAAACCTCCTTGCTATATATAGGAGTCCATGGAGCCATAATGTAATCCTAGTGGGGCCACAATGTAATCGTAGCCGACCTAAAAATAATAATTTAAGGGCGCAATAATAACAATATGGGGGTTATAGGGGTACAATAATAACAATAAGGGGGTTACACTGACAACAATAAGGGACTATACTAGTAATATAGGGACCTAACATATTGTCACATGTTTTACAATATTCAACAAAGATTTATTTTGACTGGACATTTTCTCTAACAAAGTGAAAGTTAGTGTCAATGTGTTTCGTGTTCTTATGAAACACTAGATTTTTTAGTGGCTTAATGGAACTCTCATTGTTGCATTTGATAATAATCACATCTTTCTACTCTTCTCCTGCATCATGGAGAAGCCTCCTCAACCAGATAGCTTCACATGTTGCTGCACATAATGATTGATACTCGACTTAATTTGAAGATAAAGACACAGTGCTCTTATTTTTGCTGCTCCACACTATGACCCCAGATCCAACACTAAATGAATAACTTGTGATCGATCGTCGATCATCTAGGTTACTTGCCCAATGAGAGTCTGAAAAACCTACTAAAATAACATAATATTTATTAATGTATAAAATACCAAAATTACAAGTACCATGAATATACCTCAACGCACTTTTTTCTGCCACCCAATGACTTTCAAGAGGTTTAGACATGAACTGACTCAACAATATGACACAGTATTCCTAGATTGGTATAGTTCTAGTTAGATGTATCAGACTAGCAACTAGTTGCCTATAAAAAGTGGCATCCACCTCCTTAGAGCCATCATCATTGCACAACTTAAAATTAAGCTGCAAAGGTGTTGATGTTGTCTTACACTACTCCATCTTAAACATTTTGAGTAGATCTATGACATACTTCGCTTGGGTAAGGAAATTTTGTCGAGACTCCCTCCATACTTCTAGATCGAAACAATAATGTAAAATTATGAGGTCTTTCATTTCAAAAACCTATGACATCTGCAATTTGATTTATTTGGTTAATGCATCTACATTACTTGTTATAATCATTCCATCCACATACCAATAAATCAAAATAAGCTACCTTTGTTCATCATACTTGGTATACAAATTTCAATCATTTATACTACTATGAAAACCATGTGGTAAGAAAAATGAATCAATATTCTCGTACCAAGAACTGGGTGCTTGTTTTAAACCATAAAGTGCCTTTTTAAATTTACACACTAAATGTTCCTGCCCTTGCTTAACAAACCCTTTAGGCTAGACTAAATAAACTTATTACTTTAAATCACCATTTAGGAATGTAGACTTAACATCTAATTGGTACACTGGTATTTTTTAGCTCAAGAAATTAACATTCTCATATTATTCAGTTTGGCTATAGGAGAAAATGTTTCTTCAAAGTGAATTCCCTCTTTCTGTGAATAACCCTTTGCTACCAGTCTAGCTTTAAACTTATATATACTCACATCTGCATTAAATTTAGGTTTGTAAAGCCACTTGCAACCTATGGGTGTTTCTCATTTAGGCAATTCAACTAGTTCCCAAGTATGGTTTCTAATAATAGATTCAAATTCTTCATTCATTGCAGTCCTCCACTCATGATATTGACTAGATTATTTATAGTTTTGGGGCTATTTAACATTTAAAATGTTTGACATTAAAGCATAGTCTTTCAATCTGGCTAGTAGTTGAGTTTTCCTACTTGATCTTCTCAGTAAAGGACTCACTTCAAATCTATTTGCTTCAGACTTTTGCAGTATTGACTTATTGTTTACATCACATGTCTCTTCTTCTTTATGTTGTTGTTGATGTTGATTTTCGTCACTGCCTTCTGCCATCAACAATGGAATGTGTCATTCTTCAAGACTACTTTCCTTTTCTTCCACAACGTGCTCATGAAATATGACATCTCGACTCGCAAATATTTTATAGATTGAAGGATTAAACATATTATAAGCTTTAAACTCAGTGCAATATCCTACAAAGATGAATTTCATGGCCTTAGGATCTAACATATTTCTATTCTCCTTAGGTATATGGGCAAAATATTTTGAACCAAAAAATATTAAATGATTCATTGTAGGCTTATATCCATAAAGTGCTTCAAAATGAGTTTTAAAATTCAGACATTTAGTAGGACTCCTATTTTTTAAGTAAATAACATTGTTGATTGCATTAGCCCAAAAACCATTTGATAGACTGTTATCTTGAAGCATACTTCGCGCACACTCCACAAGGGTTCTGTTCTTTCATTCTGCGACTCCATTTTGATGCAAAGTGTGAGGCACTATGAACTGTTGAACAATCCCATGATTTATGAAAATTTTCATGAACTCTCCCAACTTGGATTCTCCCCCCTTGATCTGAGAAGAGAATATTTATGAATTTCCCTATCTGCTTCTCCGCCATAGTCTTAAATTATTTAAAGCGTTTAAATGTCTCACACTTTTTTCTTAAAAAAAATATATCCAAGAGAATCTAGTGCAATCATCAATAAACAGTAAAAAATAATATGCACCACCTACTGACCTAGTTTGCATAGGTATGCATATGTCTGTATGCACCAGCTTCAGAATATCTCTTTTCTTCCTATCAACATTCAAAGTAAACTCTGCTCTCTGAATTTTCCCTAATGCGCATCCATCGAACATTATGAAAAGCAAGGAGTCCATCAACCATATAATTTCCTTTGAAGTAGGATGAGGTCTCGTAGGTTAATATGATTGAATCTCTGATGCAAAAAATTCTCAGTTTTCAATCCTATTGAAACCAGAGCTTGGTAAGGCATGCTCTTGACGTTCAATCTATACAAGCTTCCCACACGCACTCTTGATGCAACTGGTTCCTTCTTTTTGTCCTTTATGAAACAATATGTTTTGAAGAATTCAACTTGTAGGTCATGATCTATTATCATTGGCATGGACATTAAGTTCTTCTTGATCCTAGGTAGATACATTACATTTTTGATATGTCTGATATCATCAGAATGAAACATTACCGGAATATCATCGTACCCCTTAATCTCATAACATTTTTCATCACCTACAAAAATTTTAGCTCCGGAGGTAGTTTCTTAAAAAAACTCAAACCAACCTCTATTACCTCTCATATGTGAAGATGCATCTGAATCAACATTACATATTTTAGCTTCATCCTGCTTAGAAGTTGAATGAACACAATCAGCTACAAACAGTCGAATATCATGACTGTGTCCTTCATAAAAAAGGTGACCTCTATGTCTTCCATCTACAACTCGGATTCACCACTAATCTGAAATATTATTATGTCTGCTACTTAGATCTACAACCAATCGGGTAAATCCCATGTGAAAAACCATAAAAAAAGAGGTCATCACTCTTTTGAGAAAAAAATCAGCGCTAAAAAGAATTTCATTAAGGGACTGTAAATCAACACTTGAAAGGCCCTAAAAAATGCGTTGATCCATACAATTCAGTGCAGTTGTGGCTCCTAAAATCGCGTTGATTAGCATTATTGCTGCACCAAAAAACATGTTGATCTGCTTATGCTTAGAAAACTGAGACCTGTGAGAAATAAATTTTCTCCTGTGAGTGAGGTGTTTTCTACATAACACCTACTTCATTGTGAGAACTTAGGCTCATGTGTGCACCGTAGCCATGAAGTCTCTGTAGCTGCAAAGGCTCTAAAGGTAAATCAGGCTCACCTGGCCTGAGCTCTGATACCATGATAAAAAACGGGAAATAAAAGTAATGTATTGAATAACGAAGTAGCCAAGATGCGTGTATTGCACCTAGAGACTACACAAAGTGGAGCGTACACTCTACATTCTCTACATGAATAATAAAACAATAAATACATCACAAAACTTAAAAGAATAAGGAGTTAGGAACAAACTCCTACAACTTAGGAATTAATCCTCACTTAAGGAGTTAGTTATGTTATAACTATGTAACCATTTATCAATTAATAAAATATAATAATAATTATTTTCAACTAATTTAGTTATTAAAATGATGACGATGATGATTAAATTTCACTAAACCTGATATAGTTTATTGGAATTTAATAAAGTAGGATTAAAATTGAGACTTTTTAATATTATATCTTTATGATAAAAAATAAGAGAACCATAGTTTTTCTCACTTAACAAATCATGAAGGTGGTAATGTGGGAGATGTTTTGGAATTGAGAATAGACATGGCTGAGAGTCAATCAATCAAAGAGAAAGTACTTTCTATCTTGAACCCTCTTAGTATTACAAAAATGACACTTTTGAAATATTTTAAGAATTTTAAATTTAATATAATATGTTAAGTAATTTAAAGATATTGTTAAGGTATTTTGTGACGTTGTTAAATTCTCTAAATATTATGTATTTAAGATATATAATGTATTTAAAAGTTATAATGATGAAAGTGAGAATAGACCTTGTGTATGGGCCAAACTTAATTACGAAGAAAAAATTAAATTATAATATTTGAAATTTTGGAAAACATAAAACTTTTTTAAACTAAATTTAGAAGTTCATAAAGTTAAAATACTTAAAAAAAATGTAACTGTCAATGTAGTCGTTGCCTTGCCAGGCCTCCCATCGTCACAGAACGTGCAAAGCACATGTCCCTACCTTAGCTCGACTAGTGACATTGGCGGCACATTTCACACGATCTCAAGCAGCCTAGCTGCCTCGCTGTTCATCTGTTGTCGCTATCCCTAATTCATTCGTTCCTAGTATCTTTTATCTTTATTCAGTCATACTTGAAAGAAATATTTTATATTACTTCTTGCATGGCATGCATAAATTTCTAGTTGGTTTGGAGGCGCAGACAGCTTGGAGAGGTATTTCAGATTATTTTTCTTGTGACATGTGTAAATTTTCTACTGGATGTACAATTCAAGATAAATATGAGCCATTTTGTTGTCTATGGCGGCAACAGAATAGCTTTTAGGGCAGTTTTTTGTCATAGTAAAAAAATTTCAAAAAATCATGAATTTCATTTTTGATGGTGGAAATAGATTCGCCACCATAAAAAACCTTAGCTAAAGTTTAACGACTGTAACCCAAATTTTCATAAATATTTGCCTAGATGTTTGATAATGTGACTGAAATTTTTGAGTTACTCTCTGGGTTTTTTTTACGCCACCGCAATTCTGGGAGTTACATTTCTTGGTCCATTCTAATAAAAGTTCAAGTCTTAACAAAGAAACATTTGTTCTAGTGTGGTTGGGCTTAGGGTCTGGACTTTACGCTATATCCTAGCAGCAGCAGGTTTATTGTGAATGTGAGCAATAATGGCGGGCTTAGGAAACTACACATTTGCAGATCTCTTGGTCGTTCTGATGATAATGGTGGGGAAAGCAGAAGACACAAAGGTGAAGGAAGCAACAACAAGTCCAAAAATGGAGGCAGGGGCTGCTTCACTGCCCTTCGTCCCTTCTCTATTTGTTACTCTCATCGCCGCCTTCATCCCCTTCCTGGCCTATTGATTTTATGGAGATCTATTGCAGGAGGCTATTGTTTAATTCTTATATATATATATATATATATATATGATAGGTAACGTATTCTTTATTTAAACAACAATATAGGTGTAGGTTTCGTTTCGGGTTATTCTTTATGTATATGACATTATAGGTGTGGTTTCTATAGAGTTTATTCTCTTCTGGTTAAGATCATTTTATATTCTATATTACTTCATTGTTTAGCCATTGAGAAAATAAAGAATGTTTTTACATCCCTTGTATATTCTTTGAATGAGTTAATAAGATTCTTGCAAGCATGATTGGATTTCAAATGTTACTACGGTGGCTACATCATCCAGAGTTAGGGTTTGTCTATTTTAGGGTTATTTTGTGATTATCGCAGAGTCATCACCCATTATTGCGGACGCTATTTTAATCTGGATGTGTGCAAACATGCTATCTTGGATTGATTACTAATAATGGATTGATTACTAATAATAGATGGGGACAATCCATTGTTGAGATTTTCTGTTTTAATTAAATAGGCAAAAATCTCAGTAGGTGACAACAATCTGATTTGGTTGCTATATTAGCTCTATTTTGTTGGGAGGGAGTTAATGCATCCTAAATTTGATGTGAGAGGATTTATGAGGCAGTTAGATTCTCTTTGCTATATAACAGGTATCCATACGGATTGTTTGGAGTGTGAGAGTTTGTGAGGAACTGAATTGTAATGTAATCTCCTGATTAATAATAAGATTTCCGATGCCCATGTTTGGTGGACATAGCCCAGAATGGTTGGGTAAACCACGTTAAACCCTGTGTCTCTTTTGTGATGTGTTCGATCTGCTGTTGCTTGTCTTTTATTTAGCTGCACTGAATGCTCCAACAAGTGGTATCAGAGCTAGAGTCGCTGGTGAGAGTGCTGCACAGAGAGTCCTGAACTATTATGCTTGCCGTGAGCTATTAAAATCTGTCATCCGTGTGGAAGAGCCGCTACCTGGCAGAGTCCGTGAGCCGTTCCAAAGCATTGGAAGATTGTGAGCGGACTCGATGTCTGCCATGAGGCCGGAAGCCGTGAGCTCGGAGGATCGGGCAGCGTCTGAATGCGTTGACAGTTGAACGAAGGCTTGGATTTCAGTTGAAAAGAAAGCTTTAAAAGCCGGCTATGAACGGTGACGTATTACAATAATTTGAAATGCTGCCGGCCATGAACGCTGAAGTATTACGATAATTTGAATCGATTATATGCCATCGCTTTTGAAATTTTTATGCCATCCATTTGTTTTTTTATTATATGCCTTTTTTTTTTTTTTAAAGTGCATTTTATAAAAATCGAATGGTAATTTTTTAAGTGCATATGTTAAATCGATAGTTTGTTCATCGATTTAAAAGAGGGTTTATAAAAGTGTAATATTGATTATATTGAAAAAAAAAAGGGGGTGGCACTTTATTGTTTTAAGAGAAAGGCCTTTTTTTTATAAGGTGAAGGGTAGCATTTTTTTTTTAAGGCAAGGGCAATTTTTTGATCAAATTTTTTTTTTGATTAAAATATAAAAAAAAAGGGGTATTCTTTATTAAAAAGTTGCAATTGGAGGTTGTTTTTTGTTAAACGAGATGGCGAAAACTCAGAGTGCCCGATTTGAAATCGAGAAGTTCAATGGCAAAAACAACTTTGAGATCTGGAAGGTGAAGATGCATGATCTGCTGGTACAGCAAGGCGTGGCTAAGGCGTTGTTGGGAAAATCCAAACAGCCATACAATATCACAGATAATGAGTGGGCCGAGATGGATGAAAAAGCAGTGAGTGCTATTCGGCTGTGTTTGGCGGATGATGTGTTGTTTAATATCCTGTCAGAAAAAATAGCTGCAGGCCTGTGGTCGAAGCTTGAGAATCTCTACATGACGAAATCCTTGACAAATCGGATTCTCCTGAAGCGGCAGCTATACAGTTTGCGAATGAAGGAAGGTACTTCCATTACTGATCATTTGAATGTTTTTAATACTCTACTAGTGCAATTAGAAAGCATAGAAGTAAAATTTGAATCCGAGGATAAAGCCATAACTTTATTGTGCTCGTTGCCCGAGTCATGGGATCATTTTGTTACTTCTATAAGTCTTATTTCATCCGAAACCATTGAATTTGATGATGTCGTCGGAGCTTTGTTGTCCGAGGAGACCAGGAAGCGGTCGAATGCTGACACCTCTACATCAGAGGCAATGATGGCTAGAGGTCGTTCTAGAGAAAGACGCTCTGGTAAGCACAGCGATTCGCGTTCAAAGTCGAAAGGGAAGAAGAGTAAAGTAAAGTGCTGGTTTTGTGGCAAATCGGGGCATTTGAAGAAGGATTGCTGGAAGCGACAACAATCTTCTAAAGAAGCTTCATCGATAGAGAAGAAGGAAGCAAACACGACAGATACAGGTTCGGCATCTGGTTCAGGTATGAGCGACGAAGTGTTATCAGTTAATTTGTCAAATCATGATCAACATTGGTTGTTAGATTCCGGTGCATCAAACCACATGTGTATTCATAGAGAATGGTTCAAGACGTATAGATCAGTTAATGATGGAGTTGTGTACATGGGTAATGATGTCACATCTAATATTGTGGGAATAGGGAGTATACAGCTGCAAATGTTTGATGGGACAACTAAAATGTTAACTGATGTAAGACATGTACCAGATTTAAGGAAAAATCTAATTTCACTGGGGGCACTTGACACAAATGGATATAAAACTGTAATTCAAGGTGGAGTAATGAAAATTTACAAAGGTATTTTACTAGTAATGAAAGCTAAGAAAGTAGGAAATCTGTTTCAATTAGAAGGAAGAACAGGGTCAGATCATGTGTCTACGGTGTCTGAACATGACAGTAGTTCCATTCGCCTATGGCATCAAAGGTTGGTCCATATGAGTGAAAGAGGGTTAAAGATTTTGGCTGATCGCAAATTACTTCCTAAACTAAAGTCTCAAAAGTTAGATTTCTGTAAACATTGTCTGTTTGGCAAACAAAGTAAACAAAAATTTAAAACAGGCAAACATACTAGTAAAGGGATACTTGATTATATTCATTCAGATGTTTGGGGTCCAGCCCCTACAGCGTCATATGGTGGCTCGTCATATTTTGTATCGTTTATTGATGACTTTTCTAGGAAGGTGTGGGTCTACATGTTGAAAAGAAAGTCTGATGTTTTTTCAGTTTTCAAGCAGTTTAGAGCATTGGTAGAAAACAGCACTCGTAGAACAATAAAAATTTTAAGAACTGACAATGGTGGTGAGTTTACTTCCAAGGAGTTTGAAAACTATTGCAAGGATTCAGGGATCGAGAGACATAAGACTACTGTTTATACTCCTCAGCAAAATGGAGTTGCTGAACGCATGAACAAGACTCTTTTGGAGAGAGCAAGGAGTATGCTGAGTAACGCTGGTTTGCAGAAGGAGTTGTGGACGGAAGCAGTGGCAACAGCTTGTTATGTGATAAACCGATCTCCATCGACGGCGATAGACTGCAAGATTCCGCAAGAGGTATGGAAAGGACATCCTTGTGACTATTCTAAACTCAGAGTGTTTGGTTGTGATGCATATGCTCTAGTGCCTAAACATCAGCGAACTAAATTAGATCCAAAATCAAAAAGGTATATCTTTGTTGGGTATGGTGATGGAACAAAGGGATTTAGATTATGGGATCCTACTACCCGCAAAATCATCATCAACAGAGATGTAAAGTTTGATGAATCCTCTCTTGTACAGTTAGATGTAGATAATAAATTGAAACAGGATGATGTATCTGATTTTCAGCACATTCAGTTTGACAGCACTTCTAATGATATTCATGATGACCATAGTTTAGATTCTAGTCATGAACAGGTTTCAGAATCAGATTATGAACAGGGTTCAGATGTAGGTCATGAACAGGTCTCAGATGGTGATCATGAAGAAGTTCCTACAGATGGTAGTCAGCCAATTGTGGAAGCACCAGAAACATCCTTAAGGAGGTCTACAAGAATCAAACGCCCTCCTAGAAGGTATGATGATTATGTTACTTCAGTTGCTTTGACCGCTAATGATGATGAACCTTTGTGTTATCAGGAAGCTGTAGAAGGTTCAAAGAGTGACAAATGGAAAGCAGCCATGAAGGAAGAAATGATGGCCTTAGGTAAGAATGGCACATGGGATCTGGTTGAACTTCCGAAAGGCAGGAAAACTGTAGGATGTAAATGGGTTTTCAAGGTGAAACGGGGTGTGAATGATTCAGAAGACAGATACAAAGCAAGGCTGGTTGCAAAAGGGTTTTCTCAGAAAGCAGGCATAGATTTTCATGAGATTTTTTCACCAGTTGTTAAAATAGTTTCAATTAGAATTGTGTTAGCGTTAGTTGCTTTGCTTGATTTAGAATTACAGCAACTAGATGTTAAGACTGCATTTTTACATGGAGATTTAGATGAGGAAATTTATATGGAACAACCAGAAGAGTTTGTTCAGCATCGCAATAAGAAATTTGTTTGCAGGCCCAAGAATTCATTGTATGGTCTGAAGCAGTCGCCTCGACAATGGTACAAGAAATTTGATTCTTTCATGTTGAGTCAAAAATATATAAGAAGTGAATATGATCATTGTGTATACTTTAAGCAGTTAAGTAATGGCATGTTCATTATCTTAGTGTTGTATGTTGACGATATGCTTTTAGCAAGCAAAAGAATTGAAGAAATCAACCGGTTAAAGACTCAGATGGCAAGGACATTTGATATGAAAGATCTAGGAGCAGCAAGACAGATTTTGGGCATGGAGATTTTCAGAGACAGGAGCAATGGTAAGCTGTGGCTATCACAACAGAAGTATATTGAGAAAATACTTTTGAGGTTTGGTATGAACAATGTGAAGCCTGTGTCAGTCCCTTTCGCTTCCCATTTCAAGCTTTCTTCGGGTTTATGTCCTAATACAGATGAAGAAAAGGATTATATGTCTCGAATTCCATATGCCGATGTAGTAGGATGTTTGATGTATGCGATGGTTTGTACTCGACCAGATATTTCACATGCAGTTGGGGTTGTCAGCAGGTACATGGCAAATCCGGGTAAAGAACACTGGTCAGCAGTGAAATGGGTGCTTCGATACTTGAGAGGCACAAGTAGTTATTGTATCACTTACAATAAGAGTAGTGAATTTGTTTGCGGGTATGTTGATTCTGATTTTGCAGGTGATTTGGATAAGAGAAGGTCAACTTCGGGGTACGTCTTTACTCTTGCAGGTGGAGCTATTAGCTGGATGTCAAAGCTACAAAACATTGTTGCTTTATCCACTACTGAAGCAGAATACATTGCTGCTTCGCATGCCTGCAAAGAGGCGGTTTGGCTGAAAGGTTTGCTTGGTGAGTTTGGTAGGTTACAAGACAACATCAAGTTACTTTGTGATAGTCAAAGTGCAATACATTTGGCTAAGAATCCGGCCTATCATAGTAAATCAAAGCATATACCAATAAAGTACCATTTTGTAAGACAGGTTATCACTGAAAGGGGAGTCTCTCTTGAAAAGGTGCATACAAAGGAAAACTGTGCAGACATGTTCACGAAACCAGTTTTGTTAGAGAAGCTGCGTTGGTGTTTGGCTTCTCTTGGCTTGCAGAAAAGATAAAAATAATAAACAAACAGGGTATCAGGCTAATTGTTGTCAAGGTGGAGATTGTTGAGATTTTCTGTTTTAATTAAATAGGCAAAAATCTCAGTAGGTGACAACAATCTGATTTGGTTGCTATATTAGCTCTATTTTGTTGGGAGGGATTTAATGCATCCTAAATTTGATGTGAGAGGATTTATGAGGTAGTTAGATTCTCTTTGCTATATAACAGGTATCCATACGGATTGTTTGGAGTGTGAGAGTTTGTGAGGAACTGAATTGTAATGTAATCTCCTGATTAATAATAAGATTGCCGATGCCCATGTTTGGTGGACGTAGCCCAGAATGGTTGGGTGAACCACGTTAAACCCTGTGTATCTTTTGTGATGTGTTCGATCTGTTGTTGCTTGTCTTTTATTTAGCTGCAATGAATGCTCCAACATCCATAACCTTGTTAATCGTTATTTACCAAATCTCTTTGATATGATCTGGGCTCTTTAGATTTCTCATTTTATATTTCCGGGCATCATTGTGGGAAAGACGTTTGTTATGTCGAATGGTCTCATAATTAAAATTAATAACGTTTGACAAGTTGACTGAAATTTATTGTTCATTCAAATGTAGAGCAGGCGATGCATTGGCGATGAATAAGTGTGTGTGCATTTTGTTTGCATCTGTTGGAGCGGAGAGTTATTTTAGTGTTAAATGTTATGCAAGAAAGTTATTTTAGCTAAGAGTGGAAGGATGATATTCAATATCATTTTGTTAGAGGCATGGTTAGAGTGAGAAGAAAGGAGATGCCAACGTTCATATTTATAATTGAAAAATACATAAACTAGTTTGGGATGGATCGTGGTGCTATTTCATTTCCAAACTTCCTTATTCTTATCCACTTTACACTTTTTTTTTTTTTTTGGGGTTAAATATCCTTTTCAGGTTAAAAATATTGTTTTAGGTTATTTTAGTAGATAGTGGGAATCACTTGTTTATAGTTATAATTAAAAAACAATTAGCGTAGTGTGTTATATTATTGAAGTTTTTTTATTTAGTTTCAAAATTGTTATACTTCAACATTATTAATAAATATTTTGTTAAAAAATTTTAATGTTTCATAGATATTTATTATTTTATTGGAAATTTTAATTTGAATTGTATACAAATGGAAATTATTTCTCAATGTTCCTTTCAGGAGTTTTGCAATTATTTGTCTCAAAGATCAATGATGACATTCTTAGAGGTAGTAACTATCCAATAGAATTTCCTAGATATAATGGTTATAACAATGGTATTTTCTTTCTTTTCTTTGGTAAAAATCTAGTTTATATTGTCATATCAAAATTTACAATAAAGAATAGCATAATTGTGTTACATTTAGGCAACCCACAAGGCATGAAATGACTTGAAAGACTTGGGTGCTCGCCAAGGCATATGATGCTCTTGGTTATTGTCCGTACAAAATTACAAAACAACCAAAATAACATTATCATCATGGAAGAGGGTGCAGAGGACCTTCTGGAGGAACCACGAAGATGCATACATGGTTGTGCATATGGTATTTAATATGGTCTACTTGGGCCTCTAAAGCTCGGAGGTGGTCATGAGAGCGTTGCAGAAGACATCGCAAAATCTCTAGACGTTCAAGGGTCTCAATCCGTAGGTGTTGAATAGCATTAATGTAGGCCACAAGTTCATTAAGATCTCCATACTTTTGTTGGTGAAAAGTGTCCAAGTTGAGTTGGATCTGCTTGAGTTGGGTGGAAATTTATTCAAGGGTGGCTAGAGCCTCTACCTATCCCAGTGACTGAGCCAAAGATACTGCCCTGGTCACCACCAAATGTTGACTCTCGATGGATTCTGTGTGTGAACTTAAGTCCCTGGATACCTAGCGATTCTCCATGCCACACCCAAGACCTCCGCACCAAGCCCAATATCCCTCTCTCGCCATGCACTCGTCTAACACCCCCCTACCCTTTTTCTGGGCTACAGTGCCAAGTCACTTCGGTCCTAACAACCCCTAAAAAAACCCCATTATCCCCACAACCTTAGCTTATTTTATCGTTGAACACCTCCCAAGCGTCGTGACTGACCGTCACTATACCGCCACCAGCCGCAATTCTACCCTCAACTCAGGTGTGAATTCACCACCTTCCACAAATGCTAATTGCAGGAGAGCCCGAGTTCTCAGTGATCCCAAGGAAAATGACCCTAGGGCCTGGCTAAGGTAGGACCCTTCCTGTGCAATCCACTGGCTTGCTTTTGTCACTCGGGTGGAGTACCAGAACCACATGTCAACACGCACTCCCTCCACTGAGAAGTAACCCTCACCACCTTCGCCTATCTCCTGCTATAGCATGTTATTTCCGTTGTCAGGATTCCTCCCGCTACCTGTCTGCACTTGCACCCACCTCGTCTCCTGCTAGAAAAGCTCAAGCCAAGGCTTAAGAGCCAACTTCTCCTTGTCTACGAAGACTGGATCACCAACCTTCACCATCGCCTGTGAATGCTGAATGAGTTGCCTCTCATTTGTTACATTCTTATATGCTACCTCTTCTACCGTAAGTTCTCCTGCCTCGAGTACCATTACCGCTCGAGCGTGGAATGTTAATGAGTCGGCAGGCACATGGCTGGGGGTTGGTCCAACCATAACTGTCTGTTTCCCACCCGTCTCGTTGATTGGACACCCCCAACGAGTACTTCAAGGTCTTCTTCCATAAGATTTTGGAGATTCCAAGATTCTCCAGGATCCAAATTGACTTTAGAAAGTATGTCATCCCATGTGTCACAAAATTTGTGATCTAGCTTATTTGTACGCTTGTTGGCCAACTAATTAGCCACCTTGTTCCCACAAAGGAGCACATCACTAGTGGTGGTGTACTCCATTTGGCTGAGGATGCTTCTGATGTTGGAGAGTTGAGCATACAACCTCCAACTCTTTTCTAATTTCTGAGGATGTGAGCCATTAATGATTTTCTAAGTCATAGCCAGAATCATCCTGGAGTCCCCAACAATGCAGATGTGTCTGTAGCTGAGGTCCCAAGCTAGGGTCAGACTAACTTCCAGCCCTGTGAATTATGCTACATTTTTTGTTGAACTATCAATAGATCCAACATATAATGCCTTAGGTGACCCTTTTTTATCTCTGCGGATACCTCCATATCATTCCTGGCCTGGGTTTCCCTTGGAGGTACCGTCAAAATTGATTTGAATGCAACGCTAAGGGGGGAGGGAAAAGAATGTTGGGGCACGATGGGGGAGAAGAGGTCCATCACTAGTCGAGGGTGGACGATATTTGAAGAGAGATTCAGGAGATGGAGGATGCGTAAATCCGACTCGTTGGTTTCCTAGTCAGTGGGGTCCCAAGGCTCCATGAGAATGGATTCATGAATGTTGGAGAGGGTCAAGGACCGGATAAGATGGGCTCATTAGGGGAATTTTGAGGTCTAAAATGGGCCTCCTAAAGAAATTATAAAATAATAGTGGTAAAAATCAAATAATATTTGATGACATCATCAAATTTTAGACGGAAAAAAGAAAAATCTATTTTTTCAACTCGTATTTTCAACTTATCTCTCAAATTTTTTACTCAAATTTCGAGCAGGAGATACTCGTTGGATGCAAAATTTAATTCCT
The DNA here is from genome assembly GCA_034641835.2 of Pinus albicaulis. Taxonomy (NCBI): domain Eukaryota; kingdom Viridiplantae; phylum Streptophyta; class Pinopsida; order Pinales; family Pinaceae; genus Pinus; species Pinus albicaulis. The sequence continues at coordinate 270,861,008 of CM076573.1, forward strand.
CATCCAAGGAGTACCCATGTTGCATACCTTTGATGGATCCTGCAACATGAAAAATGAGAACTACATGAAAAATGTGATTGTAATAATGTTTTTTCATGTATTTCTCATTTTTCATGTAGTAGGGTCCATCGAAAGTATGCAACATGGGTACTCCTTGGATGAGGAATTAAGTTTTACATCAAATGAGTACTCCTGCTTGAAATTTGAGTAAAATATTTGGGAGATAAGTTGAAAATACGAGTCGAAAAAGTATTTTTATTATTTTATTATTTTTTAATTTGTTTACCCTTTTACTTAGAAAATGGTGAATCATCCCCCATGGTTGACATCATCATCTTGAATCCTAATGGTTCTTATAGAGTTTATTTTGGTTGTACATTTTTCTTAGGAGGCCCATTTTAGACCTCAAAGTTCCCCTAATGGAAGGAAATTTATTATCAAATATAGAATGGTTCCTTCCTTTCCAAGTGTTCTAAAGCAATAAAATAGGGAGGAGACACCAAGATCAAGAGACCATTAGGTTTGACAATATTTGGGTTGGCCAATATTCGAGTAGGGATTTGGTGTCGGCGGGAAAATCTTCGATGGGGCCGAAGATGTGAAAGGCTTGGGACCAAGCCATTTTGGTTAAAGGAAAATAAATGAAGAGCTAGTGTTGAGTTTCCTCTTCCTGGACGCAGAGGAAGCACATGGAGGGCCTGATAAATCCCCTTTTAAGGAGGATATTCGAGGTAAGGATGTGCTTATGAACTGATAACAATAAAAAGTGGGAAAATTTTGGCCATAGATGACTTGTCCATATTCATTTCTAGACTCGAGTGTTGGGGATGACCTGCACTGTCGCATGAAGAAGGTAGGCTTCCTTGAATGAGAAGTCCCTAACGTTGAGAGGCCCCATAATAATTTATCCGAACCCCAAGAAGCATGGATTTTCTGTTGGGTGATATATTGACCAAGTTTATCATACCCTTGATGGGGTAGGTCTAGAGGAGATTCATCTTTAGTTTTCCATTGGTGTCAACCATGCTTGTCTGGTTAGTTCCTCCAATAATCTAATATTGTCGTAGCTCCGTAGGAGTGAAAGAGGGGCATGAGATCCGACAAGGACTGGTCCTGAGAGAGGCGAGGGGATTACTGCCAAGGGTCCTCCCAAAAATGGTATGTTGTTCCATCGTGCACCTCCCAAAATAAGTGCTTTTGTATCAGATCAGTGTTGGTGTTATCAAGGTTCGAAATTGCTAACCCATGATAGGGAAGGGGAGTGTGAAGGATTTCCCCCGACGATCTACCATGCCCATACTTGTGGGACCAAATAGTCTTCCAAATTTCCTGTCCTCCTTTCAACTATCTCCAGTAGATTTTGGTGCCCATGGTGGCATTAATAGTATCACGGTCCCACAGGCTCAGACCCCCCATCAGCTTTGGGAGATACAACTTGTGCCAAAACACCAGTGGCCACTTCCTATTCTCCGAGGCACCTCCCCAAATGAATCTCTAAAAGAGGGTAGTGAGTTTTGAGTAGACGAGTTTGGGGGCCGACATGGCTGACAATTGGTAGAGAGGCATTGCCTGCAAGATATATCTGAGGAGGGTTTCTCTTCTCGTAAGGTTAAGGACATAGAAATTCCAATTGGAGAGCTTGCGAGATAGTTTGGCACAGAGGTCTTTCTAGGGAGGAATGCATAATTGATTAAACATGAGGAGAACTGCAAGGTATTTGGAGGGGAGGGCGCCAATATTGAAACCCAAAATTCTAGCGAGACAAGCTTGGAATGGGCGAGGAGTATGAAAAATAAGATATTATACTTGAGCTTATTAAGCAGCATACCTGAGGCTTCTTGAAAGTCCTCCAAAACAAAGTTAATCAGGGAGGCTTCTTTCAGAATGGCTTCTTCGAATAGGAGATTATTGTCGACAAAGTTATGCTGGGTCATGTCAATAGTGGAACTCAACAAATGGAGCCCTGCTAGTTGATTCGACTACTTAGCTACATTGAGAAATATGCCTAGCCTTTTCACACCTATAATAAAAATAAAAGGGGAGAGAGGGTCTCCCTGACCTATACCCCTCGAAGACCGAAAAGTTTCAGATGGAATATCGTTAATGAGGATGGAGGAGAATGGAGTGGATATCATAGATTTAATTTGTTGAATATAATCTGCTACAAAACCAAAGGCTCATAGGATTTCCAATAGGTGATCCCAACTGAGTCGATCATATGCATTCGAGAGGTCTAGTTTCAACAACATTTTGTGGAAATCTTGCGGTGGGGTTCAACAAGGCATTCCTTCTGCAGATGTAGCCAAAGTTTGTCACCCACATGGAACTTGTGTGACACTCGATGTTGATCATTTCTTTGTTTGTAATTCACATTGAATTTTTCCAATATGTCATGGACATATTGCAGAATGTGATGAATGTGCTCAATGAAGTTGTTCACTCTGTCATCTTTGGATTGGACATGAGATGAATCTTCCTAATGAGATCCAAATGGTATGGCCACATCAATGGGGCATATTCGTTGGAATCCAAATGACCTGAAAGGATTATATTATTTTACTATGCTAAGTGTCTTTTCAGTTTCAAAACATGTACATATTTGTCTCCATTTGTTTGCATAAGGATTGATGAATTTAACCATGAAACATATATGAAATTATGACTTTTAAGAATGTAAATAAGCCTACATAACATTGAACAATAATGTATAATAGAGAAATAAAATCACACATAAGATTTACACAACAATCATGATGAAGTCGTTCACCCCTTCTGGGCTACATCTGCTGGTCCAACTCCCAATCGCATGTTCATCTTTCATTATGCTAAAAATTTTGCAAATACATGTGTTTACAAGCCTCCAATGGTTTTTTTTCTGCACTGACGGCTCCAGAATGCTCAAATTAGTCTAGGTAGACTCTTGTTTCACCCAAATTGGTCGAAAATTGACTTGGCTAAGATTTTTCCCAATATCCCCTAGAAATCCTTCACTAAATGTGGAGAAATGCTCTTATTTGCAGTTAAAAATAGCATTTTTCTAAAATTTTAGAGGCGCTCCAAGTTCCCGCTAGCGCAAATCGTTTACATTAAAGGTTAATTTTAAGGGGAGGGGGTGGCCACATGCCAACCCCTGCAACCCCCATACTTTACAATGAATGCTAATGGAATCCACACGAAACTGTGGTTACATTTTTTGACATCGGAGTCTACGGTGGGGTTTCCATAACCTTAGTCGTGACCTTCACTACAAACCCACCATGTGATGAGTTCAACCGTTTGTATAAAGTGTTGAATTAACAACTATTAACTTTAACTTCGTGGTTGCAGTTGTATTGTATGTGACCAAAAAATCTTGGACCACTAGTGGGTTGGGACCACCGGTGGTCCCAAGCCCCAACATGAATTTAAATAAATGTTAAATATGTCTTGCAACCTTTGTAGGTTAAGACTCATCTGGTAGCTCGGACGGTGGAGAGCTTTGTGGGTGCACCAGAGGTCCTAGGTTTGAACCCCCTGAACCTCAAAAAAAATTAATTAACCGTATAGGGGACACGTGGCAACCTCTGAGCTAGCCATGTGTCACCCTTCCATTGGCCCAAAAAAAACATCCTACCATAGACATCATCGAATGAGAATGTGCCACTTGGTGAAATATTACAGGCTTGGTAAAACGGAATATTCTCAGGAATTTTCCTATTTTTGCCTATTGTACACCTACAAGCTGACTAGGCATCCCAGTCAACCCTGTCATAATTTTAGATGTTTGGGAAATTGACCAGAACGTGATATCTCCATCATACGACATTAGTTTTTCAAACCATTTGTGGTGCCAGAATCAGAACGACGATATCTACCTAGTCACTTAGGTTTGGTATAGTTTTGATCATTTTCAATTTTGAGAAAAATTCATGAACTCTTGATCACACCTCCCCATTGGGAAGATTTTGGACCGAAAAAGACTTTGATTACATGTTCAGTAGATGAGGGTACAACTTCCTAACCTTTCCAACGTCCATCCTCTTTGCCTTGCTTGGCTTACTGCGTTTGAGCCCAACTCAAAGGTAGTCAACACTTCCCCTCTTGGATGCTCTTGTCCTTCTATCAAGAATGGTATCCTCTTTGAGCTCATCCAGAAATTCTGGCGAGAAATCTTCAATAGAAGGAAGTTGAACATCACTTCCTTGATCATCGATCAAAGTTGGCTCATACATATGTAAGTTTTCAACATTAACAATTGAATACATTTGCATATATGAAGCCAAGTCAAGTTGAAATGCATTGTTACCAACTTGTTTTATGATCTTGAATGGACCATAGTGAATGGAATTGAGATTTTTACCTTCTCTTTGCACCCTTTATTTGCTTATGTGCAACCATGCCTCATCTCCTTCTTGAAACTTGAGATCAACTCTATGTTTTTCATGCCTCTCCTTGTATTTTCCTTGACTATTCTCAAGCTATTCTTGAACTTTTTGATGAATAATCTAAATTTTCTCAATGTAATTTCAAGCCTTGTCAATATCACTATGCCGATCAATTGCAACATCCTTCTCAAAGATGAAGTCTAATGGCGATTTCGGAAAATACCCAAAGCATGCTTCAAATGGTTATGTATTTGTATAAGAGTGCTTTGCCCAGTTGTAAGCCTGTTGAATGTAATGCAGTTGTTCATCCCACAACTTGGGATGTTTGTTGCAATATCCTCTCAATAGATGCACAATGGTTCTGTTTACCACCTCGGTTTTGCCATCAGTTTGCGGATGAAAAGCAATAATCTTTTTCAACTTTGTGTTTATCATATTCCAAAGATTAGAACAAAATTTCCCAATGAACCTAGAATCCCTGTCACTAACAATAGAAGTTGGAAATCCATAATGAAGCCATAAATGTTGAAAATAAAGTTCAACAGTTTGTTCAGCAGTTATGGTTTACTTACATGGCATGAGTATACACATTTTACTAAATCTATCCACAAATACATAAAGATAATCATGTTTTTTTCTTAACATAGGTAGACCTCCAACATATTCCATGGAGACACTCTCCCATGGCCTTGATGGTACCGGTAGTGGCATGTACAAACCAAACTTCCTATTTCTAGGCTTGCTTGTTTCACACATAGAACAACCTCTTATAAAACGTGACACATTCTCTATCATGCGAGGCCAATAGCAATACCTCTGTAGATGTGCCACTGTTTTTCTTACCCCAAAGTGTCCAACAATAAGAGATGAATGGGCCTCTCTCATAACACTTAGTGTCTCTCCTTGTGGTATACACAACTTGCCCAAATAAAACAACAAATTGTTATGCATGTGATAATCATTTTCCTAAACTTGATTCCCTTCACTCAAACTAGCATACACATCTTGAAAATCAACATCATGTGCATATTGTTTTATGTAACTCTCATGTAAAATAGAATCATTTTCAAGTAAAGTATAAGCACTTATGATTGGCCTTGAAAGCATATCAACAACTTTATTGAAAATACCTTTCTTGTACCTTATAACCAAGTGAAACCGTTGAAGGAAACCCATCCACCAGAAATGTCATGATTGCTACAATTTTGTTTGCGACTGTAGGTACTGTAATGGTTGGTGATCGGTATGTATAATAGTCTCTTTACCCATCAAGTAGTGTTTCCACTTCTTGATGCTTTGTACCAATGCATACAACTCTTTTTCATATGTCGGATAATTAGTTACAACACCATTGAATGTTTCAGAATCAAAAGTGATAGGCTTGCCATGCTGCAAAAGTACTACGCCCATGGCATAATCACTAGCATCAGTTTGTATTTCGAATGGCTGTCTCAAATTCGGTAATGCAAGAACTTGAGCTGAACTAATATTGTCTTTTAAAGCTTAAAAATCTTTCTATTTTTTGCCTCCCCATTGGAAGTATTTCTTCACACTTTTCACTACATGCATAGGAGCTGCTATGGCAGAAAATTTAGAAATAAACTTTCTCCAATACTGAGTTGCGCCTAAGGAACTTCTTACCTTGATTACTGTTTTGGGAGTGAGCCAATCAAAAATGGCTTCCACTTTAGTGTTCAATATATCACTTTCTGCAATTCTTACTTGATGATATCGACTTTGTAATTTTCAAGATTGGCAATAAAAAATGTTGTAGAGCCTACATCAAAACCACTTTGGAATCATAGGATCTAACCCTACTGGATTCAGAGAGGGATCTCTCTATATGAGTGTTTTCAAAGATATTTCTTTAAGACTTATGATATGATATTAGGCTAGTTATGAAGTACAAGGGTTTTTGTTTGTTTTTGTTGGAATGAATATCATCAAAATGAAGGAAGTATGTTGAGGGGTAAAGGTGTGAGTAGGTTGAGAGAATGGTTCAGCTGATAGGATAGGTAAGAAATAGTATCAATCCATTGGGCTATGGAGTCACAAAAGGATTTAATTGCACAACAAGTTTCAAGAGTGGTCCATGGGGCAAGTCATCTATGTCAAAGGATTCTTTAGATTGATTTGTGATATGGAAACATAAAAAGTGTTGTGAAAGAGACAAACACACAAGAAAAACAAAGGACAACCTAAGATCGGGTAAGTACTTTTAAACTAGCTTGATTTTGGCATGCACTTAATGGGAAGACACAAAAGTAACGTAAGATTAGGTAAGTACTTTGAAACTAGCTTGCGTTTGCTATACTTTTAAGGGAAAACATTAAAAACAAAGAATAGCTTAAGATCAAGTAAGAAATTTGAATCTAGCCTACTTTCAGCATATCCTTAAAGAAAAAAATAGTTTAAAACAAAGAATAGCTTAAGATCAAATAAGGACTTTTAACCTAGTCTACTTTCAGCATATTCTCAAAAGAAAACACTTAAGATAAACAATAAATAGTAGCCAAAGATCAAGTAAGAACTTTGAATCTAGCCTGCTTTCGACATACTCTTCAGGGAAATTTTCAAAGCAACTGTTGGAGAAGAAAATAGAGAACAGGGCTAACCATAGACTTCTCTAATTCAACTTTACTTAGCAGACTTTTCAAGAAATTTCAAAGACAATATCTCAAGCTATATTTAGTAAACATGGGCTCACCAACACTTCACTGGTTATACTCTATTGGATTATCCTCAAAATAACATTGTAAGAAAATATACAGATAAAGATTTATCAGTGAGATTTACGGTACTTTGCAATAAATCCTAATCTATATTTTTTGTTCTTTATCAGAGAATAGTGGATAGTATGAAAACATAAGTAAAATGAAAATTACAGTAAGAAACACATCACCATTAACATAGACCAGGATCCCATAAATCACCTTGTGTATTTGATGTTCAAACCAATTACAATCTTCAAGTTCAGTGGGTCTTTTACAACTTCAAAACTCTCTTCTCTGCCTATCTTTCTTCAATTAAAAAACAGAGCTTCAGCAGCCTCAATAGCTATTTACATTCAATGAGTATTCAACCAACAATAATAAGGAACTCCTCATATGATATATATAGGTATATTTTAGGAGGTGAAGTAAAAAAAGGTCTAACTAATCAATAAATACAGAGTAAATGTTTCTCGACCTTTGGAAGGCCTTAGGGAGAATATTTCAAATGTTTTATCTCTGTTTTAATAAATTTTACATTAATTTTCATCAACTTCAGTCACTTTTGTTGACTTTTGAGGCTTTGGTAGGCTTGTAATTAATTCTGAGCTGTCTTTGGCAAATATCTATGGTTGTGCATTCAATTTGTATTCTTTCTAGGTGAAATCAGCTGGCAGGTGGCATTTTGAGGATAATTGCCTCACTAATGTGGCATTTGGAGGCTTCCTTTACTGATTTATGTTGATTTGGCAAGTTAAACTTCAACTAGGCCTATGATTTGGCTTTTAGGCCTTTATAATCATCTTTGGGCTTTAAACTGCGCTTTAACCCTTAAACTGTGGATCAATCTTTGAATCTTCTTACTTTTCTTTAATCCGTTAATCTTCAATCTCTATCTTCACTTGTTCTTTCTTCTTTGCTATGTATGGGTGGCTTTTAGTGTGCAGGAGGGTTTTTATTTTCTTTACCAATGTTAATGGGCACTGATAAAACAGATAAAACCATTGTGAATCCCCTTTTGCATTTTAAACCCCAAGGGTCATCATCCTAGGAGGTTTCTACCACTAATTCGGCTGTGGAGGACCTCTTAATACCTTGGCCGCTATTAAAACCCTGCAAACAAAACATCAAATGTAATGAAACTCTGTAATTTCATTCAACTACTAACAGAGGCTGGCAGAGGACGAAAGGAGCAGTGAGGCAGAGGAAATGCATGTAGTAGGAGGTTTTAAGGAAAAAACCCACTAAAACATGATTTAGAATAGCATTTGGCACGAAATATGGATTGGCGGTTTTGAAAAAATCGTCGGTGGTTTTCATGTGACAAATGGGTGGTAAGCGGTTTAGATGCGATCGAACGTGATTCCATACGTTGCGCGACACGCATCCTCCAAAAAACCGATGGTTTCACATGAATTTTGGTTGTTAAACCCCGTCAACAAAAGTTGCATGAAACGCAATGTTGACCGTTGGATGATGAGGTGTAGATCCAACGGTGGGGGAAGAGCGCGATGGGGAAAAATGGATGGCTGTGGGTTTTAAGTGGGAGCTAGGTGGGAAAAGGGGATTGGGAGATGGCTTCATAGTGGGGGGTGGGACTTTAGTATAACATCACCTCTTTTGTTTGGTGGCGGGATGGTCGATCCGCGATTGAAAAGGCTTGGGTGATTGTGAGTCGTCGGATGAGATTAATCAATAGTGGAGATGCGTAGGTGAGGATGGAGAGATAGGTATGGTCGGGTGATCAAAGGGTGAAAGGGGCGATGTGATGACCGTTGATATTTATAGATCGACTGTCAAGATTGCTCAAGAGATATGCATTGTGCAGGGAGAGTAATAAAAGGAAAGGGGCTTAAAAATTGAGGAAGGAGAAGGGTCCGATGGAGGGGTATATGACTGGAAGCGGGGTGTGAAGGGCTAGGGAAAAAGGGCTTAAGGGAAGGCACTGGGAAGTGGTCCCATGGGGAGATAAGGTGACCGAGAGCGGAGAAAAAAGTGGTTTAAGGAAGTGGTAGGGATGGGGTGATCGGCGGGTTAGATAAGAGCCGTCGGATCTTATGGATCTACAATGTAGATCTCATTGGAGCATTGTTATTGGGGTGGAACGTTTGCGAAGGAAAATGCGGGTTTATAGAGGAAATTCCGATTTGATGGGGATAGCGCCTGGTCACTGAGGCATGGTCATATGACATAGAAGAAGCTGGGGGCTAAGCCGAAATGGGCTTAAAACCCAAAGTTTTAATATGAGTGAAGAAGGCCTAAATGAGGCTTTTTTGAGGTGTTTTTTAAGGTTTCGATAAGGAAAAATGGATTATTTAAATCATAAAAAAGGATTTTTTATGAGTTTAAAACGGATTTTTGAAGGTTTTTTAGGATAATGAGGGGTAAATGAGATGGATAAAAGGGAATTTTTTAGAAGAAGATGAAGGATAAATAAGGGAAAAAATGAGTGAAACAGGCTTAGAAAATGATGGAAAATGGCCTAAAAACCAGTCTCTTTGGATATCAGCATTGTTTCTTGGTGGATTTTTTGAACGAAACAGCAGTGAAGATTACTCTTTTGAGTTTAGAAAGCATCAAAAGGCTTCAAGAATGAGAAATTTTCTGTGAAAATGATCTCTTGAAGGCTCAAGACTTGTTTTAGCCATCATTTGCTATGACAAAAATTTACTGCTGGCTAACAGACTTCATAAATATAACTTGGTGAAAAAATGTTATTCTATCAACTGATCAAGAAAATCATCTATCCTTGGGAGTGGGTATCGATTCTTTACCATTATCTTGTTCAAATCTCTAAATTCTACACACATGCGCCAAGTCCCATCTTTCTTCGGAATCAATACTATGGGTGAACCACATGCTGAAGTTCTTGGCATTATGAGTCCCTTGTCCAACAAGTACTTGATTTTACTCTTAATTTCAGTATTCTCCATTATCAACATGTGATACATGCCAATGTTTGGAAGAGTACAATCTTGTGGCAACTGAATCTCATGTTGAATCTCCCTTTTTGGAGGCAATCATGTTGGCTCCTGAAACATCTCATGATGTTCATCAACTACATCATATAAATCTGATTTCAACTTATGATTACAATCCTCAAATGATTCATGATTAACATTAGCTTTAGGCTTAATCATTAGAAGAACAAAATTATTACTTGAATTTACCAACCCCTTTACCTGTCCCGCATTTAACATAGAAATATTTGTCTTTTTGCGATGTGCTCTAACCATGTACTCCTTGCCATATTTGAATAAATGGTATTTTTTATCATGGCGATGGAAGATAGATTTCCTGCCATGAAATTAAGGACTACCCAACACAATACCTAGGATATCAAGCGGAACCACCTCTAATTCAACAGTGTCAACAAAATGTGCAGTTATTGCAAACCACAATATGCACTTCTTTGAAACCTGTAAATTTTCATCCTTACAAATCCACCCAAGTGGATATGTTTTTGGATGTGGAATGGTCTCAATATTAAGTTTCTTGATCAAGTCTTCAGAGATTAAGTTTTCTTGTGACCCACTGTCAAATAGTGTGTCAATCTTGGTATGTTTGGATATGACCCTCACATGAAACAATTCAATTCTCTCTTCTTAATTTGGAGCTTGTATGTGACAGATTGATGTAATAGTAGTGGGTTTAGTTTCAATTTCTTTCCCCTTCATGTTTTTCAATCCCATGGCTATAATTTTAGATTCTTCCCTTGAATCCTCTCCCAAATCATGTTGAGTTGTAGCTGCAGTTTTCTGTTTCTCTTTTTTGTTTTGATGTTTGGGCCCCTTTTCAGGATGTAATTTCCAACAATCATTCATCATGGCCCTCTCTTGAAAAATGTTTACAAACCATTTTTTCTACCTCTTTCTTGATAGATGCATTCTTTTTTCCCTTACCTTTTGAGGTATTCTATTTTTTTTTCCCCTTAAAAGGTTTCTTCCTACCCTCATCAGTAATTTTTTTCCCTCTAGCTTCTAGATGTGTGGCCTGAACACAAACTTCATCTAGACTTGTAGGGTTAAACATGAGGATAGTGTGTTTTAGGTCGCTATGTAAGCCTCCTATGTACTTAAGAAAAGTATCCTGGATTTTCAAATCTACCCCTAATAAGAGAGATCTTATCCTAAATTCTTGGGTGTATTCTTGCACATTCTGTCCTTTGAATTGTCTAAAATTTTGCTAGTTCATTATGGCTTTATTCATATGAGCTAATGGATAAAAATGTTTTTTTATTGTAGTAATGAAATCAGTCTATGATAGGATAAGCTTACCGTGCTTCTTGATCTCCTCCATTGTCTTGGATTCCCACTACAAGTGTTGCACCTTCCATTCTTAATGAAGCTAATTGGATTTTGGTATCATCATCATGAAGGTTTTGAATTCTCAAATAGACCTCCAATTTCCTAATCCAATTATCAAGCTTCTCTGCATTGACTTCACCATTGAACATTGGCAATTCAAACTTAACATCAAGTTTTAGAAAAGGACTTTTACCAATGTTCTTTGATTTGTTTGGTTGATGTACTGAAGATGAAGTAGAGGATGATGATGATGAGGGTGAGGATGGTGACCTTCCACTACCTCCATTTCCTCCATTTCCCTTCTTTGATTTATCTTCATCATTTTAACCTCCTAATGATCCCTATCCTTCCTTGCGAATTTTGGATCCTTCTCCTTCTAGTCTCTCATTCCTTTCTTGATAAAGGATTCTCACCATCTCAGTCATGTCAAGGAATGCTTTCCTGAACACTCTTTCTTCTTCTTGGGATCCACCTCTTCATGGATTTCTCCTTTCTCTAGAGGCATGCTTAATGTTGCTTCTGCTTCTTTAGGAGGTGAACTAGGTGGTGGAGAATGTGGAAATATTTCCCTCCTTTGTTGTGGCTCACTTTGAAACCCTCTTGATTCCACCAATTTTCCTTCTCCTCTCTTAAGCTTGAGCCTATTAAGTATGTGAACAATTGAAAACAGTTAAACAAATATTTGCACACAATAACACCAGAGAATAAACTCTAACTCCGATACCAACCTGACCTGAAAGGACTATATTAGTTTTTTGTGCTAAGTGTATTTTCAGTTTCAAAACATGTACATATTTGTCTCCATTTTTTGCTTAAGAATTGATGAATTTAACCATGAAACATAGATGAAATTATGATTTTTAAGCATGTAAATAAGCCTAAATAACACTGAACAAAAGTTTATAACAGAGAAATAAAATCACACATAAGGTGTACAAATCAGGCATGATGAAGCATTCCACCCCTCCTGGGCTACATTTGATGGTCCAGCTCCCAATGGCATGTCAATCTTTCATTATGCTAAAATTTTTGCAAATACATATGCTTGCAAGCCTCCAATGGTTGTTTTTTATGCACCAATGGATCCATAATGCTCAAATTATTCTAGGTAGATTCGTGTTTCACCAAAATTGCTCAAACATTGACCTGGCTAAGCTTTTGTCCAATATTCCCTAGAAATCCCCCTCAAAATGTGGAGAACTCCACTTATCTATAGTTAAAAATAGCATTTTTTCTGAAATTTTAGAGGTGCTCCAAGTTCCATCTAGCGCAAACTGTTTACATTAAAGTTTAAGGTTAAGTAGAGGGGGTGGCCACATGCTAGCCCCTACAACCCGTGCGGTTTACAATGAATGTAAGCGGAACCCCCACGAAACTGTGGTTACGTTTGTTAACACCAGAGTCTACGTCAGGGTTTCCATTACCGTCCCTATGACCTTCGCTGAAAACCCACCATTTGACGATTTCAACCATTTGTATAAAGTGTTGACTTAACACCTATCATCTTTAACTTCATGTTTGCGGTTGTATTGCATGTGACCACAAAATCTTGGACCGTTGGTGGGTTGGGACTGTCGGCGTTCCCAAGCCCTAATATGAACTTTAGTAAATTTTAAATATGTCTTGTGACCTTTGTAGGTTAAGAATCATGTGGTAGCTGAGATAGTGGAGAGATTTACGGGCGCGACGGAGGTCGTGGGGTCGAAAACCCCAGACCTCAAAAAAAAATTATTCAACTGTCTAGGGGGCACGTGGCAGCCTCCAGGCTCACCACATGTCACCCTTCCATTGGCCCAAAACCAAAACATCATACCATCCACATCAACGAATGAGAATGTTCCACTTGGAAAAATATTAAAGGCTTGGGAAAATGGAAAATTCTGAGGGATATTCCTATTTTTGTTGATTTTACACCTGCATGCTAACTGGGCTTCACAGTCAACCTTGTAACAATTTTAGCTATTTGGGAAATCGATCAGAATGCGATATCTCCCTCATATGACATTAGTTTTTTGAACCATTCACGGCGCCAGAATCAGAATGACGAGATCTAGCTGGTTGCTCAGGTTTGGTATAGTTTCGAGCATTTTCAATTTTGAGAAAAATTCATGAACTCCTGATCACCCAACCCCATCTGAAAGGGATTGTGTCTAGTTAAGCTATGCAGAGCTCAGTTTTAGCTGTGTTCGACATAGGGAAGACTTTCATCCCATGTGCGAGGATGCTTCGAGTTGTACATGTGCAAGATGTTTACGATCATCTTGTTGACCAACTCTATTTCACCATCAGTTTGGGGGTGGAAACTCATGGACTTAGTGAGCTTGTTATCCAACATCGACTAGGGGCTTGACCAAAATGTACTTAGGAACCTATTATCACGATCTGAGATAATGGATTGTGGGATCCAAAAGTTCACCCACTCTCGTTCAAAGAAGAGTTTAGCAGTGGATTATTTTGTAGTAATCTTCTTATAGGTCTCCAAAATGGCCATCTTAGAGAATCTCTCGACAACCACAAAAATGCAGTCATTTCCATGCTTGGTAGAAGGAAGGTCACACATGTAATCCATGGAGATGGATTCCTAATGTTGATTAGGGGTAGGTAGCGAAGTATATAGGCCTTGTTTCTTAATGGTTGGTTTGAAAATAGCACACATAGTGGAGGATCTAATGTATTTCCCAAAATCCTGTTGAAGGTTTTCCAATAGAAATAATTTTGTAGTATTATCATTGTTTTCTCCAACCCAAAATGTACAGCGACCCGAATGTAGTGCACTTCCAAAATCATCTTGGCACGCTAATTTGATGGAACAAAATGGTGTCCTAGGTGCGATAACAATGCATCCTGGAGGTGAAAATTTGGAACTTTATTTCCTTATAGGAGTGTCTAGTATGTGTTTACAAATTCTGGATCACTTTTGTAAAGTTGTGGCAACCTCGAAATCTCGTGCCCACAAGAGTCAGGCATAGTAGTTAGTGCCATGATCAGAGGTCAGTTGAGGTAGTCTACAACGTTTTTTTTGCTTCCCTTCTTCTACCTAATGTTCAGATGGAATTTTTGCAATTATGTAGACCATTTCTAATGGCGATGAATGGCAAGGATCAGTGGTCCTTGTGGATAACCTTTTCCTTCCCCAAAATGTAATGCTTCCATTGTTGGCAAGCTTGCACCATTGAATACATCTCTTTGTCACATGTGTGATATTTTCAAACTGTGTTTGAAAGTGTCTCACTGTGATATGCCACTAGATACTTCTATTGACCAAGAAATGCACCAATAGCATAGTCAGAGGTAGATGTCTCAATCACAAATGGTTGTTGCGGGTCCAGTAATGTAAGCACTAGTGTAGAGCAAAGTCGATGCTTCAATTCAGAGAACACCTTCTATTGGGATTCAGACCAAAATAAATTTTCTTTCGACCCTCCCTTGGTGACCTAAATCAAAGGCCAAGTGATATGAGAAAATCCCTACACGAACCTATGGTAGAAGTTGGCAAGACCCAGAAAATTTTGGATCTCTATTAGAGTTGTTTGGGTTGCCCAATTCTAAATGACCTGATTCTTGGCTAGGTCCACATCCACACCACACTCATCAAAGATGTACCCCAGATATTGAACCTAGGTCATGCCAAAAGTACATTTCAACAAATTGGCACACAACATGTGTTGTCGCAGTGTTTGGAGGACTTATTTAATGCAGTTGAGTTGTTCTTACCAACTCTAGCTAAAGAACAAGATTTCTGTTGGAAATACTGAGAAGGGGGTGAATCGGTATTTCTTTCCAATTGTTATTTTTACCAGTTAGATCACTTATTAGAACAAAAAATGAACAATAAGAATAATTTATTTTATTATATTCTTCAATAAAATAGATACAATAGAATATGTACAATAGGTGTAGGGCTCCAACCCTAGACGAAGACACTGATCTTCAATATTCTAGGCTCCAACCTATTGCTAAGCACCAACTTGGACTATTGTGAGGCTCCAACCTCTAGGGCTTCGACCCTAACTATCCAAGGCACCAACCTTTCATTTAGAGGCTCCAACCCCAAGGGCACCAACCCTTCTTTGGTTCAGGCTCCAACCTGGATTCTTTAGGACTCCGATCCTCTAGGGCTCCAACCCTATCTTCCAAGGCACCGACCTTGTCTCTATGAGGCTCCAACCGTCAACTTCACTTCGTCAAAATATGTTTGGTTATTCTTCACAGCTCCCAAAGTCTTCTTCAACGAGCCCTGTCACACTTATTCTCCACGTCACATGATCAATGAGAACGTTTTCTTCTTAGAAGGTGTCACCACTACTCTTCATTGTACCCAAACAATTTCTCCAAGTTACCTCATGATGACATCAGCAGTGCATCACGATCTTCAATGTTATTTCCAAGATCACTTAAGGCTTCTCAACAAAATATCTTCAATATTCTTCAAGGTCACTCCACAAATTCTTCTTAGTCTTATCTTCAAGTCTTATTCACCTTCTTTTTTTTATGTTATACTTCTGCTTCACTAATCTCCATTCATCCCGAAATATTGTGCTCAATAAGTTGTTCTTCAAGAATTTCTTCAATATTTTTAAGAGTGCCTTTGATTCTGCCCCAAGGTACCTTCTAAAATATTTCAAGCCTCTCTTGGATCAAGGTTTGCACTTCAAGTCTTCACAAGCTTTGCCAATATAAACCTTAAGATCCTTCAGAAGTTAAGTTCTAGCCTCACATTTTCCAAGCTTGAAGATTTGAGGATTGTACAAGTTTAACTATAGTTGTTTCTCTTCAAACTGAGATTGTTTTTCAAGCACCGATTTTCCTCCATAGGACTATCTCCACAAGTAGCAACAATTTTCCTTCTGTGCACAAATGTGAATTATATTAGTTCAGGTCTGAAGCTAATGATCACAACAGATCTACAACAAGTGTTATTATAGGTGTGAAAAAAAGTCAGAAAAAAATGTTGCTACATGATTGAGAATATGCTGCCACAAATTTGCAAGAACGTGTTACAACAACTCCAAAAGTGTGCCTCCACAGTTCTACAAACAATGGTACAACAAATCCATTTTTTCTACTTAAGTCTGCAATAACGAGTCTGCAATATAATATATCTGATTTGAGGTTTTAGAGGTGTCAGTCCACCACACTGTTGCAATTTGAATTCTTTGTAAGGTATCCCAAACAAAAATTATCCTTAACTGTCCTTGTCGCCCTCCTTACTGTGTTTTTCATCCTCTCTGAACTCCTGTGAGATTCTTCACCAAAATTGATGGTGAAAAATGAAGGTTTCGACTTGTATTTATAGTGATTTTGTCCTTTAAAGAGAGGACGTGACTGTTGGAGATGAGAGCCGACTTATGTAGGTTAACTTAGGTCGGCTAGATAAAAATAATATTTTTCTAAACTTAAAAATTCATTATCTCATCAACCACCGGGATTTTGGGGCCAAGTATGGGCTCGTTAGAAAGGGGAAAATATACTCTACAAGATGGTATAGGATCAATTTTGGAAGGTTAGCTCAAAGGTGGTGAAAAACATTTTTCTTCGTGACTTCCCTTGAATTATTTAGTGCAGAAAATGATTAGGACAGTATGGCTTCTTTATTTGGGTTCTCCATTGTTTTTCTTCACCATTATTTGGCTTCGTCATCATCATAGGAACATGTAGGACATCCACGTCATCATGATAGTGTCCAAAAATGAGTGTATCATCCATGTCATCACATAATTTTGCGGTGATATGTTATAGTGTAGCATCATAAGGAGAACTTCAAATTATTCTTCCAACCATCAAATGAGATCTTCAACATCATCATCTAGTCTTCCAACTTTCATCAAGTGTATGACATCATCATATGTCATCATCAAGTATCATCCAAGTGTATTACATCATCATATGACATCATAGGTTAAGATCTAGATCATTAATTGCATGTAACATTATATCAAGTACTTAGGGCTTCCTTCATTAGTGGTTTGACTTCTTCGTGACTTGAAATCTTCATTGATAGTGTTATACTCAACCAAGAGTCATGGCATCATCATCTAGAACTAGGCATCTCAAGAATATTGACATCTCGGTCAATGCCACATTGACATCAATGACAACCTTGATTAACAATCTCCCCCTTTGTCATTGATGGCAATATTATTTCCATTCTAATTTCTCTCCCCCTTTGACATGAATGGAAAACAGGGTGCCCAAATACTCCCCCTGTCAAGCTGCTTCTTTTCTTCGTGAATTGTAGTCCTTCATAGGTATGTTACTCCCCCTACCATGGTGCTCCTTCTTCTGGCAATATGCTTCATGATAGATGTGTTTGTATTTCTTCATGTGTTGTACCATCACCCCCTGTGTGGACAAATTCCTTTAACTCATGAAGGATTGCTCACCTTGTGTGATCAAGTAGAAGGCATCATCATAAAATCGTGTTTTTCTTCAATGGAGTTACTTTCGAGAGATGATTTATCAGGATCATCCATGTGTAACTCATCAAGGATTTCATAGGTCCCACTCATGGATCACTTACTGCAAGAATACTCAAAAATCACAAACTGCCCCTAACTATATGCATGGTCTCTTTTTGGCAGGGTTTCACCATCAAATACTTGGAATATCAAGGATGACTTCATCTAGTCAACAACATGCGTTGTTTGTTGGAGTGTTTAAGAGACTTCTAGATTCAAGCTCTTTCTTTCTCCATACTTGTGTAACTTTCTTATCTAGCATGGTTCTAGCTTGTGCAGGGGCCCAAGTCAAGTTACAATCACATGCCATATTTCCAATGTTATGGCAATTGAAGCACTTTATCTTGTTCATGAAAAATAAATCATGACTTCTTCTTGCAAAAATTCTTTGAGGAGATTGATGGGGACCATTATATTTGTCTTTGTGATATGCCCTACAATATTTTTCCATATGCCCAAAGTTTGTACAAGAATAACAATATCCAAGAAATATACTTTGGTACTTGGGAGATGAATAGTTCCTTGAAGTACTTTTGAAGTCTTTTTGCCTTGGTATTCTTTGATTATATTCATTGCCTTTTGTATTCTTGAAACCATATGCAAGTCTCCTTGGAGTATAATTTCTTGCATTGTTGCCTTGATTCTTCTCCTTGCCTTTACTGGAACTAGAAGCATCAACATTTCTTTCTAGGTTCCTCACATCTTCGTTGTCTGAAGCATTATCATTCTTGATTGAGGAATCACCTGCATAGCAAAGACTTGATTCATCAAGGGGATACCTTTGCTGACTTAGGATGTCATCTAGGGTGTGAGAGATTTTCATGTATTTATTCAGCAATTCAACTTCCTTTTCAAGAAAGACAATTTCTCCTTTCAACTTTTCACAATCTTCATCTTTCATAAGTAGTTGCTTCTGCATTTCTTCCATCATCCTTGTTGCTTCATGTGCTTCGATTTTAAGGGAGATGACATTTGATTTCATTCTGAAGACTTGTTCATTCTGCTTTGCTAGACTACTCTCCATTTATTCTTTTATTCTTGTAGCTTCACATGTTTTGGCCTTGAGAAGATTGATGTCTGATTTTATTTTCAAGATTTCTTCATCCTTTTCGTCTAGTTGGCATATCATGGTGTTTCTCTCCTTTTCTGCTACATTAACTTTTCCTTCTATGAATTCCAAAGTTTCCATCACCTTCTTAGCTCCTTACGCTTGTTTCCTTGCTTCTTCTAGTTGATATCTAAGAGAGGAGACCTCTTCCTTCTATTGACCAATCTCTGTTTCAAGATTTTTCAAGCTCTTAAGTCTTTGTTCAAGGTGGCTTGAAAAATTTTCTTCCCTTTTATTTTCCTTATCTAATTGATTTGTCATAGATATGACTTCTTCATGATGCTTTCTTTTGTTTTGATGAAATTCCTCTTTAAGTTTGGCGAGCTCCTCATCTCTTTCTTATACTTGAAGCTTGACAAAGTCAACTTCCTTCCTTGTCTTATCTTGCTTACCATCTTGCGTTTTCTTCTTAAGTTCCTCATTTTCCTTTTTCAAACTGATAATTTCTTCCATGGAAGCCATAAGTTTATTCAGGAGATCTTCTTCAAAGTCCTCTTTGTTCTCTTCATCTTCTAGGTATTCTTTAGCCTTGTTGTCATCTCTCTTATCTTCAACTTCCTTGATGAATTATGGACTTATTTCTTGTTTTCCATCATCTTCTTGACTAGAGATCATTTTCAACGCTCCTTTTGAGTGAAGATCATGAATTTTGTCCTATATGACTTTTGTTGACGAACATTTTTCAAAATTGGCCTTCATAGAATTTGGTAACCCATTCAAAATTTCCTTCATTGCTCTTGTATTGTACTCCTTGGATTCTTCTTCCATCATGTCATTATTAATCACTGATGTCCAAATTTCAATTTCTTGAGTCTTCAAGAAATTCCTCATTCTTTCCACCCATATATCAAAATTTCCATTGAACAATGGAGCCTTCGCAAATTGATTTACTTCAATTTCAATGGTTGAGGAAGACACATCTTTAGGAGTATTGGAGAATTTCTTCCTTGGATTTTCCATTTGTGTTCTAATGATCGACCTTCAAGCTATTAGGCTTTGACTGAAGGTACTGGCTCTGATACCAAATGTTAGAAATACTGAGAGGGGGGTGAATTAGTATTTCTTTACAATTGTTATTTTTACTGGTTAGATCACTTATTAGAACAAAAAATGAACAATGAGAGTAAATTATTTTATTATATTCTTCAATGAAATAGATACACTAAAATATGTACAACAGGTGTAGGGCTCCAACCCTAGATGAAGACACCGATCTTCAATCTTTCAGGCTCCAACCTATTGTGAAGCACCAACTTAGACTATTATGAGGCTCCAACATCTAAGGCTTCGACCCTATCTATCCAAGGCACCAACCTTTCATTTAGAGGCTCCAACCCCAAGGGAACCAACCCTTCTTTGGTTCAGGCTCCAACCTGGATTCTTGAGGACACCGATCCTCTAGGGCTCCAACCCCATCTTCCAACGCACCGACCTTGTCTCTATGAGGCTCCAATCGTCAACTTCACTTCGTCAAAATATGTTTGGTTATTCTTCATGACTCCCAAAGTCTTCTTCAACAAGCCCTATCACACTTAGTCTCCACATCACATCATCAATGACAACCTTTTCTTCTTAGAAGGTGTCACCATTGCTCTTCATCGTACCCAAAAAATTTCTGCAGGTTACCTCAAGATCACATCAGCAATGCATCATGATCTTCAATGTTATTTCCAAGATAACTTAAGGCTTCTGAATGAAATATCTTCAATAATATTCAAGGTCACTCCACAAAGTATTTTTAGTCTTATCTTCAAGTCTTCTTCACCTTTTTTTTTGTTATATTTCTGCTTCACTAATCTCCCATGATCCCGAAATATTGTGCTCCATCAGTTGTTCTTCAAGAATGTCTGCAATATTTTTAAGAGCGCCTTTGATTCTAGCCCAAGTTACCTTCTAAAATAGTTCAAGCCTCTCTTGGATCAAGGTCTACACTTCAAGTCTTCGCGAGCTTTGCCAATATAAACCTTAATATCCTTCAGATGTTAAGTTCTAGCCTCACATTTTCCAAGATTGAAGATTTGAGGATTGTAAAAGTGTAACTGTAGCTATGTCTCTTCAAACTAAGATTGTTTTTCAAGAACTGAGCTACCTCCATAGAACTGTCTCCAAAAGTAGCAACATTGTTACATCTGTGCACAAATCTGAATTATATTAGTTTAGTTCTGAAGCTAAATGGTCACCACAGATCTACAACAAGTGTTATTACAGGTGTGAAAAAAGGTCAGAAAAAAATGTTGCTACAGGATTGAGAATATGCTACCACAAATCTGCAAGGACGTGTTACAACAAGTCCAAAAGTGTGCCTCCACAGTTCTGCAAACAATGGTACAAAAAATCCATTTTTTCTACATAAGTCTACAATAACGAGTCTGAAATATATTATATATGATTTAAGGTTTTAGAGGTGACGGTCCACCACACTACTGCAATCCAACTTCTTTGTAAGGTATCCCTAACAGAAATTATCCTTAACTGTCCTCCTCGCCCTCCTTACTCTGTTTTTTGTCGTCTCTAAACTCCTGTGATATTCTTCACTAAAATTGATGGTGAAAAATGAAGGTTTTGACATGTATTTATAGTATTTCTTCCTTTAAAGAGAGGAGGTGACTGTTGGAGATGAGAGCGGACTTATGTATGTTAACTTTGTTTGGCTAGATAAAAAAAAATAAAAAATTCTAAACTTAAAAATTCATTATCTCATCAACCACCGGGATTTTGGGGGAAAGTAAGGGCTCGTTGGAAGGGGCAAATATACTCTACAAGATGGTATAGGATCCATTTTGAAAGGTTACCTCTAAGGTGGTGAAATTTTCTTTTTTTTGTGATTGCCCTTGAATTATTTAGTGTAGAAAATGATTAGGATAGTATGGCTTCTTTTTTGGGTTCTCCATTATTTGTCTTATCCATTATTTGGCTTCTTCATCATCATAGGAACATGTAGGACATCCATATCATCATGATAGTGTGCAGCAATGAGTGTATCATCCATGTCGTCACATAATTGTGCAGTGATATGTTATAGTGCAGCATCATTAGGAGAACTTCAAATTAGTCTTCCAACCATCAAATGAGATCTTCCACATGATCATCTAGTCTTCCAACTTTCATCAAGTGTATGACATCATCATATGTCGTCATCAAGTATCATCCAAGTGTATTACATCATCATATGACATTATTGGTTAAGATCTAGATCATCAAGTGCATGCAACATTAGATAAAGTACTTAGGGCTTCCTTCATTAGTGGTTTGACTTCTTCATGACTTGACATCTTCATTGATAGTGTCCTAGCCAACCAAGACTCATGGAATCATCATCTGGAACCAAGCATCTCAAGAATATTAACATCTCGGTCGATGCCACATTGACATCAATGACAACCTTGATTAACAATTTCATCCAAATAAACCACCACGAATGAGTTCATGATGTGTCCCAAGATGTTGTCCATAACCCTCATGAATATTGCAAGGGCATTCGTCAACCCAAAAGGCATGACCAAACATTCGAAAAGGCCCTCCTTGGATTTGAAGGAAGTCTTCCTCAAATCAAAGGGTTTGATTCACACTTGGTTATAGCTAGACTTCAAGTCAATCTTGCTGATATATTTGGCCCACTTGAGTTGGTCCAGCATGTAATCAATCTGTGGAATCATATACCCTATTCTAGAAATTGATCGTGTTCAGCGTCCGATAGTCAATACAAAATCTCCAAGTCCCGTCCTTCTTCTCTACCAACACAATTTCGCTCTCATTGGATGATGAACATGACCTAGTATTCCATTTTGAAAGAAGCTCCTAAATCTGCCTCTTGATTTCATCTTTCTCCAGAATAGAGCATCGATAGATCGATCCATTGAGTAGCAGTGCACCCGAGGTCAAATTGATGGAGTGCTTGAGGTGACATTGTAGAGGTACCCCTACAGTTTAGGCGGATATGTCCATGTATTCCTCTACTTACTTTTCCATCTTTTGCTGCCATGTTTAGGAGCCCTATGTGGAGGTCGTGGCTCCAATATTCTTTTGGCCCTCAAAGTGGATAATAAATTTTATTCTGGAAGATGATCTTACTGCATTGCTTCACAATGATTAGAGAGATGGCGGTAGGTAGTACTACCTCCAGTATCATGTACAACTTATTTCCCAAAGCAATAATAACAGTGTGAGGTCTATATTCATACATAGCATGTTGCTTCCACAAGTATGGTTGTCCTAATAATACATCATAAACTTCGAGAGGAGAAACGTCACACAATACCTCATCTGTGAGGAGCATGATGTTGTAGGGAAGGTGACATTGATGGCTGATGGGGAGATCTCGTCCTTGCTGAAGCCACCCGATGGTGTACGACTACGGGTGTGTTGTGGTTCGTGACCTTTTTATTATTGATTACATCAATAACATATGATCTTGATCTCAATGTGGCCATTAACATAACCTTTATCGTCATCGTATTCCTTTTTCATAGCTTAATCGTGCTACTTTGATGTTTGATCGATTTCTAAAATATGTTGGTTGCATCCTCTGATTGTAATGTTTACAGAATTTTTGATGTAACACCCATGATATGTGTTTTAATAGATAATTTTTCGCGTGAGTTAACACTTCTATATCACCCTTGTTATTCTCAACAAATTCTATTATTCCAAAAGATTATTTAAAATAAGTTCGCAGGGACTTGCTGCCTTTACAACCCCTCTTGTTTGATTTAGTCAACACTTTTGATACGATGTTTTATTTAAAATTTAAATATTTATAATGGATTAAAAGGACTTTTTAATTTAATTTTCACTTTTACTCGACCGGATATGTCTACAAATGGTGAAGAAGTACATTGTGTCATATTTTTATTTTGAGCCTGAGAGCATCACTGACACTCCTGCGATGATACATGTTCTTCTGGTCAACATCGCTTCACTCCTAACATTTCTCCACCAATTAATGGAGCTCCCTAGTCGTCTCTGACTAAAGGTATATCCTCGTAGCTCATTCCATTTTTGGCAGTTCTCTTCAATGTCAAATATGCACCAGTGGTTTTAAGGATACTAAAGCATCAAACCAGCACACTCATGGTCGGTAGTCAGTACTTTGGATGGAATTCCTAATGTAAATTTTTTTTTCACCTATGATTTTGTTTATTATATGTAGAAGCTCTCATATTTGGAAACAAAATTTCTAAATCTTTGAGCAAATGTCTTATAAGTTAGTGACATAGGTTGGTTAAGCCAGCTTTTTGGGTCTAGTAGGTTTTCATTATACTTATATGTATATATCTTGTTTGCGCACTCCCTCATCAACCCTGTTAATAACCATGCACTTACTGTAAAGTCTTTTAATTATTAGAAAATTTTATGCCGACTTAAAAAAAACAAACTATTAACAAAAACATATATTTTCTTTTACATTTATTATATTACATCGACATCACAACATTCAATAACATGCATGCTGACATTTACATTTTTTATATTGTTTTATCTTTAATGTATTTTCATTTCAGAGGTCATTGAAACTCAATTAATTAAGCACATTATAAATTATTATAATATATTTTAGTATTAAAATTTACAATTTAATATAACATTTGAAATATTTTAAAATTCACCAACATTAAATTTTAAACAATGTAATCTTCAACATAGCTATTAATTAACAAGAAGTTATATTTTCTTCTATCTTTTAATTTATTATGGACATTGCAACATTCAAGGGCCCACTTCTAATAATTCAGCAAAAAAATTTAGTGGTGTAGTCTAACTTATAAACAAAATGACTTGTTTTACAACAATTAGTTAAGCACATTATTCCATGGTGCCCACTTTTACTAATTCAACAATAAATTTTAGTGGCCTAATCTAGCTTATAGGCGAAGACGAAATGACTTTTTGTATGACAATTTTTTGGGTTTTGAGAGATATTTTTAAAAACTTTAGTTTAGGTTATGTCATCTGTAAATGCATTAAAAAATGTATTTCAAATAACAACAAAAACACATTTTTGATTAAAGGCTATTTCGTCTATAAGTTAGACTATGGCAAATTTAGTTATTAAATTTTGTCTATAAGTTAGGCTATGCCAAATTTAGTTATTATAAATAAGGAAATAAGTCTTTCTAGAACACTATAGTTTTGCTCACTTAACAAATCATGAAAGTTGGTAGTGTTAGATATTTTGGAAATGAGAATGGATGTGACTAAGAGTTACGCAATCCAAGAGAAAGTGTTTTTTATCTTCATCTTTTTAGTATTGCAAAAATAACACATTTGAAATATTTTGGATGTGACTAAGAGTCACGCAATCCAAGAAAAAGTACTTTTTATCTTCAACCCTTTTAGTATTGCCAAAATAACACATTTAAAATATTTTAAGAATATTAAATTTAATATAATATGTTAATTAATTTAAAGATATTGTTAAAGGTATTTTGTGGAGTTGCTAAATTCAATTTTTTTTCTAAATAGTATGTATTTAAGATATATGATGTCTTAGATATAATGATGAAGGTTAGAATCGACCTTGTCTATCGGCCAAACTTAATTACGGGAAAAAAAATTAAAATTATAATATTTAAAATTTTGGAAAACATAAAACTTTTTAAACTTGGAAATTAAATTTCTAAAGTTCATAAAGGTAAAATAGTTTAAAAAAAATGTAATTGTCAATGTAGCCGTTGCCTTGCCAGGCCCGTCGTCACAGAACGTGCAAAGCACATGTCCCTACCTCACCTCGACTAGTGACATTGGCCGCACATTGCCAATGATCACAAGCAGCCTGGCGGCATCGCTGTCTGTCAGCTTGTGGCCATTCCTAATTGACTCGTTTCCTGTCCCTTCCATCTTTATTCAATCATTTTGGGAACAAACATAGAAAATATTTTATATTACTACTTGTACGACACGCGTACATTGCCAGTTGGTTCCAAGACGTAGACAGCTGGCACAGATATTTTAGATTATTTTTCTTCTGATATCTGTATATTTTCTATTGGCTGTACGATTCCCAGAGAGGAACATAAATATGGCCGATTCTGCATCCTTCTGAGCAAATTCTGCGAGTTACATTTCTTGGCCCATTCTGATTAAAGTTCGAGTCTCAGCAAAGAAACATTTGTTCGAGTGCGGTTGGGCTTAGGGTTTGGACTTTAAGCTATATCCTAGCAGCAGCGCGTTTATTGTGGGTGTGAGCAACAATGGCAGGCATTTGCAGCTTTCTTGGTCGTTCTGATGATAATGGTGGGGGCAGCAGAAGCCGCAGAGATGAAGGCAGCAGCACCGAGTCCGGCAATGGATGCAGGGGCCGCTTCATTGCCCTTCCTCCCCTCTCTATTTGTCACTCTGGTCGGCCCCTTCATCCCCTTCCTGGCCTGTTGATTTTACTGAGATCTATTTCAGGTGGCTACTGTTTACTTTATATATATATATATATATATTTCTGATATGTAACATATTCTTGATCTATACCACATTATAGTATAGGTTTCGTTTCAGGTTATTCGCTATGTATATGACATTATAGGTATGGTTTCTATGGAGGTTATTCTCTTCTGGACAAGAGCATTTTATATTCTTTCTTACTTCATTGTTTAGCCATTGGGAAAATAAAGGATATTTTTACAGTCCTTGTATATTCTTTGAATGAGTTAATAAGATTCTTGCAGCCATGATTGGATTTCAAATGTTATTACGGCGGCTACATCATCCAGAGTTGGGGTTTGTCTGTTTTTTGGGGTTATTTTGTGATCATCGCAAAGTCATCACCCGTTCTTGTGGAGGCAGGCTATTTTAATCTGGATGTGTGCAAATATGCTATTCCGGGTTGCTTATAGATAATAGATGGGATAATTCATAACCTTGTTAATCCTGATTTACCAATTATCTCCAAGATAATCCAGGCCTTTTAGATTTCTCATTTTATGTTTCTGGGAGTCACTGTGGGAAAGACGTTTGTGAAGTCGAATGGTCTCACAATTAAAATTAATAACGTTTGAGGAGTTGACTGAGATTTACTGTTCATTCAAATCTCCAGCGGGCGAATGTGTGTGCGCATTTTGTTGGCATCTGTTGCAGCGGAAATATTGTAGCGTTAAATCTTATGAAAGGAAGTTGATTTTAGCTAACAGTGAATGCCTGATATTCGGTATCATTTTGTTAGAGGCGTGGTTTGAGTGAGAGGAAACGATCTGCCAACTTTCATATTTAGGCCAATAGGCCTTCTTTTTTGAATCAGGATACTTTACCTCTTTGTCTAGCTTTTTGTTGTGCTGGTAACATCTGTCCTCAGCGGCGCTGGTGACATTTGTTATGAATGCTATAAAGAATGTAACCGTCATGTGTCCAACGAAACTAGGGCATGTGCTTTTAATTCTTGGCTGCCCCAAACTAGGGCATGTGCTTTTAATTTTTGGCTGCCCCACGATCGAGACGTAACTCCATAATATTCCCTCAAATGACACAGCCTACCGATGATTTGTGTGCTCCTCCCACCAATGCTCACAGCACCAACGCTGACAGCCGGAAGAAGTTGGAGTCTACAACGAAAGAAGGGCTGAAGCTGGAGGAGACAGACGAGGAGAACAGCTCAAAGAGTACGACGGGAAGAAGCTGGTTTTTGCAACGAAAGAAGTAGCTGGTTTCTGCAACGAAAGATCGGTTGAAGCTGGAGAAGACACAGGAGGAGAACAGCTCAAAGAGTACGACCAGAAGAAGTTGGTTTCTACAACGAAAGAAGGGCTGAAGCTGGAAGAGACAGCTCAAAAAGTACTACAGGAAGAAGCTGGTTTCTGCAACGAAAGAAGAGCTGAAGCTGGAGGAGACAGAGGAGGAGAAAAAGAAGAAGGAAGAGAAGAAAGCCACGTTCGCCTGTGCAAAGTGAGTTGGATATTCACATATAATCCAATCCCTAATTAGAAAAAATAATTTATATCATCACGCACTGCCTCGTGAGAAGAGAGAGCTTTATGGTCGTGGTCTTGAATGTCTTTAATCAATTCTTTGTATGAACGTAAATTTTATTATAGAAATTGTGAAATTAGTTTAACTTTTATGCATACTTTTTATATGCAATTAACCATGTAATTCAGAGTTCTATTTTATAGAATCATTTGAAGGAAAGCCAGAGACAACATTTACCTCTGTAGACACTGATTGATTTCCTTTCTGTTGTTACAGCCAAAATGAACCTTTCAACTCTTACTAATTTAGATATGTACAGAATAGAGCCGAGCCTGGATTGCTTTGGATTGTTTGATGGCCTTATGTTTTTGGGAAGGAATCATCTTTAATTAATTTAATTTCAAGGTTTTATGTCTAGAAAGAAAGCTCAATGGCAGAGAAAGTTCATTGGCAGTTCAAGGTAAATCTCACTGTGCACTGGCACATTTCTTCTAACCTTTTAGGCTCGTGGCTTTATTATCAAGGTTTGGCCTGATAAAGGATTTTTTTTTTTTTTTTAAATGAACATTGAAAGTTAGGGCCTTTATAGATTTAAAAGTAATAATAAATAATTTGATAAATAATTTGTCACTTCATTTGAGAGAAGGGCCCAATATTGTATTCCTTTTTCACTCGACAACTGTTGGAAGGTAATTTCATCTTCCCGAACGAACCAGCAGAATAGGACGTCGAACAGGTTGATGGCGGAGAAGATTATCGCGGCAGCATGTTGACAGGTGATCAACGGAGTGCGGGGGCTGAAACAGCGCGGGAGTTAACAAGAGTGTACCCCCCGTAGTTGACTCCCGATCGTGAGTTGATGAACCGATCAACGGTTGATATTTAGTGTGGGGGGTCACCCATTTGAAGTGTACGGGCAGACATGTACCCCCCCGTAAACACCACTTTGAGGTGGCTCCGCCACATGCAGCCAACGCGCCATCGTTCCGCCACCACCGCGTAAATTTTCCACCGCTGCTAGCAAATCAAATTTGACATAAATTTTTTAAATGGTGCTGAGAGAAATTATTAATGCCATTAATGTTTTTTTTTAAGCGGTGATAATTCTGCAATTTTGTCAACAAATGACATTAATTGAAATTAGATATTTTGTCTATAAATATATAGAACAGAATTGTAATTTTTTTTTAGTTGCTGAGATATAGAACAGAGCAGTTCTATTTTTAATGTAAGCACAGCAGTGCTTTGAAAAAGACAGAGAGTGCAGATTTAAAATATACACAGCAGTGTGTATTTTTTTTGAAACAGAGAGCAGAATTAAAAATACACAGAGGTGTATGTTTTATAAAAAAAACACAGTGAGTTTTTTTTGTATTAGACAGAGACAGGATTTTTTTTAATTGAGACAGAGGTCTTAAGTGTGCACTGTGACAGCAGCAGTCACAATTGTAAATCCCTCAGCAGAGAGGAAGAATTTGTATCAGTTTTTTTTTGAAATAGAAATTTGATTTTCTGAGTTGAAAAATCTGTCACTGTGTATGCAAATTTTTTTATTTTCTCTGTGTTAGAGAGGGAGTTTATTCTCCATTGTTAATTCTGGAATTTGCAATATTCCAACATGGTATCGGAGCCAATTCAGGCTATTTGAAGGTCAAATAAGCTGAAGAAAGGGAATTCGTTATTGCAGAAGCCTCTCTAGCAGTGTGAAGGTTCAGACAAGAAGAATTCGAAGGTATTTCTCTATACAGTTTTGTGTTACTGTTGCAGAACAGTTAGTTAAATTAAAACACACAGTCAAGTGTTTTGAATCATAGTTAAGAGTGCAGAATGGCTGGCTCCAGCACAGGTATGAGTTTGGGAAATATCCATCTCCCACAATTTAATGGGAAAAATTATGACTACTGGTCAATAACTATGAGAGCTTTATTTACCTCACAAGAGTTATGGGAATTAGTTGAGGATGGCTTTGAAGAGCCAGCAAATGAAGCAGAGTTTTATGTTTTAACTCAGGCAGAAAGGGAGTCACTGAAGAACAATAAGAAGAGAGATGCCAAGGCTCTTTTCTTCTTGTATCAAACAGTGCATGAGAGTGTGTTTCCAAGGATAGCAGCAGCTAAGAAATCCAGTGAAGCGTTGGAAACTCTCAAGACAGCTTATCAGGGTATGGAGAAAGTGAAAAGAACAAAACTTCAGTTGCTGAGGAGAGACTTTGAGACTCTCTGTATGAAAGAGTCAGACACTATTGACTCATTCTTCACACATGTGATTGGAATGGTTACACAAATTAGATCACATGGAGAAACTCTTGAAGACAAGAGGATTGTGGAAAAACTCTTGAGGAGTCTACCCTCAAGATTTGATGTGATTGTCACCACCATAGAGGAGACTAAGGATCTCACAAAGTGTTTAGTGGATGAGCTACATGCATCACTGATGACCCATGAACAGAGATTGAGTACGAGTGAAAACTCATCTCTTGAGCATGCTTTTAAGACCCAGATGTCTTTCGGAAGAGGAAGAGGGCAAGGCAGAGGAAGAGGAAAAGGCAGAAGCCAAAACAGAGGTGGAAGGAACAGTCCAGCAAATTCTCAAGGAAGGGGCAATAATCCAAATCAGCATCAAGGCCAAGGCAGCGAGCAAAGTGGACAGCAGAATGATCAAGGACAAAGGTATGATAAATCCAATGTTCAATGTTACAATTGTAAGAAATATGGTCATTATGCTAATGAATGTAGAAATAAGAAATAAGATATGAGAAGTGGAACTAGTGCAAATTTCACAAAAGAAAATAGCAGCCAAAACAATTTGTTTTTAGCTTGTAATATGGCTGAAGAAAAGAATGAGGATTTATGGTTTCTAGACTCCGGTTGTAGTAATCATATGACAGGAAACTTAGCAATGTTTTCTATGTTAGATGAGAGTGTGCAGTCACAAGTCACACTAGGAACTGATAGCAAAGTTTATGTTATGGGAAAAGGAGATGTAAATGTTTTAACAAGAATAGGTGCAAAGAAATCCATAGCAGATGTTTATTATGTTCCAGGAATGAAGTGTAATCTCTTAAGTATTGGACAGCTTGTCCATAAGGGGTATAATGTTTTCTTTGATAATGATGTTTGTACCATCATGGATAAACCACCCAGCAAACAGTGTATTGCTGAAGTGAAGATGACAAGGAACAGGGTGTTCCCTCTCAGAATGAGAGCAGATTTGAAGAATGGTGAAGAGAAAGCAGCGGTTGCACAGGAGACTTTCCAAAGCAAACCAAAAGATGATAATTGGTTATGGCACTTGAGATTTGGACATCTCAACTTTGGAGGTATTAATTTGTTGAACAGAAAAGGAATGGTAAGTGGTTTACCATTGATAGAGAAACCGGACAGCGTTTGTGAAGGTTGTATTCTTGGGAAACAACACAGAGAGTTTTCCTTCCGGGAAAAGCATAAGGGCAAAAGCACCCTTAGAGATTGTCCACTCAGATGTATGTGGACCGATGCAAACTCCATCACTTGCTAACAGCCACTATATCTTAACATTTATAGATGATTTTACAAGAAAAACTTGGGTTTACTTTTTGAGAAACAAAAGTGAAGTGTTTGAAAAATTTTGCAATTTCAAAGCACTTGTTGAGAAACAAAGTGGGCTGCATATCAAAGTCTTAAGGACTGATAGAGGAGGTGAGTATATCTCTAAAACTTTTCTACGTTTTTGTAGAGAAAATGGTATTCAAAAGCAGTTTACAACTAGATATACTCCGCAGCAAAATGGAGTAGCCGAAAGGAAGAACCGAACCATAATGGACATGGCGAGAAGTATGTTAAAGGCAAAGCATTTGCCTAATGATTATTGGGCTGAAGCTGTACATTGTGCAGCGTATATTTTGAACAGGTGTCCTACAAAAGCAGTTATGAACAAAGTGCCGGAAGAGGCATGGAGTGGCACAAAGCAAAGTGTCACACATATGAAGGTTTTCGGATGTGTGGCTTATGCACACATTCCGGATCAGCTAAGAAAGAAGTTGGACAGCAAGGGGGAGAAATGTATTTTCATTGGATACAGTGAGGAATCCAAGGCATACAGGTTATATAACCCATCTACCAAGAAGTTTATTGTAAGAAGAGATGTTCAGTTCATTGAAGAGGAAGCTTGGGATGGAAGCATAGAGAAAACAGTGAATGTAAAACACTGTTTATCTCATGATGAAAATGAAGATGAGTTGGCTGAAATACATCCCCAAACAGCAACACCAACAAGAGAGCAGCAAAGCACACCCTTGAGGAGAAATGACAGTGTTTCTCCAAGCACACCACAAGGAGGAAATTCAAGTGCTTCTTCAAGCATTTGTACATCTACTGAAAGAGGTAAGAAATTCAGAATTTTGAAAGAAATTTATGAAAAAGATATTGCAAATGAAGGTATCAATTCTTTGTTTGCTTTATATTGTCATGTTGATAATCTTGTTCATTTCGAAGAAGCCATCAAGGATGAGAAATGGATAGAAGCTATGGATGAGGAAATAAATGCCATAGAGAGGAACAAAACTTGGGATTTGGTTGAACTCCCAAAAGGTAAAGATGTCATTGGTGTTAAATGGGTCTACAAGACCAAGAGTAATGCTGAAGGCAAGATAGAGAGACACAAGGCAAGGCTTGTTGTCAAAGGCTACAAACAGAAGCATGGGATAGATTATGAGGAAACTTTCGCACCGGTTACAAGAATGGAAACCGTGAGAGCAGTGTTGTCCATAGCAGCACAAAACAAATGGAAAGTTTACCAAATGGACGTGAAGTCAGCATTTCTGAATGGAGTGTTATTGGAAGAGGTTTACATTGATCAACCTCTCGGCTATGAAAAGAAAGGCCAAGAGCACAAGGTGTGTAAGTTGAAGAAAGCTCTTTATGGACTGAAGCAAGCGCCAAGAGCGTGGTACAATAGGATAGACTCTTATCTACTAGAAAATGGATTTGAGAAGTGTGAGGGAGAACCCACCCTCTACATCAAAGAACAAGAAGGTAAAATCTTGATTGTAGTTTTGTATGTTGATGATGTTATTTTTACAAGTAATGATGATTGCCTTATAGAAAATTTTAAAACAGTCATGAAGGAAGAATTTGAAATGACTGATATGGGTTTGTTGAAATACTTCTTGGGAATAGAAGTAGAAGAAGATGAAAATGGGATTTTTATCTCACAGGCAAAGTATGTTAATGAGGTACTTGAAAGATTTAACATGCAGGAATGCAAAGCAGCAATCACTCCCACAGTGATAGGATTAAAGCTCAGTAGAGAGGACAACAGCAAGGATTTTGATCCTAGTCTATACAAGAGCATAGTTGGCAGCCTTATGTATTTGACTGCAACTAGGACGGACATAATGCATGCTGTTAGTTTGATTTCCAGGTTCATGGAAAAGCCAAAGGATGCACATTGGCAAGCAACAAAAAGAATTTTGAGGTATGTTAAAGGTACTAAAAGGTTTGGTATTTTTTATACTACTTCAGAGTGTTCAGATTTAGTTGGATACACAGACAGTGATTGGGCTGGAAGTGTTGATGATCAGAAGAGCACTTCCGGTTATGTTTTTCATATGGGTTCAGGAGCCATTTCATGGGCTTCTAAAAAACAACCCATCGTAGCATTGTCTACAGCAGAAGCAGAATATGTGGCAGCTACAGCAGCAGCGTGTCAAGCAGTTTGGATGCGGAAAATGTTGAGAAACTTATGTCAAGAACAGGTAAAAGGGACAGTGATCTTTTGTGATAATAGCTCAGCTATTGCATTGTCTAAGATTCTGTTTTTCATAAGAGGACTAAACACATTGACACCAAGTTTCACTTCATACGTGAATTGGTTAACAATGGGAAATAGTTTTGCATCATTGCAGAACAGAGGATCAGTTTGTAGATATCCTCACAAAGCCACTTGCGCAGAAAAGCTTTGAACATTTCAGAAAATGCTTGGGAATGCAGGAAAACCCAGCAGTTTAAATTAAGGGGGAGTGTTCGAAGGTAATTTCATCTTCCCGAACGAACCAGCAGAATAGGACGTCGAACAGGTTGATGGCGGAGAAGATTATCGCGGCAGCTTGTTGACAGGTGATCAACGGAGTGCGGGGGCTGAAACAGCGTGGGAGTTAACAAGAGTGTATCCCCCGTAGTTGACTCCCGATCGTGAGTTGACCAACCGATCAACGGTTGATATTTAGTGCAGGGGGTCACCCATTTGAAGTGTACGGGCAGACATGTACCCCCCGTAAACACCACTTTGAGGTGGCTCCGCCACATGCAGCCAGCGCGCCACCGTTCCGCCACCACCGCGTAAATTTGCCACCGCTGCCAGCAAATCAAATTTGACATAAATTTTTTAAATGGTGCTGACAAAATTTTTTAATGCCATTAATGTTTTTTTTTAAGCGGTGATAATTCTGCAATTTTGTCAACAAATGACATTAATTGAAATTAGATATTTTGTCTATAAATATATAGAATAGAATTGTAATTTTTTTTTAGTTGCTGAGATATAGAACAGAGCAGTTCTATTTTTAATGTAAGCACAGCAGTGCGTTGAAAAAGACAGAGAGTGCAGATTTAAAATATACACAGCAGTGTGTATTTATTTTGAAACAGAGAGCAGAATTAAAAATACACAGAGGTGTATGTTTTATAAATAAAAAAAACACTGTGAGTTTTTTTTGTATTAGACAGAGACAGGATTTTTTTTTAATTGAGACAGAGGTCTTAAGTGTGCACTGTGACAGCAGCAGTCACAATTGTAAATCCCTCAGCAGAGAGGAAGAATTTGTATCAGTTTTTTTTTAAATAGAAATTTGATTTTCTGAGTTGAAAAATCTGTCACTGTGTATGCAATTTTTTTTATATTTTCTCTGTGTTAGAAAGGGAGTTTATTCTCCATTATCAATTCTGGAATTTGCAATATTCCAGCAACAACCTGCATGTTGCAATGGTATTTATGAGATAACTTCACTTCAGCATTTTGTTGGTTGAAGATACAAATTCAAGGAAGTTTTAAAATTTTCTCTGTTTGTTGGAGTTGTTATAATGGAGCTGTTATAAGTTTATTCTTTTCCCAAAGCCCTTCAAGTTTATTTGTTAGCATATTTAGTACCACATCTAGTACCACATCCTATGGATGATTTTTTTTTTTTTTTAATGCCCGCTATGAATGTTATAATGGGTTCAAAATGTTGCCATACACTAAAATGATTATGTGGTTATCATTTTAGGGAGTTTAATAAAACATAAGGAAAGCTTTTGTTGGCTGAAAATACAGATTAAAAAGGACAATATAAAAGCATATTCTTAGTTAAGTTTTTGAACGCACAACACGTGATACGTTTTTAAGCATATAATGTCAATAGACTTACTGCTATAAATCAAGATATTATTCCAGTTTGGTTCATAATATTTGTATGAAGTATTTTCAGATTTTTTGAAAAACACAGGTTATAATTGCAAATAACAAGATAAAAGCATATGCCTAATTAGTTTCTTGTATGCTTTTTCAAAGCATATAATGTGATTGTAATTTACAGTATGATTTTTGAATGCACATAATATAATTGTAACAATCAAAAGTAAATTATACATATTTGGGTTCTTCCTTTTGTCATTTTTGAGACAAGACGCATTTGCATATAGCAATTTGAAGCAATTTGAAGCCTGTACAAATTTGTTGACACAGGATGCACTTGCATATAGCAATTTGAAGACATTAGAAATTACAATTATCCTATAATTTTTGAATGCACATAATATGACTTTAAATAGCACTAAAGAAACGACACAGAATGCACTCGCACATAGCAATTTGAAGACAGTACAAATCATAATTATCTTATGATTTTTGAATGCACATAATATGACTTTAAATAGCACTAAAGAATTAAATTATACACTTGTGTTCTTCCTTTAAATTTTCAAGTATCTGATGCAATTTTAAAATATCATTATCGTATTATGTTTTGCTAATAATCCTTTAAGTGGCATTCTGCATCAGCAAGCAAGTGCTTCTATTTTGTTTTGTATCAATGTTTTATCATAGATGATTTTTGAATGCATATAATATGATTTTAAATAGCACTAAAAAAGTAAATTATAGGCCTTGGTTCTTTCTTTAAATTTTCAAGTATCCGATGCAACTCTAAATTTTCAAATATCTAATGCAATTTTAAAAGAACTTAAAAAACAATAACCTATTATGTTGTGTTAATAATCCTTTAAGCTACATTTTGCAATAGCAAGTGCTTCTATTTTTTTTTTATCAATGTTTTATCATGGATCTCGATCTGATTAGTATATATGTTTCTAAAATTCTCTTCACATTTCATATTGGTCCATGTGAGCAATGTTTCACTTTAATAAAGTGGGAGTATTCTTAGTAGTCCTCTTAACTACACAGAACTAAGAACAAAAGGCTCTTCAGGGTTAATAATGGAATTTTGTATTGTAATTGCAAGTATTAACACTTTATTGTATTTTGTTGTTCCACTTATTTGACATTTCAATTATTTAAACCATATAAATATATTTCAATTATTTAAACAATAAAAGTAAATATATTTTGGGTAGATAACTTGAAAAAGATGAACATACATTTTTTTATAAGAAATTTAATGAATTAATAAGATTTTTTTAATAAATGATGAAATAGAAAATATGATTATTTGATTAGACTTGCTCCATGTGTTGCTGCAAGTTATTTTTTGTTGGTGTGCTCAAGTGCAGGAAGCTCCTCTGCGGGAGATGGTGCACCAGCTCCATTAGGCTACCACAACTCCAGTGAGCAAGCAATGTCTTGTGCACCATTCGGGTGCCACAATTTTTGTGAGCCACAATGTTTTTACATCTAGGTTGGGCCTCAAAATTTTATAGAGTTGATGTTGCCAATTCTAAATGTCATAAATTCCAATGCTGATTTAAAATATATATGTACTTTTATGTAAGCGAAATTATGTGTGAACTCTGGTTCAAATAACACTCTCTTCAACAGTCAAAGGTTATGAATAAATGATTTTTTTTTTAATCAATTTTAGATATTTGAATTTTATGGGAGATCTTCTTCTTAGTATGAAGCTAAGTTGCATATTTCCCTCATATTGTCTAAACAAGGGTGTGATCACTGGTTATTTGAACAAGATTTGGATGTCTCTGTAGCATCTTTTTAGGATAAGCAAGTCCAAAATTCAGACATAACTTCTGGAATGCAGAAATTGGCTTCACATATAGTTATTGGCATAAGTAATCGTCATGGAATCTATGATATCCCCAATGCAATTAGAAGAAAGGAAAACATGAAGAGTCTGATGTCCCCAGTGCAATTACAAGAAAAGAAAAGCTCAACCAGGATGAAATTGTATATTATGAAAATTATTAAATTGTATCTTCACTTCTTATTAAATTTAATCAATCTCTTACATTTATAATTTAGCTTAATTATTTACATTTTTAAGGATTTTTTTTTTTTAAAGATGCCATAGTTCACCTGTTTCATATTTTAAAGATATATATATATATATATATATATATTGAATATTTTATTTGAGATGAACTCTATATCATTATTGAATATTTTATTTGAGATGAACTCTATATCATTAGAGTGTCTCAAAGATTTCAATAGTCAAAGATTTCAATAGCGGTGGATTAATTCATGTATTTGTTAACTACAAAAACACATAATCTAATTAAAAATATATTAAAATTCACAAATCATATACTCAATTTAATAACTGCATCACATTTTTCTTGGATTACCTACCTCACTATTCACCAATGCATATGGAATTAGTCTTGAAACTATTTGTACATATAGAACTCTACCTTATTTTTCCAGTTTTCATGTTCATGCTTTGAAAGTATTGCTCGACATTATCAACTATGCTTCCATGGCATCATATAGATAAAATGGCAACAAGGGACACATGTCTGGCTTCAAACATATACCATGTAATCATCTATATCCACAACAGAACATTAAAATCAACTTTTCTAATTTTACAATTCCAATTTAACAAACCTATCTGCCTCTTTTTGCACCTTTTTGGAGAAATTGCTAGTTATAATACAAAAATAATTTGGAATGAATCATAGTGCTATTACATTTACAAAATGTCTTATTATTATCCAATTTACAATTTTTTTGGGTTAAAAAGAAATTCCTTTTTAGGTTAAAAACAAAATTGTTTTAGTAGATACTCGAAGTAAATTTACAGTAATATAATATAAATTTCAAAATATAGATATATTATCTTATATTATTTTATTTTATTTTGTCATATCATATTCGTCTAATAAACTCATCAAGCTGTTTCTTGTCATATGCACTAATAATATTATTTCTGATTTTTTTTTTATAATTTTTAATTTTCAAGAGATATGTCGTTGTAAATCTGTTTTATTCTTGGGTTAACCATCTCCATTTTTCTTACATTTTCCATTGGGTAGCGATGCGCTCGGGCTCAGATCGTTAAAGTGCTTGACTTGACATTATAGAGGTACCCTTGTGGTTAAGGTGAAGATGTCCATGTACTCCTCTATGACCTTTTCCATTTGTTCCTGCCATGTGGAGGAGCCCTGTTTGGAGGTCATGGCCACAATCTTCTTCTGGCCGTGAGGGTGGATAATAAGGAAAACAATTTTTCCTGCCTAGGAGATGATCTTACTACATTGCTTCACAGTGATCAGAAAGATAGCGGTAGGTGGTGCTACCTCCGGTATCATGTACAACTTATTTTCGAAAGTAATAATAACAGTGCGAGGCCTAGATTTAACATAGCATATCGCTTCCACAAGTATGGTTGTCCTAATAATACATCACAAACTTCGAGAGTAGCAACATCACACAATACCTCATCTGTGAAGGGCTTGATGCTATAGGGGAGGTGACACTGTCGGCTGACGCAGAGATCTCATCCTTGGTGAAGCCACCTAATGGTGTACGACTACATGTGTGTTGTGGTTGGTAGGCTTAGACGCCTAACAACCTATCCATAAATTAGGTTTCTTTGGCTCCCTTTATAAAAAATGAACTGTAGTGGAGGACCTTTCACCCACGCCTCTACTCTCCCCACGTGCTGCCCATACACCCTACGCCTGCAAAGACCTCTGGAAAAGAGACAGAGCTTAAGGGTAAATAATACCCATCATGTGCGTGTATCTCCTGGTTGGGTATTGCGCTGGTCATGAATCTGTGGGAGACTGTATTGGGAAGAATGAATCGACTGAGCGTGTGACCAAGTTGGAAGCCCAAATCAACTGCTTCAAATCTGAACAGTGTGCCTTTACACCATGAGTTGGAGCCTTATTTCCTTCTGCTAGCAGCTAATTCATTCCAGGTGCTAAATTATAATTTATGCTGTGTATTTCCCTTACATGTTGAGAGTTGTTGCCATTTAAGTAACTCAGAATATCTACGTTAAGGAGATTTATTAGTGGTTATGTTAAAATTCTGAAGTTGAATAAAATATCAGCTGCTATTTGAAGTGAGTTTCTTCAAACTAATTAAAAAAAAAAAAAAAAACAGAGAGAGAGAAAGAGCAGAGAGAGAGGAGAGAGAGGAAATGAACAGCAGTGAATGATGAAATGACATAGAGAGAATTGCAGATTTTCATTGTGATTTGTGGCATTGATTTGAAGGGTGATTTTTTGAAGAAATTTACATTTGAAGACAAGTTTGCTATCATTCAAAACAACTCTTTGAAGGAAAATTCAGCTACATAGTGTTTTCAGCTGCACATATTTTGCAGAAATATTGTATTGAGTTGACATTGTATTGCTTCTTCATAGTTGCAATCAGTATTTGAGTTGTTGGAAATTGTTGATATAAGTCATTGTTGATTGTCCTCCATCATTTGAGGAGCATATTTTGTACTTTGAGATCTCCATAGGTGGAAGTTCTCTTGATTCATTTGTATTTCTTGTTGCATCACATTGTAAACGAGTGCATTTTCGGTTGAGGCCGACACCCTTTCAATTTTTGAGCCTAAGTTGTTGAAAATGGCTAAAATCAATGAGGTATTAGTGTTGTTGAATAACCTCATTCATTCCAATGTTGATGACATGATAAAAATGAGCAAGGATGCTCTTTGTAAAATTCACAGTTGTTTGCAAGATGCACATGAAAAGATTGAGTTTTTGCAGTTGGAATCTCAGCTTCAACAAGATGAACTTCAACAAAAGAGTCACCATTCTGAACCTGTTTCTGTTCATAAGATTGTGAAGGACTCTCATCAGAAGAAAGAAGATAAAGTTGCAGATGATTCACATTCAATTCCTTGTACTAGAGCAGATGTACATGCAGATGCAGCAGCTCAGCCTGCACTTCTCAAGCCCATCGTCAGACCTTGGGAATCGCTTGTCCACAACAACCACCGAACTGGTCTTGGATATGACAAGGATGTGTCCTTTCATATTCCAGACTACACCAAGCCCATCATATTTTAGAGTGCCGGATTCATGTATGACAGTTCACCTGGAGCTGTTCCAGATCCTGTTCCACAACAAAAACAGATTGAGAAATGCCAACACTGTGATCGAGTTGGACATATGAAAGATCATTGTTTTGATCTTCATCCATGCAAGCACTATGGTCGGGACACCCATTCTTCAGAAAAATGCTTCAGAAACAAGCCTCCTGCAAGAACCAAGATTCATCTTGGATGGATCGCTTCTTGGCAATGGGCATCAGTAGCCAAGAAGATGTTTACGACACATGTTAGAACTTGTTCACGGATATTGAGAAAACTTGCAGTTGAGTTTTCGCCATCATCTCACCTTGTCCCTGACAGGGGGGAAAGAAAATGCACAGCTTTGATCACGACTGCTGCAGCTCCAGCCACACCCTCATTCCAGGTTCAGAGTTGTGCTTGCAGAGACACAATGCGAGCCACAGCCTGCCACAATTGGCCCCACCTGGAGGATGTAGCCAGAGACACGGATGCCCATGAGCATGCCTTCTGTTGGTGGACAACCTTAAACCATCATCTTTGGTTGGTGGATAACCTAAAACCATCACAGGTAGTAGACCTCCCTTCTTTTAGGTTGAAGGTCTCCCTTTCATATATGAGGGACAGTTCCTCCAACAGAAGCCTTCAGCTTCTTGCCAGCTTTGGTTGAGTCCTAGGAAATTCTTCAAGCTTTCCAGAGTTTTTGGTCATCCTAAAACCATCACAAGTAGTAGACCTCTGTTCTTTTAGGTTTAAGGTCTCCCTTTTTTATGAGGGACAATTCCTCTAGCAGAAGCTTTCAGCTTCTTGCCAGTTTTGGAAGAGTTCCGGGAACTGCAACAAGTTTTGTGTTCCAGTGTTGGTGGTCATCCTTAAACCATTCTTTTTCCAACATTCTGCAGGAGTTGATTTTGTTGTTGCCATGTATGCTTTGCATACAGATTTAGACATAACCTTTTTTCTTGGACTCACACATACCCCTTCTGATTAAGGGGGGATGTTGGAACACCTAATCCTACATGGGTAGGTGTGGAATGCGAAAAGTCACAATGGAGTCCAAGTGACCTTGGAATGTGAAACCAAGAGTCACACCATTGTACTATAAATGTACATCATGTATAATGGCACAAGATAGCCCATTTACCCTTCATTGTGCTGGTTCTGTGTGTGTCTGTTCTTCCCCATACACCATGCCTATAACACAGGCTAACAATAACTATTTATATATTTAAATATTACATTTTTGTGCTACTATGCTCTCCAACAAAGTATGATAGAAAGGTTGTAATGTCATGTTTAACATTTTGACTATGTCAAATTACACAAAATTAAAAATAAAAGTAAATTAAACAAAAATATTGACATAAAGTAATGCACATTTTAACTAGGTCAAAGTACAATAAAAAATAAAAATAATAAAATAAAATAATGATAAACTATAAATACAACCTATGGTATTGACCCATGGTATTCATGTGGAACGTAGTTCATGTAGTTGGGGAAGCAGATGGCCAAAATCAACTTTTCTTAACTTTAGAATTATTTAATAAAATTATTTTTAAATGTTTATAACATATTATTATTTTGGTACCTACTGACAAAATGTATCTAAATTTTCATACATCAAAATATACAAGCTCTTGCTATGTTTATTTTGTTACAACTATTTTATTACCCAAAAATAATATTTTTTTATATATAATATTTATACAAATTATTTTATGATTCATATATTATTTTCAATACATGTTAAATTAATAATGAAATTTTGCAGCATCTTTTTTTAAATTTCCAAATTATTTCAAAGGACATGATTTATCTTAAACAATAATAATGAATGTTCATAATTCTCATTTCTTAAAGAACACTAACACTAAATAAATATAAATATAAATAAACCAGAGGTATGGTAAGTAAATAAAACCTCTTTTCATATTTACTCCATAATCTACTTTATATTTACGAACACTCAAAAAATAGGTTTTATTTAGGTGAAGCATATGGTCCAAAGACCATGGGCTAAATTATTATTAATACCATGCAAAAAAACATTATTAACCCTAATATAATATTAAAATATTAATATTAATATTATCAAATTTAATAACTTTCGATTAATACAATATTAAATTTATTATATTATAATATATATATGTATCATGATATATATTAACTCTAGATATATATGGGAGGGAAGAACTGATCGAAATTCAATACAAGAATGCAACACAATACATATATAACTATAAATATAAAGATGCAGTGGAAATAACACTTCATTTCATTAGTATCAAAGAACTGAAATTTGCTTACAGACAGAATGGAAATAAAAATAGCTAGGGCACTGGTAGCTATCTCTGAGAAGAGATGTGGTGGCTACAGGCCTCTGAACTGTGTTACAATGAGGCTCAAGGGCCTAATTATTATTGAGAAACAATGGAGAACCCTAAACATCCAAAAACTTAACCCTAGGAGATGAAGCGCCAAAACTATGGGCCCCGTTTGGGTAAATTGGTGTTTCAACTTCCCGGGGACGTAACTTTGGCATACTATCTCCATTTGACGCACATGATACATCATTAGAAAGCTCTATCCTAGGATTCATAACTACACAAATAAAATTATTTGGATATCCCATGCCAAAAAACTGCCATTAGGGCTAGCCAAAATGGTTCCTAAGTTCAAGACCCAAAAAATTGCTAAAAATAGTAAACTGTACAAACTAAAAAACTAAAAGAGACAATGGTGGGGCCTCAAGTGGAATGGATGGAGGGCTGCCTGTCATCCACTGACTATCTTCTTTAGGGAAGCAATGGTCCCCATTGCGTTAAGTTCCTCCATGAGATGAGGAAATTTCTGCTGAACTTGGTCCCTGGTGAACCAC
Source organism: Pinus albicaulis (assembly GCA_034641835.2). Taxonomy (NCBI): domain Eukaryota; kingdom Viridiplantae; phylum Streptophyta; class Pinopsida; order Pinales; family Pinaceae; genus Pinus; species Pinus albicaulis. The sequence continues at coordinate 270,904,195 of CM076573.1, forward strand.
TTTCCTTGGTGCAGGAGTTGGCTAGATTTGACAACCCGATACAGTTGGATCCTCTGTTGGCGAGTGTTCTTAATTTTCATGTCCATGATACAATCTGTGGTGGCCTGTTCCATGCAGTCTGGGTTTAACTCTGTTGGTGTGAGTTGTTCTGCAATGTCCGAAGTGTCCAGTAGAGGTGGGACGTAAGGACGAAGGCGATCCACATTGAAGACTGGGTATAGACCAAGGAATGGTGGAATACCAAGCTCAAAGTCATTGTCTTCAGCCTCCTTGGTGTGATGGTGTACGGCCCATATTGGACAAGGGGGTTAAGCTTGAGGTGGGGTCCAAGAGGCACTCTTCAAGAATGTAGCCACACCCTTTCGCCCACATGGCGCTTGTGTGGCACCCAAGGTTGATCATGTCGTTGATTGTACTTAGCATTGGCTTTTTCCAATATGTCATGAACCTATTGGCAGATGTGTTGAATGTTCGCAATGAAGTTTTTCGCTTTGTCAGCTTCAGACTGGACATGAGCCGAATCGGCCTGAGTAGCCAAAAATGGCATGGCTATGTCAATGGGACATAGTGGTTGGAACCCTAGGCCCACCTGAAAGGGGTTGTGGTCAGTTGAATTATGGAGAGCCCGATTATAATTGTGTTGTACAGAGGGAAGGCTTCCTTTGTCCTATGCATCGCTTTGAATTATACATGCTCAGAATGTGTACAATCATCCTCTTGACGACCTCTATCTGGCCATCAGTTTGGGGATGGAAAGTTGTGGACTTTGTGAGCTTGGTGTCTAAGATTGACCAGAGGCTGGACCAAAATGTGCTGAGGAACCTACTATCGTGATTTGATATGATAGGCTGTGGGATCCCAAAGTGCACCAACGCTTGTTCAAAGAAGAGTTTAGCAGTGGCTTCTGCTATGATATTCTTCTTGTAGGCTTCCATAATGGCCATCTTCAAAAATCTGTCGACGACCACAAAAACATAGTCGTTTCCATGCTTAGTAGAAGGAAGGCCTGACATGTAATCCATGGATATGGATTCCCAAGGTCGACTAGGGGTAGGTAGCGGAGTAATTTGGAATTGGTGCAAACAGTGCAGGATCTGATGTACCTCCTGACATCCTGTCGAAGGTTCAGCCAATAGAACTACTTCTACAATACTTCCACTATTTTCGCGACCCCAAAATGCCCAGCAACTCGACTATAGTGCGCTTCCCATATCATCTTGGCATGCTTGCTTGAAGGAACACAAAGGTGTCCTATGTGACACAACAGTGCATCTTTGAGGTGAAAATTTGGAACTTGCGTACCCCCCAAGAGTGCCATGTATGTGTAGCTGAATTCTGGATCACTCTTATAGAGCAGTGGCCAATCAGAAGTCTCGTGCCCACAAGGGCTGAGAACGGTGGTTATGGCGATGATTGGTGGTTGGCTGAAGTAGGCTGCAACATTATTGATGTTACCCTTCTTGTACTTGATGTTCAAATGAAATTGTTGTAGATATGTGGACCACTTCTAATGGCGATCGTTCTGCAACTTCCCTTGTGTTTGTATGAAGTGTAAGGGTTGGTGGTTTGTGTGGATGATTGTCTCCTTCCCCAAATTGTAATGCTTCCATTGTCGACAAGTCTGCATAATCGAATACATTCATTTGTCATAAGTGGGATACTTTCAAACTGTGTCAGAAAATGTCTCACTGTGATATGCCATTGGATGCCCCTGTTGAGTAAGAACTGCCCCAATAGAATATTCAGAGGCATCTATATTGATCTCAAATGGTTGTTGAAATTTTTTTAATGTGAGAACTAGGGAAAAACAGAGGCAATGTTTCAATTCTATGAACGCCTTCTGTTGAGATTCTGATCAACAGAATTTTTCTTTCGCTCCTCCCTTCGTGACTTGAATCAAGGGCTAAGTGATATGAGAGAATCCCAACAGGAACCTACGGTAGAAATTGGTAAGACCCAAAAAGCTGCGGAGCTTTGTTATAGTGGTTCGGGCTATCCAATCCAGAATGACTTGGATCTTGGCTGGATCCACATGCATCCCCCGCTCATCAATAATGTATCCCAAACACTGAACCTAGGTCATGCCAAAAGTACACTTCTCCAAATTGGTACACAACTTGTGTTGCCGTAGTGTTTGGAGGACTTGTCGGATGTGGTGAAGGTGCTCTTCCCAAGTCTGGCTGAAGATCAGAATATCATCCAAGTACACCACTACAAATAAGTTGGTGAATGGCCGCAAGATGTCATCCATCATCCTCATGAAGGTGGCGGGAGCATTCGTCAACCCGAAAGGCATGACCAGCCATTCGAAAAGGCCTTCCTTGGCTTTGAAGGCAGTCTTCCACACACTTTAGGTCTCAATTTCACCAGAATCCCACAAAGTCGATCTTACTAAAATATTCATTAGGAATTTTGAGGTCTAAAATGGGCTTCCCAAGGAAATTATAAAATAATAGTGGAAATAATAAAATAATATTTGATTACGTCATCAAATTTTAGAGGTAAAAAAGAAAAAAACTACTTTTTCAACTCATATTTTCAATTTATCTCCCAAAGTTTTTACACAAATTTCAAGCGAGAAACGTTGATGTGAATGACTCTATCCAATATACCGATGTTTCATGCTTTCGATGGATCCTAGTACATGAAAAATGAGAAATACATGAAAAACGTGATTGCAATCACATTTTTTAATGTATTTCTCATTTTGAGTGTAGCAGGGTCCATAAAAAGTATGCAACATGGGTACTCCTTGGATGAGGAATTAAATTTTGTATCCAACGAGTACTCCCAGTCGAAATTTGAGTGAAAATTTTGGGAGATAAGTTGAAAATACAAGTTGAAAAAGTAGTTTTATTATTTTATTATTTTTTAATATTTTTACCCTTTTATTTAAAAAATGGTGAATCATCCCCCATGGTTGACATCATCATCTTGAATCCTATTGGTTGCTATAAAGTTTGTTTTTTTTGTACATTTTTCTTATGAGGCCCATTTTAGACCTAAAAATTCCCATAATGTTCCCCCCTTGAGTTGGTACAGAAGGTCATCAATCCATGGGATTGGGTACCTATTCCCAACTATGATCTTTTTCAGTGCCTGATAGTCAACACAGAGTCTCCAAGTCCCATCCTTCTTCTGTACCAACATGGTCGGGCTCCCACAGGGCAATGAACTTGACCGGATGTGACCTTTCTGCAACAACTCCTGAATCTACCTCTTGATTTCATCATTCTCCAGAATAGAGCACCTATAGATCGGTCCATTGGGTAGCGACGCACCTGGGGTCAGGTCAATGGGGTGCTTGAGCTGACAATGCAGAGGTACCCCTGTGGGTGAGGTGAAGATGTCTCCGTACTCCTCCACAAACTTGTCCATTTGTTGTTTTCGTGGAGAGGAGCCATGTATGGAGGTCGTGGCTACAATCTTCTTCATACCTTGTGGGAAGATCATCAAGAAAACAAATTTCTTGGTTTTGGAAATGAGCGTACTGCATTTTTTTGTAGTAACCAAAGAGATAGTGGGAGGCGGTGGTACCTCTGGTATCCTGTACAACTTATTTCCCAAAGTAACAATAAGAGCGTGAGGCCGTGACTCATACACATGTCACTTCCACAAGTATGGTTGGACAAATAATACATTAGAAACATAAATAGGAGTAATGTCACACAATACCTCATCCGTGAAGGGCTTAACGCTATAGGGAAGGCGACACTGTTGGTTGATGTGAAGATCCCATCCTTGGTGAAGCCACCCGATGGTGTATGGTTGTAGGTGCACTGTGGTCGGCAAGCCCAACCGCTTCACGACATCTGCTGAAATGAGGTTCTTTTGGCTCTCATTGTTGAGAATGAACTATAGCGGGGAAGCCTTTACCCACATCTAGGAGTGGAAGAGACGCTTTGCCTCCTCTGGATCTTCTGGTTCCTCCTTCTGGATCTTCATAGTGGCAATAGTGGCGTTGGGCTCTACATCAATAATCTGCTTCCCTTTTTCATTCACCTTGTCAAGTTTTGATTCAGAGTTGGAGCCTGCATTTGATTCAGAAGCCCTCATCTCAGCCACCAGCGACTTCTTGGCCCGACACTCACTTGTGTTGTGAGTGGAGCTCTTATGGAACTCACACCACTTTCTCCTGTCCTTTTTTGGCTTCGCAGTGTTGTTCTTTGCTTGTAGCTTTGGAAGGTTTTCTTGGGCCACCATGCCTTGGCTTTGTCCTTTGTTCTGCAGTTTGGGGGCATCTTTCCCTTGCTTTTGATTTGTAGATCCAAAGTCTCTCTTCTTATGTTCGAATTTCTCCTCAATCTTGGCAGCATACCAATATGACGTACCAAGCGAGGAGGTGTCGAGGAACTCCATTTCCTCCTGAATGTATCTGTGCAGGCAACTACGATACTTTAGCACCAAATGTTTCTCTAAATATTTGATACCCAACTTTTTGCACAGGGTATGGAACAGATTCATCAACTCATGCACATCTGATCCCTTTTTTGTTGCAGCATGGTCCATTGTATGTACTTGTCCTCATAGCTCCCCACGGGATAGTATTAGTCCTTGATGGCATCTCAGAAAGAATTCCAAGTGGGTATGGCTGAGAACAGAGAGGGTTCTGTCTCATCCTTTTTCTCACAGTAGGTTTCCCACCAATCCTTGACATGGGGGTTAGCATTGAGGAGTACAAAACTAATCTTCTCCCGGTTGGAAAAGTCATGAACTGAGAAATATCCTTCTAATAGATTCAAACATATATCTATGACGTCTACATCTGTTTGACCCTAAAATATGGGAATGTCAAAGTTTACATGTACCTTAAAGGGAGTCACGCCTCCAAAGTGGCTACTGGATGCAGATGCGTGCCCATGGGCAGTCGTTGAAGGATTTGGCAAAGTTATCCATCATCGCATTCCTCTATTTTTCGAGGGTCTGCTTGAGCACTATTTTGATAGGATATCCTGCTCCCTCATCCTTCTTTTCGTCCCCCATCGACATCCGTCGGGGTTTGCGAGGTTGATCTTGCAAAGGTTCCACTAGATTGAGCCCTAACTCCTTATACCCCGATCTCGTTGGGGACATGCAAAGAAGGATTGAGAAAAAACAGATCACTCTGATACCACTGATCCAGATTTATGTAGGAATACAACAGAATACATATATAACCATAAATACAAATATGAAGTGGAAATAACACTTCATTTCATTAATATCAAAGAACTGAAATTTGCTTATAGACAGAATGGAAATAAACTAGCTAGGGTGCTGGTAGCTTATCTCTAAGAAGAGATTTGGTGGCTACAGGCCTCTCATCTAGGTTACAATGAGGCTCCAGGGCCTATTTATTATTTATAAATAATGGAAAACCCTAAATTTCTAAAAACCTAACCCTAGGAGATGAAGCGCCAAAACTATGGGCCCCATTTGGGTAAATTGGTGTTTCAACTTCTTGAGGATGTAAATTTGGCATACTATCTATGTTTGACGCACATGATACGTAGTTAGAAATATCTATTCGAGGACTACAATTATTTCTGAAAATAATTTTTGTCGAAGGAACGATTCACAAAAAACTTCATTTAGGGCCTCAAAACGGCTTCGGAAGTTCATGACCCGAAAAAATGCTAAAAATAGTAACTTGTGCCGAAACTAAAAAATTGAAAGAGACAATGGTGGGGCCCCAAATTTAATAGGTGGGTGGCCACCAATATCCAATTGGATCAAAAACAAAGAAAAAGTGATAGAGGTGGAGAGATGGGGAGTGACAAGGGTGATATGGAGATAAACTGAAGGAGAGGGGAGAGGAGAAATGAAGAGAGAGAGGGGGAGAAGAGTAAGAGAGGTAGAGAAGGGTAAGAGAAGGAGAGCTACACACAAAGATGGACGAGTTGAGGGAGAGAAGGAGAGAGTGATGAAGATAATGAGAGGATTGGAGGGCAGAGAGAGAGAGAGAGAGAGAGAGAGGTAGGAGAGAAAGGGAGAGAAAGTAAGGACGAGAGAGAAGGAGAGAGGGAGTGACAAGGGAGAGATGGAGAGAAAATGTGTATGTTTAGGGGTGAGATAAAGAGACAAATAAGGAGAGATGGAGAGGAGAGGAGAGAAGAGGAGAGAGGGAGAGATATAGTAACATATAGAGAGAGATGGGTGAAGAGAAAGGATTGGAGGGAAAAGAGAGAGAGAGAGAGAGAGAGAGAGAGAGAGGAAGAGAGAGGGAGGTAGTAGAGAAAGGGAGAGAGAGGAAGGATGAGAGAAAGGAAGAGAGTGATGAGGGAGAGAGAGAGGGTTATAAGAGAAAGGAAGGACAAGAGAGGGGACTTGAGAGATAGGAGGAGAGGCAGAGGGGGAGAGGAGGATAGAGGGAGGGATAGAGAGATGGATTTGGAGGGGGGTAGAGGGAGGGAGGAAGAAATACGTAGAGATAAATGGAGTGACAAGGGATATATAGAGAGAGAATGTGTATGTTTGGGGTGATATAAAGAGACAAATAAGGAGATATGGAGAGAAGTGGGGAGAGAAGGTGAGATGGAGGGATAAAATAACATTAAAGAGAGAGAGAGAGAGAGAGGAAGGAAGAGTGAGGATGTGAGAGAGTGGAGAGAGGGAGGGAAAGAGATATGGATTTTTAGGGGGAGAGATAGGGAGGTAAGAAGAAATACATAGAGAGAGAAAGGTAGAGAGAGAGAGGGAGTGATAAGGAATATGGAGATAGAGGGAGAGAGGAAAGCAAGAGGAAAGAGAGATAGAAGTGGGGGGAGGGAGAGAAGGATAATATAGAGATATAGGTGGAAGGTGAAGAGAGGGAAGAAGAGAGAGATGGAGAGAGGGAGGGAGAGGCATATATATTGATAGATATGGTGTGGGAGTGTGTGTGTGTGTTTGGGGGGGGGGGTGGTTGAGATAAAGAGATAAACAAGGAGAGATGGAGGGAGATATAGATATAGATGGAGGGGCGAAAGAGGGAAGAATATTTCTTGCATTAGATGCATTCATTTCAATATAGATGGTGATTTCTAATCCCATTTTATGTATTGCAATAGATTCATTGATTTCAGTGTAGATGGTGATTTCTAATCTTATTTCATTTCTTGCACTAGATGCATTGATTTTAGTGTAGATGGTGATTTCTAATCCTATTTTATTTCTTGCACTAGATGCATTGATTTTAGTGGAAATATTGATTTCTAATGATATTTTTTTGCTTGCACTACATGCATTGATTTCAATTTACGTGATTTCTAATCCTATTTGATTACTTGCACTAGTTGTATTGATTTCAATGTAGATATTCATTTCCAATTATAATGTAGATTGCTTGCACTAGATTCATTGATTTGTGATGCTTTCTAATCCTATTTGATTGCTTGCAATAAATGCATTGATTTCAGTGTAGATGGTGATTTCTAATCCTATTTGATTGCTTGCACTAAATGCATTGATTTCAATATAGATGTTGGTTTCTAATCATATTTTCTTACTTGAACTAGATTCATTGATTTGATTGTAAATGTTGATTTCTAATCCTATTCGATTTCTTGCAATAGATGCATTTATTTCATTGTAGAAGTTTTTTTCTAATATTTATTTTATTATATACATTGATTTCAATGCAGATGTTGATTTCGGATTTGATGTAATTGGATGTATGATGGTACATTAATTTTAAAGTGATTGGATTAACAATGTGCATTGATTTCAGTGTAAGAACAAAAAAATATTAACAATGTAAATTTATTTTTGTTTTATAGAAATTCAACCTATTAATATTGGAGAGAAAGAGAGATAAGGTATGACGTTTACTACAACAACTCGAGCTAGGGATTTAAATGGTTTCCAATATGAAAAGATTACAAATCTAACTTACAAATCTAACAAGGGTGACAATAAGAATAGTAGAAGAAAATAGTTTGAGTTTGATCACAATGAAGACTATTTTTAATTGGGAACATTCTTATTATTCACATTTTCTATCACTGAACACTATTATTTTCACTTTGCATTCAAAATTTGTATTTCTTCTTTTTTTTCATCATTAAATTTATTAATAATATTTATCATCCCAAAAAATTGAGGTAACTAAGAAAATTTAAAATTAAAATTACCACATTAATCTTAGACAGGTTTATCATATTTAAAATGATCATATTAATATTAGATATATTTACATATTATTGATAAAAAATTTCATATGTTCTATAGATTTCCTTAGTGGCGCAGTGCTGAAACTAACCTAGATCCATCTTAACTCTAGATCTATCAAGTGCCGAAAGGGATCAAATCTCTGGAGGTGCAAACCTTTCCTGAAGTTTTTCACTCAAAAAAGAGGTTTCTTGAGAGATTTGATCCTCTGGATGCTTGATAGATCCCGATTTAAGATGGATATAGGCTAGTTAATTTATTCTTGATAGTAAACATGTCAATTGTTTACTTGAGTAGTTTATTTCTACTCAAATAAATTACAAGTTAAGTAGTTTATACCAACTTTGAACACCTAAAACATATCTTACTAGAATTTTGGAAATCATCTTGAATTTCCATTATAGAGATTTACTGTTACTTTTCCCCAAAGAGAGCCCATCTAGTCCAAGTGTTGAACGTCACACTTTGATATAACCTGTGTAAACACCTACCTTAGTGGAATGTACACTTACTAATCCAATTTCTTGTGTATTATTAGAAAAATGGGATAATATTTTTTTTTAGTCTTTTGTTCATTTTTCCTTATCAATTCTCCTTTCAAGGGTTTGGATTATTCAATTAAGTTTACCACATTTCTTTTACACTAAATATATATAGCAAGGGTAGGTAGAGATCAAATATTTTGAGGTGCAAGCCTCTTTTATAGTGAAAAACATGAAAATGATTTGCATCTCAAGGGAGGGATTATTGTTGGATAGATTTGTGTTTCAAATAGATTTATCTCTCTCTCTCTCTCTCTCTCTCTCTCTCTCTACACACACACATCATCTATGTTGTACTTTTGGATGCATAAATAGATTCAAATTCTTCAAAATCCCAATGAACAAAAACATATACCCAAAAAAATGCCAAAATGTAGAATAATCAGACTAGAAATATTTTAACCATAACAATTTGTTTTTTTGCAATTGTTTTATATAATATATATGGTCTTTTCTTAAAAATATATAATATGTACATCATTAACAGTAAAATATATTCCTTAATATAAATATTGAAATATTTTATCTATGCACTTCATTGTCCACATTAAAATGTTATTTTTGTTATTAATATACTTTTAAATAAACCTCAATATTACTTAACCTTTTGTATTGAAATATTTTACTCATAATCCATATTTAATTTTCTCATTACTATGAATATTTTTAAATGCCACATATTAAGTCATGTGTTGAAATATTTTGAAAATTATAAGAAATATACATCTTATAACCAAAACTCTATATATTCATTTTTGTTTTTTATTGTGGTCAACATTGTTTTCTATTTAAATACTATTTTTACACCATAAGGCATCACTATTTGAAAACAACTCCGCTAGCTGTCACCGTGTCCTTGTTTGCTCCATTTGATCAAAAGTTAGAAGATTGAAATGTTTTATACCATTAGATCCACTGCATCCTTTATCTAACCTCTCATAACTACCTAACTAACTCACCAATCCCTATTAATTTCTCTTCCACTTTATGAAAACCTAAAATTATTAGAGGAAATGTTAAAGAAGTCCATGTTTTGGTAGTTTACAGTATCCTCGAATTATTCAGTGTGATCTTGGGTTCTTACTCTCTTCGGCTTGTCAGGCTTTCCTCAGAGAAGGGGAAAGAAAGTTCAACACGGGTCTCGAACTATTTTTGAAATGCCATCTGATTTTCGTTTTGAAATATAGGGCATACTCACTCTGATACTATGCAAGCCAAGTCTTGGGAAAAACTCTGGGATTAGTAAGACAAGCATAAGCGCGTTCTTGTTGTATTCGAAGTATTCAATATCTGTTGTTTGATTTGCCGAAACAACTGTCCGCATTAGCAAATTCTAGCACACCTAAATTAAAATTTTTCCAGGGAATCCCATAATTCGATCTGCTAGATACCCCTTGGAATACGAAATGTAGACCATTATTTTTGTATTTTTGTTTTTGGTACTTCTCAGTGCAGGAACATGATCGCTACTAGATGGAGAACAGGTGCATTTTTCCCAAGCCAGACGCGACAGCAAAAGGTAAGCGGGTTTCTTGAAACCTTGTATTGCTTAAGTGTGAAGACTAAATAATAATTTTTTTTTTGCTAAGATGTGTGCATGGGAAATGACATGCCCTGCAATGGCAACACCCAATAATAAATCGCTACAAGCCAAAAACAAAAATAGGAACGCCTTAAGAGACATTGGCAATTTGGTGGGAGCTTAAAACGCCAAATGCAAAATAAAAAAAGATGCGGTGATGGAGTATTTTGTTTGATGTTATTCATTATACTTTATATGTATATAGTGAATAAATATTTTGATGCTGGGTTTTTGTTTCTTTCCATTTTTTTGTTCTATTTGGTGGCCTCTACTTCTAATGTTAGGCACTCCACTATTGGATGAACTACTATTTCAGGAGGTCTAGAGTAAACTTGGTTGTCAATTCCAACAAGGGAGCCAATCCCAACACTTAGGGAAAGTTTAATCAGAATAAATTAAGCAAGATGAAATATTTATTTATTGTATAAGCTTTCAGTTAGTGAATTTCATGTGGATCCTTGCCCGAGAAAAATTAATTCAATCACCGTTTCATGGGAGATAAACGTTCAGAGTTCTAATAGTCAAGGCAGTGAATTCTTCACTACGAAATTTTCAGGTGAAGAGAATGAACATTCCATGGGGGAATCTACCTATTACATGTGGAGGCAATGTTTTCCTGAGAAAAAGGAGTACAAGGTTGAGAAGAGGAAAGACATGGAAAAATTGGCAATTACACTAGCTTTCCCCTTTGATAAACACCTTACAAGAGAAAACATGGCTGCTCCTAGAATTTACGCTTTTCTTCAGACATAAATGGTCACATGTTTTCCATTTGTAATATAAGCAAATTTTTTACTGTATTACAAGAGAAAACATGGTTGCTCCTAGAATATATGCTTTTCTTCCAACATAAATGGTTACCTATTTTCTATTTGTAATACAAGCAGATTTCTTACCGGTTTCTTCTAGATAGAGTATTTTTTTTGACAAAAAATGGAACTAGGGAATACTAGACTATATTCCGATAGCTTTTCATTCAACATTTTATTTTCTTGTCCCCTCTGATTCACCCCCTTCATCAAAACTCAATTTTATAAATACATCCCTTTTGAACCCCCTCATTACCCGCAGCTGGAACATGTTAGAACTGGTATTCAGGAACAGTTAAGGATGGATAAAATAATTTTATGCGATTCCAGCTTTGTTGATAAACATTTCAGCAGGCCAACAGAAACTCGGACAATAGTTCCAGCATTTAGAAGCATTCTGGAGAGAGCAAGAAAAGAAGGTCAGCAGAGCAGCCTGGATGCTTTTGTGGCTAGAGAAGACAAAATAGTCCATTCTTGCCTTGATAGGCCTTAGTTTTCTAATATCTTGAAGTTCTTGAATGTCGAAAATGTTTCAAATCACTGGTATGCTGGTTGCATTAAGTCATTTGGTTGGGTGAATGGTCTGTCTGAAAACTTATATGTGGAACTTCTTTGTTTCGTTGCTGAAAATTGGAAGTCTGTATTTCCTTTATTTTGAAATCAATGAAAAAATACATAGTTGGTGTGATAGCTTAATTGCATGAAATATGATATCGTTCTTTTTAGTTTGGAGTTTGTATTTAGCCATCTTAGAGATGCAAATAAATTGGGATTAATGCACGAGTTTACATGCTAGAGACTTCGAGATTTCTCCGTATTACCTTAAAATTTTCTTGTAAATAAGAATATCTATTCTTTGATCTAATGAGATGACAAAACACTCTTAAATAAATAAAATTGCATAGAGTTTTTGCTTCTATATTCTATGTTATTCTTTTCTACACTCTTACCGTACGATGTTTCCTTTGCAAAATGTGGTGCAATTTCTAGTTCATAGAACAATAACAAAAAAATCCCAAGTGTACATAGAGTTGTTTGCTTTAAATCTACTAGGTTGGTTTGGTCTAAATATTCCATAAAGAGGAACAACTCTAAGGTTGTTTCTAACGATCAAATCTAAAATGCATGAATGAGAAACCCAATAAATATTATCTGAATGTTGCTTGTTAAAGCACAACCGCAATCAGGGACTCTTGTAATTGAAATGCCTTAAAATTTGAGCTCGTATATAAAAATTATATGATTAAACCCAAATTTTGGCTTGCATGCAATAATTCACTTTCTTTTCATCTTATTAAACATTGACAAAGTTTGACAAAGTTTCTTGATAGCCAGTCAGGCATTTTGAGGTCTTATTTGGCCTCTTCCTCAGGACAAGAGCTTCATAAATTTTGGTTGAAATGCATAATATTAATAATAATTTCTCACATGATTCAGTAATGATAGATTTTGTTGAAGCTTTGTTTTACTTAAAATTAAAAATTTTCTCTCGATGTCCTCCGTATTTTCATGATATTGCTAACAAGTCTTGCCATGGTCTTGTCATCATGGTTTGCTAGCCCTTTGCTACTTTTCCTTTTTCCACCTGTACCTTTTCTTGCTACACACAGTTGCCTCTCCTGACCCACAACCATGATTTTTTGATCCTATTTTCTTTTCTGCCCATGTAGATTTTGCCTCTACTAGGTAGTTTACAACCTCCACCTTCATGCACAACTATAATTTTGCATGCTACCTCTGCCTTTTTCCACACCAATAATTCTGCTGATAAAAAATACTGAAAATCACTCAATTACTAAACAAACTGATATATATTATACACAAATGGTGTATGTTTAAACACACTCATACACAAATTACATTTAGATTACTCTATTAAATAGAGTTTCTGAGATCCGACTTATTCCTAATTTAGAGAGAGAGGTTGAGAGAATTTCTCAACCATCACAAACCAACTTCTCAAATATAGAATGTAAGCATTAACTCCAACAACCCCCCTTAATGATTACATTACATGAATTTATGAAAATCACTGATAAATAACAAAATAATCAATCATTCTTTATCTTATCAGCAGATGCTCCAACAAGTTGCCTCATAAGCCTCGTAAAGGTGTAGTTGGCAAGTTGGATTCCCGAGTTCACTTCCTCACCTCCCGAATCAAGCACCTCCCCAAGTCAATTACTAGATAGCATCCCAATCTGTCGCATAACCTCATTAGAATACCACTCTACGTCTTCAACGAATGAGGGATCCTTCCCTAGATCTGCAACTTCCATACTATCTCGACAACCATCCATGTTGAGCCTTACTGCCACTCGATATTTTAAGTACTGGCTTCAGACACATAGCTGAATTGCTAGTCATTTTATGGACGAGCTCCCATCTACCGAGATACATGGGTGCAAACCGCTGTATACGATATTTATATAGAAGAGCCATCTAAATACGAAATGTATATAGATTCAAATATTACATCATATTTATATACAATCAAAATTCCAAATTAAGAATACCAACCTAATTCCGCACTGCCACAGCTGGCCACCTCACACATTCCATGTTTCTGCTATCTTGAATGATTGTAGTTTACAATTTATCAGGCACTGCATTTAATACAATTTATCAGGTGATAATGGAATCTTGGTCCCCCGAGCCAAAGGAGTTACGTTGATAATAGACAACCATAATTTGAGAGACCGCTTAATTTTTAATCTCAGAAAATACAACATTCCTTGTGTTTTGCAAAAAAAATCAAGAAAGCGATACGTTATATTTTTTTATTGTAGTTATTTTTTTCGAAATAGGAGGTGCATTATAACCATAATTTTCCTTAATTGCCCGGTTTACTTCATGTGCTGTAACCAGAGATCACTACAACTTTTCCAGATAATATGGCATGAACTACTAAAATTTGATCAAGGTAGATCCCATTGGAAAAAATGAAGAGATCGTAACCATGTCATGTCCCTACAATTAACCATTATGCTAAATATGTAAAATAAGATCAAAACACATAGATCCTTACTGTAGACCCAACAGTCGCCTAAGATCTCTTTATGTCAATGTATCAACTCTGATGATCGATACTTGTTCCACCTTTGCTTGATTCTCTGGAAATTACCCCTACAGAAATCTTAATCCTCATCCAGTGATGTTGCAAACTGTAAGAATTCAACATAGGAAATCAATTTGCACTCCTCTTCTCCAAGGACTTAGACTCACAACACACAGGCCTCTGATCCTGTGCTCTGATACCGTGATAAAAACTAATGAAAAGCACTCAATTACTAAACACACTCATATATATTATACACAAATGGTGTATGTGTAAACACACTCACGCACAAATTACATTCAGATTACTCTATTAAATAGAGTTTCTGAGATCCAACTTATTCCTAATTTAGAGAGAGAGGTTGAGAGAATTTCTCAACCATCAAAAAAACAAACTTCTCAAATATAGAATGTAAGCATTAACTCCAACATCTGCGTGGTGCTATGTTGCTAGAGAGAAAAATTACTCTTCAATTTGAATAACATCGCTCGTTGGTTATACCATTTTTGTTGACGGAATCAATGGTTCACTCCTGGTGCTCTAGCAACCTATACCTCTTGGATCTTTGGTCTCTTACATGCACTCAGAATAGGTCAGTCGAATAGGCTAGTCTCATTATAAGTGCATATATTGTAAATATTAATGCATATATTTTAAATGTTATCTTCACTTAAGACAAATTAGATTACTATTTTTTAAATATTAAATAAATTATGTTGAAATCTAGATTTCAAATTATTTAAATGACTAATAATTTTGTTAGTAAAATTTGTTCATTTAAATATCATTTTTTTTTAAATTATTAGTAACGTTTATCAGTTTAAGGGTTTGGGGTTGGACCTTATAAAAGATTCAGGCTAAATACTTGAATTGATTAGACAATTTCTTTAGTGGAACAACATTCTTTGTAAGCATCTCACACTTAATTCTTTAGCCTTTCATTTAGTCATTTGGTAGGCCATGCACCTGAAGTATAAAATCTTGGAGAATTCAAAGTGTTCTGCCCTTATCTCCCTATCTCCAGTTCTTTGTCATATAGTTCTTTCATCTTTATATGAGAGATAGCCTTAGATCAAAGTAATTGGATCTAGCCAACCTAGAGTAGATTGGGCTAATTCTGAATTCCAAGATACTAAACATGAGAGAAGGCCCAGTAATTTGTTTGTTACATTTCTTTTTAATATAATGGTGGGTTTTTCTTGCAACCTTGAATGTAAAACATTTTGTAGAAATTAGCTTGCTTTTTCTTTTATTTTTTTATTTTTTAATTTTCTTTTCGTTAAAAGGAAAACGAAATTTTATTTTTGTTTTTTTTTTCCATATAGAAAACAAGAGTCAACAACGGTATGGAAGAAATAAATTTATACAGAATAATGAAAAAAATTTATACAAAATAATGAAATTTTTTTATACAAAACATTGCTTACTTTTATCTATACAACTTTCAAATTTCAATTTATTTGTTACTATTTGTTTTGTCAATATACACATTTATTGAAGTTTCCATTTATTTGTTACAGTTTTTTTATTTATCAAGTATCAACTTAAATCCTCAAATAAATAAATATCAATAAAGTTTACCTTACAACTAAAAATAAAAACAAAAATAAACCTATAAAAATAGCTAATTAAAAATAAAAACAAAAATAGAAAAAGATTGCCAAGAGTTTTGATGTCATTCTTCTCCAACCTCAAATGCTAATTGAATACCTGAAGTTTTAATGTCATTCTTCTCTAACCCCTACTCTACAAAGAAAAGGAAAAATCCTGGAAGGCATCCAGAAAATAGACCGACATTACAAGAAATAGCCGTTTCTGTACAAATAAAAAATGCATGACTGATTCACTCTTCTGGTTTAAAATTAAATAAAAATACTTTATTACTTCTTACAGCTCAACATTCTTTTTCTAAAGTGGTTTTTTCTTAATCTTTTATTCACTCTCTTGTTCTTGAAACACATTGTGTATGAATGTTTAATTCAACATTGAATCTGCCATATTGTCAAACACAAGGTAATCCATTGAGAACTCTATCCTAACCATTCTAGTGATCCATCCAAAATTGATTCTGTCAGTTGGTCAACGAAATGACTCCCACGACCTCCTGCACTGAGGATTTGGTCTTAATAGCTCAATTAATCATTACAGATCGCTATTTCCTCAGTTTCACCCACCCATCTGCGATTTAAGAACCGAACATAAGCTCTCGGATACAAGTGTGAACAGCTCTTGCGACGAGTAAAACATGGAAAACACTGCAGAAAATGTGGTATATTAGAATTTTATGACTGTATATGGGAAAGAGAAATATATATATATATATATATATATATATATATATATATATATATATAAGGTTTAAGTATATAAGGTTTAAGTAGTAGGCTTTTCACTTTTGGGATATTTTGGTTAGGGATTATTGTATATATTTTTGGTGTTATAGTGAGAGGTTGATTTTTAGTTTTGTCTAAATTATTCCAATAAGTTATAGATTCAGAAACACTATAAATTAATTAATTAATTAATTTATAAAAAAATATAAAACAATTAATATGAAAATATTTATCTAAAATTAATATGAAAATAATGAAATATATTTCAGTTATAGTAGATTATAAAAGATTTAATTATTAATTTTCAAACAATATTATTTTTATTAAAAAATAAATTCAAACAAAATATATTTTTTCAGAAAAATGTATATTTGTTATTAAAACGAAATTACTAGATAACATGTCAAAACAATATGGAATTATTAAAAATTTAGAAAATGAAAAATTATTTGAACTTTGATAAATTGTCGTACATGCAAATAGTAAGATATTGTACAAAATTTTTATGAACATGTTTTAATTTTTTAAGAATTTTATGTAGATATTTTATAGAATTATGATCATTCTTATGGATTCCCTGATTGGGGTGTAATATGATGGTCAGGGGCTAGGTGTTCATGTTGGCGGAAGAGCCTTGCTGCATGGGGAGGACGGATGACAATGTGGCCGTCGCATGTAGATTGTGCTTGAGGTGGCTTGGTGGGCCGGTTGAAATGACAACTCCCTTATGTGGCAAGAAATGATTTTCACATTTTGCGATAACCAGCTAGTTAATCCAGCGAGGATGTCAATCAATCTTGGGGGAAAGTGCCAGAGGAAGGTTAATACAAGTGGAAAGGTAAGTTGTTTAATATTGTGGTTTTTCAGTGAAGTTGGTTACGCGTACATCGGAAGACAAAGCCGAAGACGTAGGGTGATTGTGTGGGTGGTTATCTGGTATGTATTATCCTTTTTCCTCTCTATGAAATTGCCGAAGGTCTCAGAATTCCATCCTATGCAGAAAATAGTCATGGTGTTTTTAGATTTTTTGTATAAATGGTGGTTTGTTCAGTCTTGGTCTATGCAAACGTCGAAAGTTTCAGAAGTCTGTTGCATGTAGAATATAGTCATGGTGTTTTTGGATGTTTTGTATAAAAATTGTTTTGTTTTGTTCTGAGAAGAATGTTACTGTTGGAAATTTGTATGCATGGGAATGTGTTCGGCTTATCTGTAATCTGTTTCTGTCTTCAACCTCCCAGTAATTGCATTTCACTCTGTTCAGAATTTGGGAAGAATCCTGAATGATTGCAAAAAGAGACTGATGGATAATGATAAAATTGTTCTTAATTTCCCTGTGATTGCGAGCTTCATGCCTTTTCTTAGGTCCTTCTGTTTTTATTTCTTTAATGGTTTACTTGTGTCATGGGTTGGTTGTTTTGGCTTCTAGCCGTGGATAATTGGGAGTGAGTTAACTGTTTGGATTTCGGTTTATATGGGTTACGAATGGAAGAGGGTTATTTGTGGGTTGCACATCTGGGTTGTTCTAGAGCTGCGTAGTTATATATCCCGGTGTCTATGTTCTGTTTTAAGGGTTTTGCTTCTAGTAATGATAGTAGGTGTTGTTGTTAGATTGGGTAAGGGAAATGGTCTGTATATCAGCTTACAAAACTTTTCTCTTTTTATTTTTCTGATATCTATCTGCCATGGAAATGTTTTTTGGTTGATGGTATCAGAAGAGTCTCTTCCTATTTTTCATAGGACGGTAAAGAAAACTAGAGGCAGGAAGCCAAATGGAGATAAAGGAAAAAATCCCATCTCTCCATAGCTTGCAAAAAGAGGCAGGAAATCAACAAAGCAACTCATGGAGCCATTAATTCATACCTTTGCAAAAGAAATTCCCAATTTTGTTAAATCTTGCATTTATGGTCGGGAAATAGAGGTTTTAAACAATATGGAAGACGAGGATGATAGGGAATTTGAAGATCTGCAGAATGTCATTGCTGATCCAGGGCATATCCGTGGATGTATTTCTCTATTCTAGCATTCAATCTGAACTTATTGGTTGATAAAATGTTTGTTAGAAAAAGCTGTCATGTCAACTCAAGAGATAGCAGAGTCCAAATTAGGGTCTAGTATGGTAGATATCAATAGAAATATTCAGGAAAGAAATCTCCATCAGTTGCATCAATATGCTAGACTAGGCAGGATGGAGAAGGATATAAAAGCATTGTAGCAGGTTGAAATTATTGGTTCTAGTGCTAAAGACCCTGCCCCTGTGGAGTTAGAAGATGATTAGTGTTATCAATTCCTTTTTTTTTAGCGGTTAGTTTTATCTTATGTAAATGATAGGATTTACAGAATTAGATATTAAGTATCGTCAAACTCTATACATGTTATTAAGGCTGTTTATGTTTTTGTTGACATACATTGCACTTAGATGGCCAACAGACCTGGTTTCCTTTGGGGTGGTTGAGGTCTAATTTTTGTATCGTTCTTTCCCAGTTTTAAATTAATAGAAAATGAAAAAGATCTACCTAAACTTATGAAAAAAAATGATCTAAGATAATAATTTATCCACATGGTTAAACATTGGTTTTCTTATCAATCCCTAGCCTTTTGGGTTGCAGGAACTATTAGAATTGTTTGTAGTCTTTCTCATTTTTCTACACAAAAAACCAAAGATAAATCAAACATAATAAACTAATGTTTTCTATAAAGAGTCTTTTTCTCACCTTTCAACCAATGAAGTTGTTCCCCACATTTTTCATCCAATATAGATTTTTTATGTCTTATTGGCCTCATATCGAGGCAAGATGCAGAAAAACATAAGGTAAATGGAAATTCATACAAAACGTTTTAGTTTCATTTGATTAATACCAAAATTAGTTCGTAAACATAAAATTCTTATGAATTAAAAAGATATGTGTTTACGAATTAGCAATATATCTTTATAGGTGACAAGGGTTTAAAAATTTGTATTTACTAATTGACAATATATCTTTCTAGGTGACAAGGTTTTACACATGGATCACACAAAAAATCTTTGAATGGAAGTATTCCAGGTGTCTTCAGTTATGTCCATTTACATAGATAGATGGGTATTGCAATCGTAGTTGAATTTTCAGAGGAGAATTCAAAAAGCAAAGGAGAGTAGAAATGGCTAAACAAGGAAGACTCCCTGCAAATCAACTAGGGGAAAGGCACCCTGTAAGTATCTGGAAATGAAGGTAGCTCAGAAGTCTGGCAACAAAGGAAACTCGGAAGTCTGCACCAACAAATCGTGGACTAAAAATGCCACATAGGTTCAGGGCCGACACCGTCTCTCTCCGGGAGATCCAGAACTATCAGAAGAGCATTGATTTTCTTATAAGGAATCTTCACTTCGAGCATGAGGTAAGAGAGATTGCATAGGTCTTCACGACTGATATGAGGTTTTAGTATTCCATTTTTGTGGTGTTGCAAGAGGTGACAAAGGCGTACCTAGTGGGTTTTTTCGAGGACCCCAACCTGTGCACCATCCATGCAAAGAGGGTTACCATTATGCCCAAAAACACACAGCTTGCTCGTCGCATTCATAGGGACAAAACATAAGTTCAAAATCAAATTATTTCATCTACCAAACATGTGTTTCCCCACCGCCATTAGCTTTTTGTTCAAATCTATTTTCCCCATGAAAGTTTTCTTATGAATATTTTGATAACAATGATGTTCATTAAGTTGGACTGCATAAAACATTGTGCTCTGTTGGGTTTTCACATTATGAATACCCATCTATGATTTAGGGATGACTATTTTTGTCCATATTATTTAGCACTTGTATTTACCACTTATTTAAATGGAATTTTTTTTGTGAGTAAGGTCTATATTATCTTTCCATTTATTTTTTGTCTTTTGATTTTGCTTTATCTTGGACATATTGAGTCATCCCTTTCTTGCTCTGGAGGCACTCTGTGGTGTAGTCTATGAGCTTTCTAGTTTTCAATGAGCTATATTAGATTGTTGGCCTTACCATGCCTTCTTTGCAAAATCTTAACCAGAATCACTAGATTTAATAAATTTTTTTTCTAGCTAAGAGATCATATTTTCACCTTAATTAAATATACCACTTGACATCCTGATTTTTCACCGTAATTAAATATACTACTTGAGTTCATAAAAATTTTGTAATATTTTAGAGTTCTGTTATTCGAAAATAAATAAAATTTCTCTGGGGATCAATCTAGATATATTTCTGTTAAAGTAATAGGGGAATATAAATTTCATTTGAACAATTAGTAGAACTAGTGTTTCTTTTTTGATCTGAAACATAGTTGAATCAATGAAATGATTATGAATTTTTATTTATCGCTACTTATCGCTATTTCAAATAAATAGGTATTTATCTTGATGTATACAGGATAATTCATACATGTTATCTACCAACCTTAGCCTTGATGAGTTCCTGAATCTTCTCGGTCAGGGCTTCCATCTGCGATTTAAACTTATTCATATCAAGAGTTGAACGAGACGCCGTAATTTTGGTATTCCCTGGATATCTTGCAATGGATTTAATCAACATTTTTTTTTTTCACCCACCATTATTAATCCTATTCATCCACTTAATGGGATTCTCGCAAGTAGCTGGAATTCCATGAGATTGTTCTTTAGTATTTCTCCTGACTCTAGTAGGGTTGGTACATCCTTCCTATTTGATTGCTCAGATAAGGTCCAGTCAGATAAGGATCCCTCAACTCCACTTCCATTTCCTATGACCACTCGAAGCATAACCTTACCTTCACTTCGTTGTAACATAGCCCTTTCTATTCTTATGAATCTGTGTGTTGATCAAGAAAGATGGAAACGAGAATCCCATGGATCTCATGGCAAGAATAGATCACAAAATATGTAAACTAGGGCCTCCTTTCTACATAGACCCATCAATGACACAAGAAATGAGCTCTACTTCTTGTTGCAACAAAGCTGAGAAAAAGTATCACACTTTATGTTTCATGGATGTTATATATAAATGGAATCGTGAAAATTGTTGTATGCATGCCAAAATTCCATTTCTTCATCACCATGTGGTTGTCCTCTTCTGCATTTTATGCAAGTACGTTCACAATTGTCAATGCAAATTTGCTTGATTTATGATATATGTCAGAGGTTGCATGTAAAGGTTCAATTACAAGTTTGATTACACAATGCACATTCGATGAAATTGATGCATGAGGTTTGGTTACACGTGCATGTAGCACTATGTAATACATATTAGGGTCATGTTTCGATCCACCTGCCTTTTTCTATCCTTTTTATCTTTCTTTTTAGATAGAAGTAAAAGATTTAGAAGAAATACGATCATTTTTTGAATTAGAAATAAGAGTTCATTGTTAGAAATACATATTGCATATCTTTATTAACAAGTGTGTATAAACAAATACAACATTGAAAGAATTTCCGATCCGATGTAATATAAAAAATTGATCACATAAAAGTATTTAAATGGAAAAAGTCCGACGTACAGTAATCGCAATCGGATGATCAGAGATATATTAAGTTGTATATTTGTTTTTCAAAAACTCTGATGTGATTGAACCAATAAAAATCACAAATAGCAAAATGTTTCTAACTTTCACATTTCTTTCGATGCGATGCGATTGATCACAATCGTATTTCAGAAAATCAGTATCATGTGTGCTTGTTTTATAAATCTTCGATGCGATGGGCCCCATCACCATCGCGATCGCAAATCGAAAAATGCAAACTCTTTGTTAGGTCATTTGCAAAGCTCTGATGTGATGTGATTGATTTCATTCGCATTTCGGAGAAATAAACATTGTAATCACTCATGATACTGAAATCTCCGATGCGATACACCATCATTGCAATCGGAAATCGGCAGAGATTATAAAATCTTATTTGCTGTCCCTCTTGAAAATCTCTGATGCGATTAACAATTAACCTTTATATTTGACATTGCACATATATTATTCATTCATTGCAATTGCATGATTCCAAGGGAAAGTTTTATGTTTTCATTTCAAAATCTGATGATATCCAATTGTACCTTTATTATTAGTAGAAAATCAGAAGGATGATGGTTATTTATTCTATTTCGAATGCATGAGTATGACTTCTTAAGAGAGCATTTAAGTTTAAAATACGGAGTTATAAATGAAAATCAATGAATAAATCTTTCATATAGTTGTTCTCTTTATTCTCTTTTTACCATGTCTGAAAGATTTTTTCTCCATTGCAGAACCAAAGAACGCCCAACCATTTCATCCACAGAGTGAGGGAAACATTATCGGATACCGAAATGTCGAAGATATCCAGGAAAGAAAAAGTTGTTGTCATTACAAAAGCCCATGTTTTCACCATGGCACCTAAAGAGAAACCAACTAAAATTAAGTTGGTTACAGACACGTCGTGCTAAGGTCTTGGTAAATTATCCTGGGAAGAGGTATATAACCTCATTGAAAGGGAAAAGCCTAAGGTTACTGTGAAGAAGGCAACAGTTCCCGATGAGGATGATTCAGAGTCTGATTCAGAGTCTGATTCAGAGTCTAATTCAGAAAATTCTCTTCAAGCACTTGAGAATTTGTTCCTACACCGAATTGCAGCTCGAGCAAACATTTTCCCATACTATGATGTGAATTGGTGGGTAATTGATAGTGTGACTATTCAAAATAGGACGTTTGTTTTATCTTCTGGAGCAAAATTCGGGTCATTTAAATAAAAGGACATTAAAGCAATGTACCATCTTCCGAACCTCCAGAAAATCTACAACAAATCCTTCATTAAGGAATTTGCTGCAAATAATGAAAATCAGGTGGAGTCGATTAGAGAACGGAGAAGGGCTC
This sequence comes from Pinus albicaulis, assembly GCA_034641835.2. NCBI lineage: Eukaryota > Viridiplantae > Streptophyta > Pinopsida > Pinales > Pinaceae > Pinus > Pinus albicaulis. The sequence goes on from CM076573.1 coordinate 270,927,464, forward strand.
CCAAAAAGCACAAAAATGAGGCATTAGTTATGTACTCAGTGGAATCCCTTTTGCCTCCATACTGTTACTTCGTAGCAATGATGTGCAGATTATTCGGAAATGAAAATTCAGCTAGGTTCTCTATAAAAATGGTACCTTTAATTCATTCTGCTATAAACTCTGAAATAATGGACTGGGTTGTCATTATTTCTGATAAGATATCCAATAGGATTCTTGAGTATAGGAAGGTCAAAAAAATAGGAAATACTACTCCTATTTACTTTTGTGCTTATATTCTAGATGCCCTTTGTTTCAACTCTGAATTTCCCATGTTAGGATGAAAATGGACCCCTAAAGATCCTGCTCCTATTCATATATATCACAAGTTCTTGTGGAAGGGGCATTTTAAAAACCATGTTTACAGAGTTTGTCACGGTTTCCTCATCGCAGTTTATCAAACTATTTTTGGCCGATTCCCTCCTAGACTTTCTGAGAAGGCTAAAGTTGATTTATCCTTGATTGGGGATTGGCTCGGAGAAGAAAGATTCACCTATATCATAGTTTTTGGGAGTATTGTAGAACCCCACATTCTTCCTCTGTATGTTCCAATAAACTGTTAGCACATGAAATTTCATATCAGCTAACAGTAGGAGGCATGTCCACGTCTTTAAAGAATGACAAGAAGCTAATGTGGCCTACTTTTCCTTTTAAATGTGGAGATTATACTCTCAATAATTTTTTTCATGCTGAGAAAGAAGTTGGCAAGATAACCAATCTGAAGCTTTGAACAGTCCAAGGCAGGCAATATGACCCAAAGAAGGTGGCATTTCATTTTACCACTTCAGTTTCAATTGCCCAATTTGAACACGAACCAGATGAGTTAGATATTTATTTGTTTCTGTAGATAATTTGCCCAAGTTTATGATTTGGCCAAGTCCAAATTCCAGATTGAAGAGATGAATAAGTTTATGTTACTTAGAAGCCAGAGATTACTCAAGGCTCCTCTGGATCAATTAGGAGCTCCTATACAAGAGACTGAGTCACAGTAGAAGAAAAAAGTGGATACATCTGGCAAAGAAGTAACAGAAACATGTACCAGCAAGGTCATCATACAGACACAGAAAGAAGTAACATGAACTAAGCCTGTTGTGCAGAAAGAAGACATTAGCAGAAAAACTGATACTGAGAAGAAAGAAACAACTGCTAAACTTGATGTACATACTGTTCAACATTCTACAACTCATATAGAAAAGAAAAGCACAGGTACTTAGACCAATGTGGATACTGAAAAGGAGGACATAATCAATGAAACTATTGTACAAACAATGACAGGAGATATGAACAATAATCCAGATTTACAACTTGGAAGAGAGAAAACTACTAATAAAGTAGTAGAATCTTCTGAACTTAATGTTTCTTCCCATTTTTTGGACCAATATAATAAATTTTCCCAACAAATAGGATTGCAAAATAATCCCCAAGTTAAATATCTGGAAGATCAGGATATGGAAGTCATTCCCGAAAATCCTACAAGTGAAATTATGTTGAAAGTAGAGCAAATTCCTCCTCTAAACATATTCTACAGCCCCAAACATAGGGATGTTGTGAGAAAGCAGAGGAAGAGGAGAAGAACTGATCAAGATACACTTTCAGCATCACATGTGGAGTTTATGAATATTATTTATAAATATGCTGAGGTGAATCCATCTGAGGATATCACTAAATTATCTCAATATGCAGGTGCCTATAGTGCTGCAACTATATAAAAAGCTTCTGAAATCTCCCAGTTGATGAAACAAAAAGACTTACAGATAGCTATGTTGGAAGAACAGGCCACAGAGCATCAGCAAAAGCTCGTTAAGCTGGACAAACAATTGCAAGATCAGGAGCTCATATCTAAACAACTAAAAGAGTAGCTTAGCATTGAAAAGAAGAAGATTGATGAAAAAGCCTTGAACAAACAACAAAAATTGAGTCAAGAAGTAGAAAAGCTACAAAATCTTCCGCAAAGTGAGAAAAACACAAATATTGAACAAGAGAAAAAATTTCGATCAGCATTGGAAAAGTTCATGGATTATCCTAAATTAGAGCAATTAAAAATGAAGCCCTTGAAACAAACAAACTGCTATCTCAGCAGTTGAATGAGTTTTTTCTGAAATTGACACAAGCTGAGCCTTTGTGTGAAATAACATCATATTTGATAGATGAAGCAGTCACTCTCAGGCAAGAAATTGATGATGCTGATGATAAAATTTCTGAGTTCCTTTTATGGCAGGATACAGAGCAGGGAAGAAAAGCTAGTCTTCCCAGAATTGAGGAAATACATAAGGAAATTTTATTTGCGGAATGCGAACAACAGTTGATGAAATCAGAAAGAGCCATATCAAGGGCTAAAAGTATGATGAATAATATTACACAACTGGTTAATGATAACTTGTACGCCACTAGTTTAATTTCAAATTTTACCCTAGGAAAATCACCGAAAGTAAAAGAAGCTAATTCTAGATTGAAAGAAGAGATAATCCATAAAAATCAACAGATTATCAATCTTGAAGGAATTTCATGGGATATTATGTGGACCTATCTGATCAAGCCACACAGTCAACAAATGGCCATCAAATTACTTTTGAATGCCATTCAGTGTATCATTCCTGAATTCTTTGATGCTTCGTATACTGGGCAGCTACATTTAAGGCTAAATCATCCAACAGAAGTGAAACATATGCTCAAAATCTTCCATCTGGCCACATTAAATGCAGGAGATAATCGATGAATTAGGTTCACTTCAAGATCTCAATTATGTTTCTAGATTTCCAATTAGATAGATTGTAGGAATATTTTTAGTTATTTTGTTCTATTAAGTACCTATTTAAACCCCTTTCATGCATTTAGAAAGGGGTCCTGAATTTTTAATATTTTGACTTGGAGATTACATTTCTGTACTCCATTGACTCTTATATTTTTATAAAGGATCACATCTGGTGGTTCTATGCAAAATTTCCTTTAAGAATTTTATTTCTATATCTTGGAGTCTGTTTTACATTGAAGTTGCTGGAATTGGATATCGAATTGCATCGGAAAGTATCAAGATGGATTAGGTATTTCTATCTATTCACTGTTAATTTCTTATGTTGTGAGATATTCTCTTTTAAAATTGCTATCGTTTATATGTACTCATTTTACAATATTTCTTTATACATATCATTTCTGAGTGTGTAGCAATATTTCTCTTTTTTAGTATATGTGAATGATCTATAAAATGATGAGTAAAATGTGTTATTATAACTCTGCTTAATTTCTTAAACAGAGTTATCATTATTTGATACTTCATATTTTAGTTAAATTATAATACATTTTCATGGTAATATATTTGATTGAAACAATATTTAAGTTGTATTCATATTTGACACCTGGGTTAGTTTTAGAGTTATTTATAAGTTTTAGATTAGATTAGATAGTTTATTTCAGTAATTTAGTCCCATTTTCCATTCATCCAATCATTCCATCACCAACCCATTTAATTTATTAGGAAACTGGTCCTATCAATCCAGTCGGAGCCACCATACCAAACGGAAAAGGATTTGTCCTAAGGTCCCAACCGGGTGGTTATCCCCTAACGTTTGAAGAAGAAAGTTTCAAGGCTTCAACATGTAGATACAATGTTAATCGTACCAAATATTAGTTAAGAGTTAATAATTTCCATTACTCAAGTTAGCATAAGAATTGTTTCATAATTTATACTGCTACAGACATTCACACATGTATTAATTTCTTATGTTAGATATAACCCGTACTTTCTTTCTTTTATGCATAACTACCCTACCAACATTGACTGTATAATCCACAGAATCACATACTTGTATGTTACATTTTCTATTGATTCACAATCACACATCAGGATGTGATACACCACCCAACCAATGAGACCAATCATTGATGCGTCTCCCCCCCGAGCTACTGCACACTTTGGATTCCAGAAAAGTTTCTTTTGCAGGGTTAATGCCATCTAGTCCCAACCAGACTTGGTCCTTTCGATCATACAACACTGCTTTATCAATTCCACTGTTTTACTCCACCAGATATAAATCCTTAGCAGTCTCCCACTCTCTTCAACCTCAGGCACCTTTACCCTCTCAACCTCCTTTCTTTAATGATATTTTCCATGAGTAAGTTGGGGCAGGAAACTAGTCTTTCCTCTTTCTGTAATTGTCCCAAATATCAGTGTGAGTTCTCTTTGCATCACATCCATCATGGACTTATGAATCAAACATTTTATTCTCACACATAAAATTATAAATATAATTATTTAATTACTCAAACATAACTAATCCAAATGGTTTCTAGTTCAATAATAAAATATTAACCAAGACTTAGTAATTTTACTTGTTCCTTTTACCAGGGGGTATTACATCTCCCCTACCTTGAGAAAAACACTGTCTCGGTGTTTCTCTGAGTCAAAAAAAGTAGGATCGACCTCCTTCACGAACCCTTCATCTTCCAAGGTAGCTTATATCAAGCTAAAGTGCTTCCATTGCAATTTAACCTGGGTGATAGCTCACTTTCACAATGTTACTTCTCTCTGATCTAGTATACATAGGGGTTCGACCAGAAATTCCCTGTTTGGTTCAACCTGCCAAAATTCATAGACACAATGAACTTTTAAAACCAAAAACTAAAACCAAAATTAATTGACGCCATTATGTAAATATATATCTATCATATTGCAAGGTATACTTATCGGTATATCATTTCAATTAATTATATGCTTAGGGTCAAAAATATATATTTTTAATAACGAGACATGGAATACATTATGTATTCTTATATGGCTAGGTAGGGCTAACTAGTAGGCTACTGGTCCAATGTGGGCCAAAATATGGAAAGGTCCACAGAAGCAAGGGGCCAACTTGATACAAACCCTCCATCACAAAGTGGTCTTCTTGGATTTAAACTGAACATACATGTGAACCCCTACCTAGAACTCCTGATAACTTCATCTTTTATTTGCATAGGTTTTATGCCTATCATGGAAAACCTTAAAATTCCTTCTTATTCTCTTTACCATACTTTTCATTTTCCTTAACATGTCAGGTTCTAATACCAACTTATCCTTCAGACCGCTCCAATTAACAGGTGGCCTACATTTCTTCCCATACAATACTCTGTAGGAACTCATTTTTAAGGATGCACGGTAGATATTAGTGTACGAAAAATCTACAAAATGGACGTATTAATCCCATTTATATGGTTGTTGCATCATGAACATTATTAACATTTGCTAAAAAACTTGGTTTACCTGCTAGGTATGTTTGTCCGTCTGAGGGCGATAGGCGGCGTTGAACTGTATTTCAGTACCCAATCCCACAAACAGGGTATTCCAGAAGGTAGAATTGAATTTCACGTCCATATCTGATATTGCCATTTTTGGCACCCCATATAATCTAAAAGTTTCTTTCATAAAAATATCAGCAACATGCACAATTTTAAATGTGGGCTACATGCACTGGTATAATATGTGCAGATTTACACAATTTGTCCACCACCACCATAATTGAGTCATTCTTCTGTATATATCTAGGAAGTCCAGTAATAAAGACTAAGGTAATAACTTAACACTTTCATTCAGGAATGGGTAGAGGATGTAGCATACCTGCGGGGTGCTGATGCTCAACATTAACCTGTTGGCATTCTAGGAATCTGGCTAAATAAGCAACAGTTTCATACTTCATCCTAGGCCAAAAAAAATCCTCAATGTTGTTATTAACTTTTGATAACCAGGATGTGCGGTATAAGGATGCTTGTGAATTTCATCCAAAATTAATTGTTTGAGGCTCTACTAGTTGCGAATGTAAAATATGCCCCTACAAATGAACATCTCTTTGTGATTGACCTCACACCCCAACTGTTTTTCCTTACTGCTTTGAATTTTTTCTTGTTTCCATAAAAAATGATATTATGGATATTTTAGAACCATGTCCTTAATAAGTTCCGATAAATATGATTTAGCTTGACTTAATGAAATTTCATACACACAATGAAGTTTCCTAATTAAAGCAACAACAACTCTATTCTCCCTACCCTTCAGATGCTTAATTTTAAAATGGAATTCACTCAAAACGGTAGTCCACCTATCTTGCATAGAATTAATATTAGGTTGGATGAAATAATTAGTTAAGCTACTATGATCTGTCATTAAAATATTTTTTTACCTAAAGGGTAATTTCGCCACATTTTTAAAGCATGCACCACCACCACCAATACCATATCGTAAGCCGATTATTTTTGTTTATGATATTTTAACTTTCGGGATCCATACGCCACCACTTTACCTTCTTGCATTAGTACTTCACCCAACCCTTCATTGCTAGCATATGTACAAACCAAAAAATACTTTTAAGGATCAACAAATTTCAATACAAGGGTCATAGTAAGCAATTGTTTCAACTTATCAAAGTTTTTTTGACATTCTACTCCCCACTAGAAATATTTCTCTTTTCTCTACACGAAGGTGAGGGGATAAGCTACTTTGGATAATCCTACTAGAAAACATCAGTAATATCCAAGCAACCCTATAAAGGACTGAATTTCGGATACATTTTGAGGAACAATCCATTCCAAAACAATATTAATTTTCTTCGAATCAACTGCAATTTCCTCTTGAAAGATTACATGTCCCAAATATTGAATTGTATCCTTATAGAATTCAGATTTTCTCTAATTATCATACATTTTATGTTCTCGCGAGGTCTATAACATGATTTGTAGATGTCTCTTATGTTATTCTACACTTTTAGAGTAGATGAGAATTTTATCAATGAATATCAATACAAATATCTTAATATATTGATGGAAGATGTTATTCGTAAGACACATGAATGTGGCAGGGGAATTAGTGAGCCTGAAAGGTAACACCACAAAATCATAACACTCATATTGTGTTTATAATGTCATTTTATAGATGTCTTCATCTTTGATACGAATCTGGTGACACCCAGATCGTAAGTCAATTTTAGAAAACATTGTAGCTCCTTTAACTTGGTCAAATAGGTCATCTATTCGAGGTAATGGGTATTTATTTTTTACTACGAGCTTATTAAGTTGTTGGTAGTAAATAAAAAACCGTAAGGTGCCATGCTTCTTTTTAACAAATAAAAGAGGGGCTCCCTCGGGTGACACACTTGGGTGAATATATCCTTTATCTAGCAATTCTTGTAACTACAACCTTAATTCAGTAAGTTTAGGAATACTCATGCGATAGGGAATTCTAAATATGGGATAGCTCCAGGAATTAATTCAAGGATGAAGTCTATATCCCTCTTATATTGCAAAAGTAGTATCTATTATGGGAACACATAAGTAAATTCTTGCAGAACAGGTAAATTTTCTATAGTAGTAGTTTTCTCCTTAGAGTTAAAATACCATACTTGAACTGCATATATTTGGCACCCTTTTCTAATGCACTTGGCCAATCGAGAGGCAGTAATAGGTTTGATATTCATAGGTTTCCTAATTCACTAAATTTCACGTCTAACCCCCTTTTCATTAATGAATTTAATCGTACTTTCTGTAACACCCCGAATTCATGTGATTGAATTTTAAAGTTAGATACTTGAACTTTAACCCTAAGGGGAGTGGACCCAAAAGGATAATTATTTTGTGAATGTAATTAAACATT